>CM038681.1:18379883-18798491 GCA_021605205.1 Aegilops longissima
TGTTTGCATAGCGACAGACTAGGGCTACTTTTGTCCAGTTGGAGCAGATATAAGAAGCAATATTACTCACCTTGGCAAACACGACCAGTGGAAGAACCGAGAGTAACATTACTATGTCAATGTAAATATTTTCGAAGAGTATTATATCATCCCCGGGTGTAGAATGAGGGTACATCCCAAGGACTTTTGGAAAGCATGGCACTTCACACACCAGCTCAATATGGTATCCATACTACTTTGGAATCGTTGAATATGGGATTGACGCCAGAACTATGAATAGTAAGAAGTAACTGACGCTTAAGAGTGAAACAAACATTCTTAAAACGGGCAGCCAACTCTTTGAGTACAATACTAGGAAGGATGAATAGTAGTAAACGTGAAGAATGGAAAGCTCATTGGCGATCACTCCAAGTACCCTTTCATCATCAAAATCCTCAAGCAACATATCCCACAAAAAGTTGTGTGCCTTGATGAACCCAGCGTCACCAATTGTGTGTGTTGCAAGTCAACACTGGAGAAGCTTGAATAGTGGGAAGGACAAGCACACGTCTTTGAGTTGTGGTACACCTCTAGGTGTTGGCATCTGAATAAGCATGCCATTCAATTTTCAAATTCTATCAATGGTTACTAAAGCATTGTTGTTTGTCCTTGTGGACCTATCAAATACCCTGTTGGACATTGTTAGTCGCCCGTTTGAGCCTTTAACCATGAGGTTGCTTTTCTACCAATTCAATATCCTCTCTCATAACTATTAGTGTTGGGGGCACATGTTCACCTATAGTCAGATGGTGTTCGCTTCCAACTTGAAGCTTCTCCATATATCCAGCAATATTTTGAAGAATGCATCCATCCAAGAGCTAATGACTTTCTGGCCCATGGATAATACTGCAAACCAATTTGGCAGTGTCTATGGGGCCCGTCAGCTTCTAGAAAATTTGGATGCTCCCGCTCATATTACTGTGCGCATAGGCCTACAAATCACGTCAGCTTGGCAGGTGAAGGCATGGATCACGAGACATGACATCTTGAATGGATGGTTGTGATTGCAGGGTGTACATACACCTGGGAGCAAAAAGTCCAGTCTCTTTGGCAAGCAAGAGACATGTGTGGCTGCTCCCGGGAGTGCACACACCTGGGAGCAAAATGTTTGGTCGTGTTTGAACCTTCGCACTGTATTGATTTCCTGTAAAACCCAAAACAAGTAGAAAACAACAACTGACACTAGTCACTGGATTAATAAGTTAGTCCAGAAAAATAATATAAAATGATGGCCAAAGTATTTAAGGAAGATAATATAATAGCATTTAAAAATAAAAATATATAGATACGTTTGAGAAGTATTACACCTGGATGGTCTTTCCCTCGTGGATCATTTCTGACCTTAAGTTGATCACTTAAATGAGTTTATGGCCTAGAATCTGATCACTTAATGAGAGTTTTGGCCTAAGTGTGCAAGAACTTTGGGTTAATGGATTGATAGCACATTTCACTCTTACTAAAATTGAGAGGTAGGTTAAATATTTAGTGTGGTAAGCACACAAGAACGTTATAGCTCTATACTTACCATAAAGAGGAAAGGGTTGGTTTTCTGGCTATAAAATACCCTATGCACGAGGCAAAGCAAATGCAATATGATAAAAGAGAGGAGGCCCGTGTTGGCTGTATATATAGAATTTTAGTATTACCTTGTACCATTAGATCATTCTAGTTTATAAGTTCTCTCTTATTGAAAGTTTAGCTTGCTTAGATAATTGAAGAAGTACCATGGCTCTTTTTTATCATTTGGGAATGGTAGGTATCAGGATGGCAAACACATTTATTTTTGTATATGATGATCTTTATCTAGCGGCAACCGGAAGCCTGATAGAGAAAGTACGTGGGTTGGGTCCTCTTCGTTTGCGCTATAGATTCTTGGTAACAACCATGGCGTCCAATTCCCCAGAATAACCTATAGTTGTATCCTGAGAATCAGAAGTTAATTTTTCCTTGCCCTGCTATTGAACAACTATATGAGTGTGAGGGTTGAGAAATATCAGTAAGACCACTAAATCTGAAGTATGTTCTTTATATGCCAATTAAGCACAATTTTTTTCTTCTCTAGTTTAGACTAAAATGACATGTATGTATATTTAAGCGCGGGTAAACTTGGTTAAGTAAGATATAGTCATTTTGAAACATTTAACTCATATTTTCACCAAAAAGATATGATGGAGGAAACATGACATCTAAAATATGCAACAACCATCAGCCCTACTTATGAAATATTAAATTTAAAATATGCACCGACCACCATAGCAGTACATATGAAACATACCATCCAAAATATGCACCAACCATCTTCCTAAGAGCAATATGTAAATCTAGATCATCCTGCCAAAAAGGCATTAGCTATTTGCTGCTGAGTTGTTTGAATGATTGCATTGTCATGTTAAAATCCCACATTGCGATGTTACTATGTAGGCTGCTGATGACGATTAATATAGCTTGTGGGTTTGTATTGTAGGGGCACATAGTTCTCACCACGATCACGTATCTCAAACTTCAAGTCTTTGAAAGAACTTTGTCCAATGCAATTATGAAGTGACATGCATACAGTGATGATCTAAGCTTGTTTCTCATAACGTAACTTGGCATATTCAATAGAATATACCACGTCATCTTCGACACACCAAATGGATGTTCAATGACACTGCAGATGGATGGACGTGCATAGCTAAAGATTTTCCCCCCACTCAATATACCTTGGTGAAATTCACATGGTTCTTTTTACCCTTATGTGGATTTAGATATCCATCACAATTACTATATTCCGAGTCAACAAGATAGCACCTCCCTACATAAAGCAATAATGTTACACATGCCAACAACAATCAACAAGATTGAAATGCATACTTTAAATTTAATGAATGCCTATAAATGAATGTGGAAACCTATTTGCATTCATCATTAAAGTATATGTAAATATACTTGTGTCATGTGAAGATCCTAACCACCCCGCTATTAATGAGGTGAATATCATGTCAAAGTCACACATTGTTGTGTTACTATGAAGACTATTGATGACGACTAACATGGTTGTAAATCTCAGCGATAGAATAATTACAGGAATATGCGATCCATTAGTTGAACCTACGCAACCATCAAAGTTAGGTGCAAATCTTTCATCTTGAAGCCTTTCACGCACAACTCTAAATTCTTGATCATTTGGTGAACAGATATCTCATTCAAGCGGCTTAATACTTCATGACTGTAGCCTAGTTAGTGAAGGGGGTTTTTATAGGGTTAAATTAAGGAGAGTATAGTCATCCCCCTCCCCCCTCCCCCCCAAGATGCATATTTCTTGTTTGCTCCCCCCGCGTCCCCTGAGATCTTCTGTTAGCTCCGCAACTACACAAATGTATCATGCAATTTGGAACACAGTGGTACATAATCTTGATTAGTTTCATGTGTACATGAAGTACAATTTTTTAGGTGTTTCCAAACCATATTTAATTATCATCGACCTTTCTTTTTTCAGCAGCTCGTACTGTCATGTAGATAAGGGAATAGTGCAGTGTAGCTGATTAATTTTCACTACAAAAATACACAATCAGCTCTGTAATTTGGTGGATGGCTAACCAAGCTAGTCTTTTTAGTCATACAAGAGTGAATATGTTTGTTTTTTCCCTTATCTTTTTATTTATTAATTTTTAGCTAGGATTGACCTGCAGAGTAGTGCATGCTTCACTAAAGGTGGAGCCTTGCGTGCGTATGCTGGCAATAGCACGGTGTTAGCTTGTAGCTTGTACCCTTGCCAAAAATATTTGATCGATGAAACATCAACTTGCAACAAATTTCTCGTTATCATGACCTAATTTGTTTACTACAGGTCATATGTGCAAGATATATCAGAAAAAACTTTATATCTTTTTCTTTGTGAGGAAAAAATTCCGATCTATTCATAAACTGTCAATGTAGTACAAAGAACATCATAACTGAAAAATACATCCAGGTCCATAGGCCAGCTAGCTACGACTACAAGCACTGGAGCGAGCCGAAGGCGCGCCGCTGCCTTTGCCCATTCCTCATCGGAGCCGGGAAAACCTTGTTGTAGTAGATAGTCGAGAAGTCTTCGTGCTAAGGCCCCATAGGACCAGCACACCAGAACAACAACCGCCGCTAATGAAGAGAAGCGTAGATCGGAAGGATCCAACCTGTAGACACACAAATATAGACGAACAAAGACAGGATCCACGTGGATCCACCGAAGACAAACGCTAAGATTCGTCGAAGACAAACCTCCACACGCCCTCCGACGATGCTAGAAACACCATTGGGATGTGGACTAGGCGGGAAGAATGTTATTCCATCTTCAGAGAGCCGCCGCCACCTCACCTCTCTGAGCAGGACACAAACCCTAATAGAACTCAAGAAAGTATGGAAAACGGAGCCCTCCCGTCGGCAAGGATCTGGATCCATCATGCCACCATGACCCTAAGACCACAGAAGACAAAGTAGACCGGCGGCGGCACCTGTGGGAGGCACGAGAAGCCCTAGCCAAAGGGTCCTCTTTCTTCCGTGAATAAAAAACTTTATATCTCTTTGTGTTGTAACACAATCTTTGGTGCAAGAAGAGAACCACATGGGAAGCAAATGCATGGGAATTTAAAAGATGGCCTGCAGCGGCAATTCTGCTCAGGCCCTCACTAGAACCCAGTATTTTAGATGATACCAAATTTTTTGCTCGTACCCTATGTCGAACCGGGTACTTTAGAAGGCACCACTTCACAAATAGTTGTTCGATGGGGTGGATATACCACATTACTCACATTGAAGAGGCAAGTCCAAAATTTAGATCACACAGTACATGAGAACATTATAGCTTTATAATTGACCTTTGTTAAGAGCGATCCTAACCATGTCCATATATAGTAAATTCTAAATCTTGTGGCTACAAAATAACCTATGCATCACTCTTATTACATAGGAGCATATAGCAAATTTTGTAACTTCAACAGAATGAATCATCAGCCCAACTAATTTTTCTGGAGCTCCAGTAATTAATAGAGTGCATGTAGCAAATTTTGGAACTTCCGATAAATAATTCATCCGTGGCTAACTATCTTTTTGGAACTTTAGTGGTTAACTTAAAGTTAACCACATGGGCCCCGTGCCAAGCTCACAGTAAAAAAATGCTTCAATGGGGAAAATGTAAGGGGTGGGTCAAGAATTTAGAGTAGACAGTTAATAAAAAAAACTTTATAGCTCTGTACCCAACCATGATTAAGATTGATACCAACCATCTCCATAGAGGAAGATGCTAGATCAATGGCTACAAAATGGCATATGTATCGCTCAATTACCAAGGAGCCAAAGCAAATGCAATATGCTAAGAAGAAACCAATATAGCTCTATTAAGATGGGAATGACAGGTCTTGGAATGGCGCACACATATGACTTTGTGCACGATCTTTCTTGAAATCATTGAACAACTAGTCTAGATGCAAGTAGTTGCACTTGGATTCGATTCCATGAAATTCAAGCTCCAAATTTTCTGTTTGGCTGCCATTAGGACTTGGCACGAGCCAGCATCAAAGGAAAGATTCAGGCATGCGACCCGAAAGGAGTGAAGTAACAGATCCACTGTATCTGCACTGAACATGCATCACGGCTTCCACTATATGTGCACATGGGAATGGACACATGCAAGGTGGTCCATGCAGCACGGCTGCCACTGTACGTGCACATGAGAGAGGATCTATCTTCGTAAACAAACAGAAGATAACAACAACAATGAGATGATCAAGACAAATTATGCTAGTGATGTATACTGAGGCATGGTAGCACGAGTCAAAAACTTCAAATAACTGGTGCATTGACCTAATCGCTAACCTTCTATTTTCATCTAACTCGTATACCGACAAACACTCTGTAGGAGACTACACATACCACCTGATCATAGCTCCCTGAAAACAGTCAGTTGCCTTTTTCATTGAATTCAATAGCATGGATTATGTTTGCAGGAGCACTCACCAAGCACCAGGGTGCATCAGCTTTGTTATGATCAATTCCAACTACTCCTTACAGCTTGCACACACCAAATATAAAGCATGCTTGGTAGGTAGCTCCCTCTCATGCATAAGCCTTGCTAGTATACAGGATATCCAAAATTTATGTTGCCATGGTATCAAGAATATAACACTCGGAAGTAAAATATCACAAAATTAATTAAATTTGTGTTTTGTCGATACATGGTCCATGCAAATTAATCAAAATTAATTTCACGGAGATTAGAGGTCGAGCTGGGATGTGAGGTCTACTAAGTTGACTTGCTTCATGCAATCCTTGCCGAAATTAGATGGACATGGAGAGTAGTTAATTAATTGTTTTGGCAAGTGAATGAATTAAGGATTGGGGAAAATAAGAGATCAAATTATCTACCATGCTAGCATTATCTCCATCTTGATAATTGTATATACCCAGAACGGCAACATAAATATTGTATCTTTCCAACTTTGTACCATCTTTATAGGAGCTAAGAGCATTTCTAACTGATCCCCAATAAGGCCGTAAGGGAGGATAAACGCACCTAGGCGGTCCCCTAACCTGTATAGTGGAGTAAAAATTATCCTCCACCTCCCAAAGTCCTCCCAATCTCCCTAAATATGCACACTCTCCGCCGTGGCCGAGTAAAAGTGGCGCCTCTCTTTCTTCCACCCCCGCGCCGCCATGTCTCCCGCATCTGCAGCCACCACGCCTCGCCGCCGCCACCGATGACCGTCCCTTTGACCGGAATGGATAGCCCCGACCCTTCCCTCACCATGCCGGCCACCGCCGCCGGTTTTTCACCGAAGGAAATCACCCCCGGCGTGCAGAAGAGAGGTTGGGAATGAAAAAACCCACCAAGTTCAAGCTCCTCCTCCAACAGCGCCAATGACCTCCATGGTGGCCACCACCTCTCCGGCAAAGGCCTGTCACCCTCCCACCGCTCCCACGGGAGCCAAACGAGCTCGAAAGTCGACGACGGCGGCGGCGGCGGCAATCGCCAAGGCGGCCACGAAGAAGAATTTGAAGAAGGGCACAATGACGCCTCGTCCAAGGCCCATGCCTCGTGCAGCTACTCCGGCGCCCCATACAGCCAGTGCACCGACGTGGGCGGCGGTCGCAGCCGGCAACAAGCATCGCGGTCGTCAAGTGCTTGACGAAATGCCTACAAGGTAAAGAAAAACCCCGCATCTTGTTGGTGGCCGATAGTTCTTGTTGGTGGCCGATGGTGATTTAGTTTGTTTGTCTTGTTGTCGTAGTGCAGAGATGAACATGGCAGAATTCCTCTCTTCTTTGGAGTCCTCAGCCGCCATTGGACTTGATGAGCTCAACTACGACTCCATTTGGCATCATTCGGAAGCGGCCCAAGATACAAAGCGAGGTGGCCGAGGAAGAGGAGGAGGCCAAGGAGGAGGAGGAGGCCATTGAGGTGGTGGCTGGTGAGAAGGTGGGCGATGAAGAGGAGGTTGTGGAGGTGACCGAAGCAAGCACACGGTCGTCAAGGTCACGTGCCGCCGACTACAACCAAAAAGAGGATATTGCTCTTTGCGATGCTTGGTGCGCGATCTCCATAGATGCAACCATTCGAATGGACCAAGTCAAGACTATGTTTTGGGAGAGATTTACCGAGCACTACAACAACTCCGTGGACGTGCGATCAAGCCGTACACAAGGTTCTCTTGGGCATCGTTGGAGCATCATTCATGACAAATGCAACCGATGGTCCGGTTTCATCAACCAAGTGGATCATGCACCACCGAGAGGTGTGCAAGTGGTGGAGTATGGCCCCTACATCCAAGAACTATTCAAGCATAGGAACACCAAGTTTGGCCACTGTCATTGCTATAAACAGCTATGCAAGAACGAGAAGTGGATCCAAAGGATCGTGGAGACCACTCCAAAGAGATCAAGATTGAGCATATCCGTTGAGGAAGACAACAAGGTTGGCGAAGATGCCAACAATAGACCGGAAGTAAACAAGATTGCAAAAGAAAGAAGAGAAGAGAAATGCATTCGGTGGCACCTACAAAGAAGAATTTGTGGCCAAGATTGAGACCAAGAAGGTTCCGTTGGTTTTGTATGTTCCAACTTTTTCACGCTAAAGTGGAACAAAAAACTACTCCCTCTGTCTGAAAATACTTGTCATCAAAATGAATGAAAAGGGATGTATGTAGAACTAAAATACGTCTAGATACATCCCTATGTATTCTTTTTGATGACAAGTATTTTCGGACGGAGGGAGTATTTTACAATGGCAAACCTATGTGAATCTGAAAAAACTGGGTAGTTGTTACCTTGCCATAACCATTGTGAGTGTCTTGCAACACGTATGAAGGTAGCCACCTGCACATAAAGTTATAGTCGTGGATTCTCGACAGTTTTTTCTTTTAATCTTACACCAATTTATCAATGGAATGGGCACGTCCATTACTGCACACTAGTTCTCTTAACGAAAACCAGAGTCATGGGCTCTTGAGCCATGCACGAATCGCGTGAAGAAGTAACATCTGAGAACATGTCAGTCTTGTTAGATGATTGCAAAGTCCAAACTATCCATTTTGTTACAAACTCTTAGCAATGGAATGTATTTTCTTCAAAATTGTGCCATACTAGCAAATTTATGCGTATGAGATAGATTTGCAATAAAATGAGAGTTGCATGTTTTGGTCCAATATGTAATATTTCTATCTTTCTATTACGGACAATCAAAACTAATTTGTTCATGCTTCAAATGAAAACCAATTTAGGTTCGCAACTAAATCGATGAACTAATCAGTGTGACAGGAAAGCAAAACAAATTGATAGACATCCCACCACCATCTTTAGAAGGTCATACATGCCACAAAATCCAGGTATGTGATAGCTTCACAGATATGAAATTGCTCAGCAACTCACCCAAGGTTGAACAAAACTCACCACACAAACTGTGGGGAAAAAATACAGGGCCACTGGCAGCGGACGGGTCCAACCGCCGGCACTTCCACAGTAGCTCATGAGGGAGCAGGAGCACGCGGACCAGAGTATGTCCAATAGACACGAACATGGGATCTGTCCTGTTGAACTGGGAGGAAGGGGGCGATGAGGAAGGGGTTTCCACACATGAAGGAAGGCCGCGGGTGGCGAAGATGCAGCACGGCCGCTGGCATCAAGGGAACGGAGGGAGGGGCTGTGGGCATGGATAGCTGCCAACAACCAGTCGTGATCGCTCGATTATACGAAACATTTGCCGAAGTTTGTCACAAAAAATCCATATTTTGAACTTTTTTCATTTGTTTTGATTTGACTGTTCACCCCGAGCTCATTTGAGCTCGAGAGCTTTGGCCTATACATCACTCTTATTATGTAGGATCACATAGAAAATTTTGAAACTTCCAAAAATGAGTCATAAGCCAACTAATTTTGTCTGGAGTTCCAGTAATTAAAAGAGTGCATATAGCAAAACATTTATCTTCAAATAAAAGAGTCATCAATGCCTAACTATTTTTTGGAGCTTTAGTGGGTAACTAAAACTTAACCACGTGGGTTCCGTGCCAAGTACTCCATAAAAGACTGCTTCAATTGGGCAAAAATGTCCTATGCATGGCTCAGTACATAAAACAACAATTATAGCTCTGTTGTTGGCCATGCTTGATTGATGCCAACCACTTCCATAGAGATATATGTTAGATCCAATGGCTACAAAATGTTCTATGCATGGCTCAGTTATATATACTAGCAAATATGCCCGTGCGTTGCAACGGAAGAAAAATAATATGCATTTAAAGTTGGTGAGAATTATATGTGCAAGCAAAACCCTGTGTGCACGTGAAAAGCGAACATTTAGCTTCTTGGTTTCGCCGGGTGTGAAGTAATCAATCTGTTATTTTTTTCATTCATTGATCGAGGGCATTTAAGAGTTTTGTTACGTCATCGTGCGTCAGAGATGGTCCATGAATTATTGAATCTACTTTTCTTCAATCGAGGAGACTTTAAGGTGTGAAGTTTCTGAATATTGTAGGAACCAATGAACATTTTTTTATATCCTGAACAGTTTTTTGAAAAATATGTACACTTTCAGAAAATGCGAACAAAATTTGAAATAGGAACATCTTTTAAAATTCACAAATATTTATTGGAAAAACCAATTGTTTTTATAAAAATTTGAATATTATTTGAATTTGTGAACATCTTTTTAGAACGGAAACATGTGTTGCAAATTCATAACAAAACGTCTTTTAGCGTTATTTTGAATTGTCAAAATTTCACTAATACAAGAATATTTTTAGAATTTGGCTCATTTTTTAAAATGCCATTTTGTTTTTAGAGATCTTGAACAATTTCGAAAAACAATAAAACTTTTGGAAAAAATGGAAAACTTTTTCCATGTTCCGAATATTTTTCAAAATAGTAACAAAATTTTGGAATTCTGAACATTTTATATAATTCGTTTTATTATTCTGAACGTATTTTGAGAATTTTGAATTTATTAAATTAATTCTATAATAAAAATATACTTAAAAGGGGAAAATATATAGGGGAAGGAAAATAAAAATAGAAATAAAACACATAAACAAAGAAAAATGGGCCAGCCCATTATTGTTTGTCCTGTGCGAAGTTCTGACTGTTTGTCGCCGTGAGCGGAAAATAGAATTTTCCCAGCTGCGTGGGCAAAAAAATAAGTGGGCTGGCTTCGCTGGGCCACAGCGCGCGGCCATGTACGAAATTCTGAAAAAGCCTTTTATTTCTTGCAGAGCAGCGCATAAGAATTTAGTACCACCTCAGATAGAAAAAGAATTCTTTTGGGTGGTGAACGGATGAAGAAACTCGCGAAACACACCTTGCTTTATTAGTAGGTATAGATAGTAACAAAATTTTGGAATTCTGAACATTTTATATAATTTGTTTTCTTATTCTGAACGTGTTTTGAGAATTTTGAATTTATTAAATTAATTCTATAATAAAAATATACTTAAAAGGGGAAAATATATAGGGGAAGGAAAAAAATAGAAATAAAACACATAAACAAAGAAAAATGGGCCAGCCCATTATTGTTTGTCCTGTGCGAAGCTCTGACTGTTTGTCGCCCTGAGTGGAAAATAGAATTTTCCCAGCTGCGTGGGCAAAAAAATAAGTGGGCTGGCTTCGCTGGGCCACAGCGCGCGGCCATGTACGAAATTCTGAAAAAGCCTTTTATTTCTTGCAGAGCAGCGCATAAGAATTTAGTACCACCTCAGATAGAAAAAGAATTCTTTTGGGTGGTGAACGGATGAAGAAACTCACGAAACGCACCTTGCTTTATTAGTAGGTATAGATAGTAACAAAATTTTGGAATTCTGAACTTTTTATATAATTCGTTTTCTTATTCTGAACGTGTTTTGAGAATTTTGAATTTATTAAATTAATTCTATAATAAAAATATACTTAAAAGGGGAAAATATATAGGGGAAGGAAAATAAAAATAGAAATAAAACACATAAACAAAGAAAAATGGGCCAGCCCATTATTGTTTGTCCTGTGCGAAGTTCTGACTGTTTGTCGCCCTGAGCGGAAAATAGAATTTTCCCAGCTGCGTGGGCAAAAAAATAAGTGGGCTGGCTTCGCTGGGCCACAGCGCGCGGCCATGTACGAAATTCTGAAAAGCCTTTTATTTCTTGCAGAGCAGCGCATAAGAATTTAGTACCACCTCAGATAGAAAAAGAATTCTTTTGGGTGGTGAACGGATGAAGAAACTCACGAAACGCACCTTGCTTTATTAGTAGGTATAGATAGTAACAAAATTTTGGAATTCTGAACTTTTTATATAATTCGTTTTCTTATTCTGAACGTGTTTTGAGAATTTTGAATTTATTAAATTAATTCTATAATAAAAATATACTTAAAAGGGGAAAATATATAGGGGAAGGAAAATAAAAATAGAAATAAAACACATAAACAAAGAAAAATGGGCCAGCCCATTATTGTTTGTCCTGTGCGAAGTTCTGACTGTTTGTCGCCCTGAGCGGAAAATAGAATTTTCCCAGCTGCGTGGGCAAAAAAATAAGTGGGCTGGCTTCGCTGGGCCACAGCGCGCGGCCATGTACGAAATTCTGAAAAAGCCTTTTATTTCTTGCAGAGCAGCGCATAAGAATTTAGTACCACCTCAGATAGAAAAAGAATTCTTTTGGGTGGTGAACGGATGAAGAAACTCGCGAAACGCACCTTGCTTTATTAGTAGGGGTATAGATATAGATATGAGCCAAAGCAAATGCAAGGTGCTAAAAGGAGAAATAATATAGATCTATTAGGTATCATTTGGGAATGGTAGGTATTGGGACAACGAACGCATATGCCTTCGTACATGAGCTTTCTTGAAATAATTGAACAGCTAGGTTGGACGCGTTCAGTTGCACTTGAGTTTGATATACACAATTGAAGCTGCAATATTTTGGTTTAGCTACCACAAGGAACTGGCACGAGCCAACATCAAAGAATGAAAGATTCATGCATGCCACCCGAACAGAGAGAATTCAACAAATATAGAGGAAACAAACATGAAGGGCTTGACGAGAAGAACATGCAGCACGGCTGCCACTGTACATGCACTCGCTCCGATCGGTCATCTCTATTGTGCGTGCACATGGGAACAGACAGATGTGTCGCTTCAATGGTCTTTGCGCCGATTGGTCATAACACTGAACGGGCTTCAGTGTTCCATGCGCCGCTTCTCCTCCCACTATCATCTTCTCTTTCTTCATCTGCTCTTTGTTGTAGACACCGGTCCCTCGCTGCGGGGACAAAGCAAAGCAACGACAGTGATTCCAAAAATGCAAAGAAGAGTTAATCGTAAGAATGCATCTATACATTAGCCATTCGTCAAATGCTTATGTAGAAGACCATTGAAGCAGCAGATCCAAGTTCAAAACCATGAATGTGAAGTGTAGTATATTGCCCATTGGAGCTCGGAGTTGGAGCAGCAAGAGGATCACGGATCGAATGGGAACTTGTCCCCGCAAAAAAAAAAAGAATGGGAACTTGTGAAGCCAGACCTAATGGCACATGTTCATTACAGAACACTAAAAAAACTACATGCCTTCGGACGTGGAATTAGGAAACAACTTTTTTTGAGAATGGAATTAGGAAACATGATCAAATCTTCTCATGGAAAAGGAAAGGTGACGTGGGAGGAGCAGCAATTTATTCGCTGAGGTGGCAAGCATGTCGTGGCGAGAGGCTACATGTGTAGAGCAATAAGTTAGTGGGGTCATCATTTCAGTTATTACATTATGTAGGATGGCCTAAAAATACTAGTAAAGAAATACCTCCTCCGATCTAAAATAAGTGTAGTAGTTTTGAACTGGGGCTAATATTAAACATGGCGAGTGCATCCTAGATGATTATTCTCTACCATACTCTGTAATCAACACTGTGGTAAGAGCTAAACATGTCATGAAAAGGGATTGTTTGTTATCCTTTAGACCAGTGGTAGCTTCAAGCATTTGTCGATGAAACAACAAACAACTAGTGATTTATCTTAATTAACATAGTGCATATGGCTGATTTGGAACTTCAACAGAACAAGTTATTAGTGGTTAACAATATTTTGGAATTTCGGTGGGTAACAAAATGTAAACCACATAGGTCCACTCCAAGCTCTCTGTAGTGAATATAGCTCATTAATCCAAAGTGGAGAGGTAGGTTGAAAATTTAGAGCAAACAGTACATGAGAACTTTATATAGGTCTAAACTTGAATATGGTTAAGATCGACCACAACCTGTCCATATAGAGGTAGCTAGATCAATCAGCTATAGTGTGGCCTATGCATCGGTGCAATTACTAAGGAACGAAAGCTAACGCAAGGTGCTAAAAAGAGAAGCCAGTACTTTTTCTAAAATCGTGTGGGATTGATAGGCCTCAGGATGGCAAACACATGTATCTTCCAACTACATCGGTGATGATAGAGATTGAGCAGCACAATACACAATCCAATTGGCCGCTACCTCTCCACTGCTAGCCATGAGCAAGCTCGCCATTGTTCTTTGTCTCGCTCGTGGCCTAGTTGTCTGTGCTACAGTCACATGGCCGAGACCTCGCGCTACAGGCTGTCTCGGTACGGATCTACTACGGGCTCCGTGTAGCCGCTCTAGTTAGCAAAGTATGTGAGGCGAATGACTTTAGAGTAATAGGATCATGCTGCTTTCTGTAACCGAGAAAAAATGTAGACAAATTTTAGAATACAAAATCAAATAAAGAGAAATACTCCAAGATCAAGAGTGCCAGTTATTGGTTGGGTTATCAGACAAACATCACCTTCCATATATATATAAATCAGGGCTTCCCCAGTTATTGTAATCCTGATGTTTTGTCAATAAATCTCACTGATTGCAAAAAAAAGAAGACGTGGCATCAAAATTACAGCACAATTATAAGACAATAACACCACACAGTTTTCAAAGTGGGCACCTAAAAAACAAGCCAACTTCATTGCACTTTCCTGGCTTCTGCAGTTCTGCTGGGGAATTTGAAAGACAAAAACGGTACTTGTGAGGAAAACTAAAAATCAACTTTCTCTGCACCACGACAAATAAACTGAAATAAGGTAAGTTAGTAGTTTAAGAGTTAAGACAAACATATTTCAATGTAGCTGCTGCCGCTGATTTTAGTGCACACATATGCCCATCTAGTTGTGAATCATCTTTAAAATTTGTGTGGGTTAGCAAACCTGGACACGTGGAATATCTGAAATTGTTTTAGTGCACGCATATGCCCATCTAGCTGTTGTTATCTGGAAAACTGATTACGGTATGTTACTAGCAACTGAGACATCCAACAAATGTTTGTGATATAAGAAAAATTTAAATATTACCCACCCATTTACAAGCTAACTATTTCCAAGGGAGGATAATGATCGACTAAATTACACTCCGCATATGTCAGCTATTGCTAACCATTTATCGACAGAAGGACGTGCATCAAATGCATTAAGAAGATACTCCCCAAAACGGTTCTTCTAGGTAATAAAAAAACTAGTCCTCAATCTTAGTTCTTTTAAATGTATTTAACCCAATTCAGATCAGAAATCACAAAAATATATGGTTTAATAGTAGAATAACCAATAGCCATAAGGCCTTATTACTCGCGGTGGCTAAAACCAGTGCATGGTGGACTGCTCTTCGACCAATGTTTAGTCAGTTCTCAATTGCTAGTGATGGGATGCGGCGGTACAGGAGGTTACTGATGCCAGAGCCATAATTGACAGGAGAGATAGCTTTTGATGTGTGGTTGGCGATGGCGTGCCCAACGATGTGGTAAAGCAGATTAGAATCTCGAGTGCACGAGGCTGCACCGACAAATGGTTGCGCTGTCCTTTTTTATACATGTTGAACCATACTGTGAGCTGAAACTTTCACGAAACAGGTTTAGATCCTGCTTTATAGATAAAGGACCAACATTGCTGCACGGAACCAATAAATGGGCCCAAAAACAGAAGGTAGAAGCATGAACAGTAGTTTATGATTCCTAGGGAGCCTATAAATTGAAGGATGCACGAAGAATGATCATGTAAAATGTGTGCGCGTTCGTTATCCCGAGACCTACCATTCCCAAAGATCTAAAATAAACTATATTGGTATCTCTTTTTAGCACCATTGCACTTGCTTTGGATCCCACATAACTACAACGATACATGCATAGACCATTTTATAGCGATTGGATCCAACATTTCCTCATAATGGACATGATACCATGGTCAGATATAGAACTATAAAGTTCTCATGTATTGTCTGGTCTAAAATTTTAGACCTACCTCTTCAACTTAATTAACGAGCTATATGTTCGCCCCGTCAAATTGCAAAGAGCATTGCACAAGAATCATGTGGTTAACTTCTAGTTACCACTAAAGTTGCGGAAAAGTAGTTACCCATTAACGACTTGCTCTGTCTATTAAATGAATCCATCTTTCTTTATTCTAAAATTGACTCCCAAGTCCTCATACAACATGTGAGCTAAGCGACACCGTCTTTGGTTTCTCCACATCATCAAGTGCCAACAATAAAATACTATTGTTCCAATGTAATACTATGTCAACTTAACCAAGCCTACATGAAAAGTTAGCATCAAATGGGACAATCTCTACTATCTACAAAAATATAAGTTTCCCCTCTCGTCCAAAAATGTTTCGCTCCTAATCTTCGTGCACCCATTCCTACGCATGCCTCCTTCTCCAACACCCCTCCTCACCTGATTTTTTCCTCAGAACCATCTGCACCAAAACCCCATCCGATTTAATCGGTGAATCCATCAAACAGTCTAAAGCTGATAAGTTCTTCAATCTGCACCCCATCAACCGATCACATCAATCACGCCTACCTCCCTCATCCTCATGGTCACATGCTCATCCCATCCTAACCCACATCAGCCTCATGGCCCCTTACGTTTGTCGCTAGGGAAACAGCAACGTTGCTGTGTCGAGCCGCCAGGGCTGCAACCAGCCACGCACGCCCGCCTCCTCCACAATAATTCAGGCAACAACTCCTCAGGTGAACGTGTCGGCTTGACGCATGATCAATCCGCATAAATAAAAACACAGACGTGTCAGCCGAAGCCGTTGCCCGTCGAACAACATCTTCTACCTCTTCAGCTTGATGTCATGTTCTGGATAGTGAACAATGCTAAAGTACAATTTTCTTGCTTGATCTATGTATGGTGTTCCTAGAGAAAAAAAAAGGAAGAGATTAGATAATCCGCACATTGCGTGCGGCACAAAATTGTTCTTGAGTGGTGTGTTGTGCTCGTGTCTCTTCTCTCATCTAATCCACCATGATCATGTGTGCTTTTCCAGGACCTCCACCAACATTTGGCATCAGAGTAGTTGGTTTATGTGATCCCAGTGACCTGGTGGCGGCGAGAAGAGGCGCATCGATTGGCGTTGTGAGAGCGATGGCAGGAAACACAGCGAAGGACCTCTTTGGGGGACACAAAGTATCAGACACCCAGCCAAAAGGAGTAGCGCACCTGCGCTCGAGTTGCTAATGCAAAAGAGAAAGGGTGCATCAGGCGCTAGCAGCAGTGGAACAAAAGGAAAAGGGCATCCCTCCAGTGAGCAAGTCAGACAAGGTGACTGTGGTGACCGTGGAAAGAAGGGTGGCAAGGGCAATGGGAAACAAAAGAAGCACCGTAAATTTGACATTACAAAAGTTCACTGTTTTAACTATGATGAAAATAGTCATTTTGCCTCTGACTGCCCGGAACCAAAGCAAGAAAAGCACATCTTGCAGAAAAAGAAGATGATGATCCAGCACTACTCATGATTGTGGCGTGTGAGGAAGCATGTTCTCCAGGAGAGACGACAAAGATCATAATGTTGAATGAGGAAAGAGTGGTGCTCAAGGTGAGATTGAGCAGAAGAAGGATGCCTTGTACTTAGATATAGGAGTTGTTTACTGATCGCGATGAAGGGGTCATTTTGGTGATGGCTCACTATTTGATATACCAGGAAGATGAAAATTTGTATTTCAGTACCAAACTGGTGAATATTGTGTGCTGAAGAGTGTGTGCTACATTCCTCGCCTCAGAAGCAACATCGTCAGTATAGGCCAGCTTGATGAGGTTGGTGTCAAAACTATAGTTGAGCATGAATGCATGGTTTTGTCCGATCAAGAGAAGGTGGTCGCCAAAGTGAAAAGGACACCAAACCGGTTGTACATACTGCAGGCAACTCGGGCACAACCAGTGTGTTTGATGGCAAAGTACGATGAAGCGGAGTGGTTTTGCACAACTCGGGCACAATCAGTATAGGCCATGCACGTTTTGGACATGTGAATTTCACAATGTTGCATGAGCTTTCCCAACAAAACTTGGTGGAAGGGATGCCACACATAGATGACATGGAGCAAGTTTGAGAAGCCTGACTTGCTCGGATGCATCACCGCACTGCCTTTCCGAAGACTGCGATGTACCGAGCGATGGCCCAACTCGAGTTTGTTCATGTAGATCTTTGGGGCCCAATTTCACCACTGACTGCTGGCAAGCGTCGTTTCCCTTCTGAGTGTGTCGTCTTGGAGCTAGCCAAGGTTTCTACTGATGCGCCGTGTCTTCATTGGCAGACATTTTCGGATCTTGACATGAAGCATGGGCGGTCTCACTTGCCTCTTATTATTTACACGGGTCCACGTTGTTGCTCCTCGCAGTCCTCATTTTCTGCAGGTAGGCTCGTGCTCCACGATCTGAAGCGGGAAGGCAGGGGGCCCTCTCCGGTGTGAGCAGCACAATGAGGTCCGGCCTATGGTAGGGTGTGGATTCTCCTGTATTCATGTTTTTCCCTTAAGCTGCTTTGTTAGAGGGTCTTCTCATCGCCATGTATCGATTTGGCTATGTTGCTTTATATATAAATATATAAAGCGGGACGGAAGCCCTTTTCAGCAATTAATACTGGCATCGGCTTAATAAAGTAGATCAACTATAGAAAAACTGGAAATTAGTTCATTCTGTCAACAAAACAAGTCATTAGTGGCTAGCTATTTTTTCAAGAACTTTAGTGGGCAAGTAAAAGCTAACCACATAATTGTTTGGTTAGCCGAATGTAGGCCATCAATCAAATTGAAGAGGTAGGTCAAAAGTTTAGTGTGGACTAGTACAATGCCCGTGCGTTGCCACAGGCCAACAAATGAATCTATCACGAGGCTTTCAATTTTAGCTCTTTGACCATTGTCTTATTAGTTCGTTATGTTGTCACCCCACTCTAAATCCACCTCGTGTTCCCTCCAAGTCTATCAAATTGTTGTCCCATCACCCCTAACAAACGGACCAACATATGATGTTTGGTTTCAGCTCTACATTGCCACCCAGCAAAAATTCACATATGTTTTCTCCAAGTTCGCTAAATTATCATAGGAATTCTCATCGTCCCTAACTCTGAATGTCTTCCAACATTAGTCATCCAACTTTTTTGGAATTTCTTCTAACATTAGCCATCAAATCCCTCCTAAAAGTTATGACAATGTAAACAATTTCCCCCATACAATTTAGAAAATGTAATGTAATACTTCAAAAATCCCAAATTGCTCTCATTTTTCTTTTTTAAGCATTGCATGAGAGCTGATAGTTTCAATCACACGAACCCTCCTATGTCAGGATTAAAATCATCCATACAAAGAAAAATAGCTAGAATAGTATTTGTGTTGTCGGATTAGCTGTTATAAAGACAATTTGTTTCCGCTTTTGTCCAGTACAAATGGCATGAAACAATTTCTTCTCACTTGAATTGATGACTCATGCAGCATATTTGTATTCTGTTATGCAAATGAATGCATGCATCGTCGTCCCTTTAGCTAGCTACTATGACACCACTTCATGACGGAGCATCCAGTCCCTGCTCTCTGCACTCCCTTATTTCTCTCACATGCTCGTGCTCCTTGCCCTTCCCGTTGACACCAAAACTTTCACCAAGTAGGAGATCCCTATAATCAGTGACTGTGCGTGAACCAAACTGAAGGCGGGGCCAAAAAGGCTAGAACGATTAGAGTGGCTGAAAGATTAACAACGAGTTTAGTATTAGGACAAGCTTATCCTTGCAATGTTTCACATGAAAAGGGGGCCGGGACCCTCCGCTGGTGCCTGTAATGCAAAATCTTTCATAGAAAACTGAATCAATATCAGATGTGCCTATGTTGCTATCTTAGCCATTTACATTCGCTCAAATGATTCTCTATCTCAACCATTTACAATCCCTCAAATCATTCTCCATATTTCTATTTCAGCCTAAGTAGCCAAACTTTATCGTTGTTCAGGAGCAATTGATGCTTGTTTCTTTGATACGCATGCAAAACATGAGATTCTTTGTATTTATCATAACACGGTCAATCAAAATAGAAGAACTATGATCATCTTACCGAAATAAGGGCAAAAATGTAGTGCCCAAATGTCAGTGGCAACTAAGACAACCTCGGCTTGCAGCCATTGACGCAAACCCTGCAATCCAAGGAAGAACCATGACGTCATGCAAAAAAAACAGTAAGTACTATCTTGTTGTATAAAGAAAATTTTCTTTGGATAGAAACTTGTACTTGACATGAGGAACCTGGACTTCTCCTCTTGACACCATTAATATATCAAATAGCTTCAGAATAACCGGACACATACATGCAAAAATCACAACAATTACCTGATGCTTGCAATTAGCCTGGTGAGCGGGTCTAATTAAAAAAAACCTCCTGGGCAGGTCCAGCTCCTCATTGATGCCCGATGCGTTTTGTCTTGGCATATGGTCTCCTCTAGCCCGTCCAACCTCTGTATCACGGTGCATCATTGTTCAATCCACAGTGAACGAATTTGTTTGGGTTAGAACATATACGACAGTGCAAACCATATGTTGGTGTGTGGCCATGGATTACCGTACATACATTTCATAATGTTCCTCTATAGCTCAATGTTCGTCAAGCTTCTTATGTCCACCGCCGGCCAAAGCGGGCCATTTTGCTAGGTCAGGAAGGAGTGAAAACAAGAGATGGCTTCAGTCATGTAGGTTCTTTTTTAGGTAAAGTGCGTTACTATGTGCTATATGCACATAAATGAATCAAATAAATAATTAAGGTCGTCTCCAAGGGCCAAGCTCATTTCTACCTCTTACGTCCGGGCGTGCTCTAACATCAAATGGGCGCCCATCGGGCTTCTCAAATTCCAACCGTATCGACGGTCTGGATTCTCCAAAATCCAGCACATATGTGGGGGAGAAATGTGGCTAAAGTAGATGGGCTTTTTATTGCTGATAATCATGAGTACAATGTTACTACTAACTACATTAGATATAAAATTAGTGGTATTTTTTAATAAATCTTGCAGAAATACTTGAAGAACCCAAATAAATATTAGCTTATAATGGATATTATACCTACCTAACCAAACCTAAAATACAATGAATAGCTTCTGAAGCATTACCTAAGGCATATGATCAGAAGTCATACCTGCATGACCTCATCGCCGCAGACATCACATCCGGGGAAACACCGTGTTTGGCGAGCAGCAAGGGCATAGAGTGTCCATGTCACTCCTGCGATCATTGACTACCTCATTGTGCACAAGTATAGTCGCATCACGAGTTAATATAAGGAGTAGAACATTTGTGGCGCATCGAAGCATAGAGGGATCTTCAGCTGCTGATCATCCCTCAAATTTTTAGTTTCCCCCTCAAGTTCTTTTCTGCACAACAACCTTTAGTTTCTCATACTTCAACTCCTGAAGTGACATAAAGAAACCCAATATGCCCAAAAAAATAAACAATTCATCTGAAAAGAAAACACAAATAAGATATTACTAAACAGTAAAACTGGGCTAGCTATGCATCCTCACAATGATTTGGATTGCTAAACCGTCCGATTAAGTATATGAATGCTTCAGATTAGTTCACCGCCCCGCAGCAATCCCTCGGGCCTCGTTCGCCTCATTTGGTCGCTGAAACCGGCCAAGCGAATGTCAAAAGGGCCGCTGCTCCACAGACCTTTTTTTGGGCGTTCTCATGAACTGGGCTGCGGTGGGCTGTGCGGCCGTCAGGTGAGGTACAGTCAATTCTTAGTGATGGTGCGGGAGGTGGGCCGGTTGTTGCCTTTCCTCCGTCAGTCCGTTAGCCCGCAAAAAAAACCCGCCAATTGTCAACTTTCCAGTGGATCTCAGTTTGTTTTGGCCACTTATACGGGTCAACTGCATCATCATTTGTTCCTCTTCATCCTATATGTGCACTCTACTATGGCAAGGCTACAACTGACGATGATGTGTGACACACAGAGAATCTCCACCACTTATTCAAATACGCTAGCAAATGTGATGCTTAGACAAACTTTTTTTTACATTGACGTTCCAATGCTGATTTAGATGGCATTGTCACCCGTGTCAGTTTTGCAACTTATACCGAAAACTTCAATAATGCTCCACCATCTAAATGTTCGTTTTTGGTCCAGATTTTTATAATATATTTATATAATTATTTCAGTAGATGTACGGGCACGACAACGTGCGCCTTTATGTTCTAGTACTATATACAATCCATCAAGAAATATAAGGACTGTTCGACTGCTTGTGCACTGATGTACATATTTTGCTTTATCACAAGGTGTTACTAATTAAAACATGAACAGATCTATCAGCGTTACAACAGTTTTCGAACTGTTGGATGCCTATGAAAACTACAATCTACTATGTCCTACCATAAAACGGAACACTATGAACGACACTTAGCAAGAACTATACCTAACCGAGTGCTCCTACACCCTATACATCATAGTGTTGGGGAATGTTGTAGAAAATTAAAAAATTTCCTACGGTTTCACCAAGATCCATCTATGAGTTCATCTAGCAACGAGTCATGGGAGAGTGATTGCATCTACATACCACTTGTAGATCGCGTGCGGAAGCGTTCAAGGGGATGGTGATGATGGAGTCGTACTCGCCGTGATTCGGATCACCGATGACCAAGTGTTGAACGGACAGCACCTCCGCGTTCAACACACGTACGGTACGGACGACGTCTCCTCCGTCTTGATCCAGCAAGGATGAAGGAGAGGTTGAAGAAGGCAGCTCCAACGGCAGCACGACGGCGTGGTGTTGTTGGTGCAGCAGTACTCCGACAGGGCTTCGCCAAGCACGTACGGAGGAGGAGGTGTTGGGGTGGGGAGGGGCTGCGCCTTGGCTTGTGTGTTCAGCCCTCCCCTCACCCCTCTATTTATAGGGGAAGGGAGAAGGGGGGCCGGCCCCTCTAGATGGCATCTAGAGGGGGGGGGCGGCCAAGGGGAGGGGGACTTGCCCCCCAAGCAAGGCGCCCCTCTGGGTTCCCCCAACCCTAGGCGCAAGGGCCCAAGGGGTGCGCCCAGCCCACCAGGGGCTGGCTCCTGCCCCACGTAGCCCATGTGGCCCCGGGAGGTGGCCTCCCGGTGGACCCGGAACCCTTCCGGTGGCCCCAGACAATACCGATATGCCCCGAAACTTTCCGGTGTCCGTTTGACAACTTCCCATATATAAATCTTTACCTCCGGACTATTCCGAACTCCTCGTGACGTCCGGGATCTCATCCGGACTCGAACAACATTCGTAATTACATACAAGTCTTCCTAATAACCCTAGCGCCACCGAACCTTATGTGTAGACCCTACGGGTTCGGGAGACATGCAGACATGACCGAGACGGCTCTCAGGTCAATAACCAACAGCGGGATCTGGATACCCATGTTGGCTCCCACATGCTCCTCGATGATGTCATCGGATGAACCACGATGTCAAGGATTCAAGCAACCCCGTATACTATTCCCTTTGTCAGACGGTATTTTACTTGCCCGAGACTCGATCGTCGGTATCCCAATACCTCGTTCAGTCTCGTTACCGGCAAGTCACTTTACTCGTACCGTAATGCATGATCCCGTGACCAAGCACTTGGTCACTTTGAGCTCATTATGATGATGCATTACCGAGTGGGCCCAGAGATACCTCTCCATCATACGGAGTGACAAATCCCGCCTCGATCTGTGTCAACCCAATGACACTTTCGGAGATACCGTAGTGCACCTTTATAGTCACCCGATTCGTTGTGGCGTTTGGTACACCCAAAGCACTCCTACGGTATCCGGAGTTACACGATCTCATGGTCTAAGGAAGAGATACTTGACATTGAAAAAGCTCTAGCAAAACGAACTACACGATCTTGTGCTATGCTTAGGATTGGGTCTTGTCCATCACGTCATTCTCCTAATGACGTGATCCCGTTGTCAATGACATCTGATGTCCATAGTCAGGAAACCATGACTATTTGTTGACCAAACGAGCTAGTCAACTAGAGGCTTACTAGGGACGTATTGTAGTCTATGTATTCACACGTGTATTACGATTTCCGGATAATACAATTATAGCATGAATAAAAGACAATCATCATGAACAAGGAAATATAATAATAATGCTTTTATTATTGCCTCTAGGGCATATTTCCAACAGTCTCCCACTTGCACTAGAGTCAATAATCTAGTTACATTGTGATGAATCGAACACCCATAGAGTTCTGGTGTTGATCATGTTTTGCCCGCGGAAGAGGTTTAGTCAACGGATCTGCGACATTCAGATCCGTATGCACTTTGCAAATTTCTATGTCTCCATCTTGAACATTTTCACGGATGGAGTTGAAGCGACGCTTGATGTGCCTGGTCTTCTTGTGAAACCTGGGCTCCTTGGCAAGTGCAATAGCTCCAGTGTTGTCACAGAAGAGTTTGATTGGCCCCGACGCATTGGGTATGACTCCTAGGTCGGTGATGAACTCCTTCACCCAAATTGCTTCATGCGCTACCTCCGAGGCTGCCATGTACTCCGCTTCACATGTACATCCCGCCACGACGCTCTGCTTGCAGCTGCACCAGCTTACTGCTCCACCATTCAACATATACATGTATCCGGTTTGTGACTTAGAGTCATCCAGATCTGTGTCGAAGCTAGCGTCGACGTAACCCTTTACGATGAGCTCTTCGTCACCTCCATAAATGAGAAACATGTCCTTCGTCCTTTTCAGGTACTTTAGGATATTCTTGACCGCTGTCCAGTGTTCCTTGTCGGGATTACTTTGGTACCTTCCTACCAAACTTACGGCAAGGTTTACATCAGGTCTGGTACACAGCATGGCATACATAATAGATCCTATGGCTGAAGCATAGGGGATGACGCTCGTCTCTTCTTTATCTTTTGCCGTGGTCGGGCATTGAGCTGAGCTCAATCTCACACCTTGCAGTACAGGCAAAAACCCTTTCTTGGACTGATCCATTTTGAACTTTTTCAAAATCTTATCAAGGTATGTGCTTTGTGAAAGACCTATGAGGCGTCTCGATCTATCTCTATAGATGTTGATGCCTAATATATAAGCAGCTTCTCCAAGGTCCTTCATTGGAAAACTTTTATTCAAGTAGGCCTTAATGTTGTCCATGAGTTCTATATCATTTCCCATCAAAAGTATGTCATCTACATATAATATGAGAAATGCTACAGAGCTCCCATTCACTTTCTTGTAAACGCAGGCTTCTCCATAAGTCTGCATAAACCCAAACGCTTTGATCATCTCATCAAAGCGAATGTTCCAACTCCGAGATGCCTGCACCAGCCCATAAATGGATCGCTGGAGCTTGCATACTTTGTTAGCATTCTTAGGATCGACAAAACCTTCCGGCTGCATCATATACAGCTCTTCCTTAAGATAACCGTTAAGGAACGCTGTTTTGACGTCCATCTGCCATATCTCATAATCATAGTATGCGGCAATTGCTAACATGATTCGAACGGACTTAAGCTTCGCTACGGGAGAGAAAGTCTCATCGTAGTCAATCCCTTGAACTTGCCGATAACCCTTAGCGACAAGTCGAGCTTTATAGATGGTGACATTACCATCCGCGTCCGTCTTCTTCTTAAAGATCCATTTATTTTCTATCGCTCGCCGATCATCGGCAAGTCTGTCAAAGTCCATACTTTGTTTTCATACATGGATCCTATCTCGGATTGCATGGCTTCAAGCCATTTGTTGGAATCTGGGCCCGCCATCGCTTCTTCATAGTTCAAGGTTCACCGTTGTCTAACAACATGATTTTCGGGACAGGGTTGCCGTACCACTCTGGTGCGGAACGTGTCCTTATGGACCTACGAAGTTCAGTAGCAACTTGATCCGAAGTACCTTGATCATCATCATTATTTTCCTCTTCGGTTGGTGTAGGCATCACAGGAACATTTTCCTGAGCTGCACTACTTTCCCGTTCAAGAGGTAGTACTTCATCGAGTTCTACTTTCCTCCCACTTACTTCTTTCGAGAGAAACTCTTTTCCCAGAAAGGATCCGTTCTTGGCAACAAAGATCTTGCCCTCGGATCTTAAGTAGAAGGTATACCCAATGGTTTCTTTAGGGTATCCTATGAAGACGCATTTTTCAGACTTGGGTTCGAGCTTTTCAGGTTGAAGTTTCTTGACATAAGCATCGCATCCCCAAACTTTTAGAAACGACAGCTTAGGTTTCTTCCCAAACCATAATTCATACGGTGTCGTCTCAACGGATTTAGACGATGCCCTATTTAAAGTGAATGTAGTTGTCTCTAGAGCGTATCCCCAAAATGATAGCGGTAAATCGGTAAGAGACATCATGGATCGCACCATATCCAATAGAGTGCGATTACGACGTTCGGACACACCGTTACGCTGAGGTGTTCCAGGCGGCGTGAGTTGTGAAACGATTCCACATTTTCTTAAGTGTGTACCAAATTCGTGACTTAAATATTCTCCTCCACGATCCGATCGTAAGAATTTTATCTTTCGGTCACGTTGATTCTCTACCTCATTCTGAAATTCCTTGAACTTTTCAAAGGTCTTAGACTTGTGTTTCATTAAGTAGACATACCCATATCTACTCAAGTCATCAGTGAGAGTGAGAACATAACGATATCCTCCGCGAGCCTCAACGCTCATTGGACCGCACACATCGGTATGTATGATTTCCAACAAGTTGGTTGCTCGCTCCATTGTTCCGGAGAACGGAGTCTTGGTCATTTTGCCCATGAGGCATGGTTCGCATGTGTCAAATGATTCATAATCGAGAGACTCTAAAAGTCCATCAGCATGGAGCTTCTTCATGCGCTTGACACCAATGTGACCAAGGCGGCAGTGCTACAAGTATGTGGGACTATCGTTATCAACTTTACATCTTTTGGTATTCACACTATGAATATGTGTAATATTACGCTCGAGATTCATTAAGAATAAACCATTGACCATCGGAGCATGACCATAAAACATATCTCGCATATAAATAGAACAACCATTATTCTCGGATTTAAATGAGTAGCCATCTCGTATCAAACGAGATCCAGATACAATTTTCATGCTCAAACTTGGCACCAAATAACAATTATTAAGGTTCAAAACTAATCCCGTAGGTAAATGTAGAGGTAGCGTGCGACGGCGATCACATCGACTCGGAACCATTCCCGACGCAAGATCGTCACCTCATCCTTCGCCAGTCTCCGCTTATTCCGCAGCTCCTGCTGTGAGTTACAAATATGAGCAACGGCACCGGTATCAAATACTCAGGAGTTACTACGAGTACTGGTAAGGTACACATCAATTACATGTATATCAAATATACCTTTGGTGTTGCCGGCCTTCTTATCCGCTAAGTATTTGGGGCAGTTCCGCTTCCAGTGACCCTTCCCCTTGCAATAAAAGCACTCCGTCTCAGGCTTGGGTCCATTCTTTGACTTCTTCCCGGCAACTGGCTTACCGGGCGCGGCAACATCTTTACCGTCCTTCTTGAAGTTCTTCTTACCCTTGCCCTTCTTGAACTTAGTGGTCTTATTGACCATCAACACTTGATGTTCTTTCTTGATTTCAACCTCTGCTGACTTCAGCATTGAGAATACTTCGGGAATGGTCTTCACCATCCCCTGCATATTGTAGTTCATCACAAAGCTCTTGTAGCTTGGTGGGAGCGACTGAAGGATTCTGTCAATGACCGCCTCGTCCGGGAGGTTTATGTCCAGCTGGGACAGGCGGTTGTGCAACCCAGACATTTTGAGTATGTGCTCACTGACAGAACTGTTTTCCTCCATCTTACAACTATAGAACTTGTCGGAGACTTCATATCTCTCGACCCGGGCATGAGCTTGGAAAACTAGTTTCAGCTCCTCGAACATCTCATATGCTCCGTGTTGCTCAAAACGCTTTTGGAGCCCCGGTTCTAAGCTGTAAAGCATGCCGCACTGAACGAGGGAGTAATCATCAGCACGAGACTGCCAAGCATTCATAATGTCTTGGTTCTTTGGGACGGGAGCGTCACCTAGCGGTCCTTCTAGGACATATTGTTTCCTGGCAGCTATGAGGATGATCCTCAGGTTCCGGACCCAGCCTGTATTGTTGCTGCCGTCATCTTTCAGCTTGGTTTTCTCTAGGAACCCGTTGAAGTTCAAGTTGACATGAGCGTTGGCCATTTGATCTACAAGACATATTATGCAAAAGTTTTTAGACTAAGTTCATGATAATTAAGTTCATCTAATCAAATTATTTAAATGAACTCCCACTCAGATTAGACATCCCTCTAGTCATCTAAGTGTTACACGATCCGAGTCGACTAGGCCGTGTCCGATCATCACGTGAGACGGACTAGTCATCGTCGGTGAACATTCTCATGTTGATCGTATCTTCCATACGACTCGTGTTCGACCTTTCGGTCTCCGTGTTCCGAGGCCATGTCTGTACGTGCTAGGCTCGTCAAGTTAACCCTAATTGTTTTGCATGTGTAAAACTGTCTTACACCCATTGTATGTGAACGTAAGGATCTATCACACCCGATCATCACGTGGTGCTTCGAAACGACGAAATTTAGCAACGGTGCACAGTTAGGGGAGAACACTTCTTGAAATTGTTGTAATGGATCATCTTATTTACTACCGTCGTTCTAAGTAAACAAGATGCATAAACATAATAAACATCACATGCAATTATATAATAGTGACATGATATGGCCAATATCATAAAACTCCATTGATCTCCATCTTCGGGGCTCCATGATCATCTTGTCACCGGCATGACACCATGATCTCCATCATCATGATCTCCATCATCGTGTCTTCATGAAGTTGTCTCGCCAACGACTACTTCTACTTCTATGGCTAACATGTTTAGCAATAAAGTAAAGTAATTTACATGGCGTTCTTCAATGACACGCAGGTCATACAAAAATAAAGACAACTCCTATGGCTCATGCCGGTTGTCATACTCATCGACATGCAAGTCGTGATCCCTATTACAAGAACATGATCTCATACATCACAATATGTCATTCATCATTCATCACAACTTGGCCATATCACATCACATGACAATTGCTGCAAAAACAAGTTAGACGTCCTCTAATTGTTGTTGCATCTTTTACGTGGCTGCAATTGGGTTCTACCAAGAACGTTTTCTTACCTACGAATAACCACAACGTGATTTTGTCAACTTCTATTTACCCTTCATAAGGACCCTTTTCATCGAATCCGCTCCAACTAAAGTGGGAGAGACAGACACCCGCCAGCCACCTTATGCAACTAGTGCATGTCAGTCGGTGGAACCGGTCTCACGTAAGCGTACGTGTAAGGTTGGTCCGGGCCGCTTCATCCCACATACCGCTGAAGCAAGATAAGACTAGTAGTGGCAAGCAAGTTGACAAGATCTACGCCCACAACCAAATTGTGTTCTACTCGTGCAATAGAGAACTACGCATAGACCTAGCTCATGATGCCACTGTTGGGGAACGTTGCAGAAAATTAAAAATTTTCCTACTGTTTCACCAAGATCCATCTATGAGTTCATCTAGCAACGAGTCATGGGAGAGTGATTGCATCTACGTACCACTTGTAGATCGCGTGCGGAAGCGTTCAAGGGGATGGTGATGATGGAGTCGTACTCGCCGTGATTCGGATCACCGATGACCAAGTGCTGAATGGACAGCACCTCCGCGTTCAACACACGTACGGTACGGACGACGTCTCCTCCGTCTTGATCCAGCAAGGAGGAAGGAGAGGTTGAAGAAGACAGCTCCAACGGCAGCACGACGGCGTGGTGTTGTTGGTGCAGCAGTACTCCGACAGGGCTTTGCCAAGCACGTACGGAGGAGGAGGTGTTGGGGTGGGGAGGGGCTGCGCCTTGGCTTGTGTGTTCAGCCCTCCCCTCACCCCTCTATTTATAGGAGAAGGGAGAAGGGGGGCCGGCCCCTCTAGATGGCATCTAGAGGGGGGCGGCCAGGGGAGGGGACTTGCCCCCAAGCAAGGGGGCGCCTCTAGGGTCCCCCCAACCCCTAGGCGCAAGGGCCCAAGGGGGTGCGCCCAGCCCACCAGGGCTGGCTCCTGCCCCACGTAGCCCATGTGCCCCCGGGGGGGTGGCCCCTCCCGTGGACCCCGGAACCCTTCCGGTGGCCCCAGACAATACCGATATGCCCCGAAACTTTCCGGTGTCCGCTTGACAACTTCCCATATATAAATCTTTACCTCCGGACTATTCCGAACTCCTCGTGACGTCCGGGATCTCATCCGGACTCAAAAACATTCGTAATCACATACAAGTCTTCCTAATAACCCTAGCGCCACCGAACCTTATGTGTAGACCCTACGGGTTCGGGAGACATCTGCACATGACCGAGACGGCTCTCGGTCAATAACCAACAGTGGGATCTGGATACCCATGTTGGCTCCCACATGCTCCTCGATGATGTCATCGGATGAACCACGATGTCAAGGATTCGAGCAACCCGTATACTATTCCCTTTGTCGACGGTATTTTACTTGCCCGAGACTCGATCGTCGGTATCCCAATACCTCGCTCAGTCTCGTTATCGCAAGTCACTTTACTCGCATCAGTAATGCATGATCCCGTGACCAAGCACTTGGTCACTTTGAGCTCATTATGATGATGCATTACCGAAAGGGCCCAGAGATACCTCTCCGTCATACAGAGTGACAAATCCGGTCTCGATCCGTGTCAACCCAATGACACTTTCGGAGATACCGTAGTGCACCTTTATAGTCACCCGATTACGCCAGTTGTGACGCTTGGTACACCCAAAGCACTCATATGGTATCCGGAGTTACACGATCTCATGGTCTAAGGAAGAGATACTTGACATTGAAAAGCTCTAGCAAAACGAACTACACGATCTTGTGCTATGCTTAGGATTGTCTTGTCCATCACGTCATTCTCCTAATGACGTGATCCCGCTTGTCAATGACATCGGACGTCCATAGTCGAAACCATGACTATCTGTTGACCAAACGAGCTAGTCAACTAGAGGCTTACTAGGGACGTATTGTAGTCTATGTATTCACACGTGTATTACGATTTACGGATAATACAATTATAGCATGAATAAAAGACAATCATCATGAACAAGGAAATATAATAATAATGCTTTTATTATTGCCTCTAGGGCATATTTCCAACACATAGCTGAACAAGCTTTCAGACTTTTGTACTAAAAAGCATCCATTCTACTGGGTGAACATAGTGCAGACGAAGAACAACAGTTTTTCTCAAGAGTTCATGGGAAGTTAATTGCATTACATTAGAATTAACCTAAAAACTGATATCTACTTTACCATCATTTATCTTCGAAATATGCAAGATCTTTCAAAACAACATACATGTATAGACCTAGAACTTCTAATGTACCAGTGTGGAATAGATCAATCATGGCATGTTTGTTAAAAGGCCTACAGAGGGCAATAGACAACCATCGCGACATGTTCTTGTACAATCACAAAGTTGCAGCACTAGTAGAAAACAGGGCTTATGTTCGGGCCAGATAAGCCCACACTAGTAGAAAAACGACTTTTAGTACCGGTTCGTAAGGACCTTTAATACCGGTTCTGGAACCGGTACTAAAGAGTGGGGACTAAAGGTCCCCCCCCCCCTTAGTAACGGTTCAACACGAACCAGGACCAAAGACCCACCACGTGGCACGAGGCGCGCTGTGGTCTGGGGGACCTTTAGTCCCGGTTGGTAAGGATTTTTTTAATTTTTATTTTTGAAATAAAGCAAAAACAGCCGGCCTACTGGACCGGCACCGCCTGCATACGACTAGAAACCCAATCTCTAGTTGGGCCAGATGCAGGCTCAGACGGCCCAAGAGGGCCCCACAGGCGAAAGACTTGCGATAGGCCCACAAATGCCTCGCTTAGAGAGGAGCTCGACACGGTAGCAGCAAGGGGCTTATAAACAGATGGGAGCTCCTCTCAACTAGCGAGGTGGGACTAAACATTGTGTATCGCGGTGTGGTAGCGCGATCGCTTTTAATACGGTTGGTGGCTCCAACCGGTACTAAAGGGGGTCTTTAGTACCGGTTGGAGCCACCAACCCGCATTAAAGGCCACCACCTTTAGTACCGGTTGGTGGCTCCAACCGTACTAAAGACCCTTTAGTACCGGTTGGAGCCACCAACCTGCATTTAAAGGTTACCACCTCTTTAATACCGGTTCATGGCACGAACCGGTATTAAAGGTTTGCCACGAACCGGTACTAATGAGCGTCGCCCACCTGGCCGTTGGAACCGGCACTAATGGTCACATTAGTGCCGGTTCAATTGCAAACCGGGACTAATGAGTTTCACATTAGACCCATTTTCTACTAGTGCCATTAGTCCCATTTTAGTCACGAACCGGGACCCATGGGCCCATTGGTCCCGGTTCATGAGGCCAGGGGGCCTGCCGGGCCTCGTGGGGGCATTGGTCCCGGTTCGTCTGGCCCCTTTGGGCCCGGTTGGTGGGACGAACCGGGACCAATGGGCCTCGCTCCTGGCCCACCACCATTGGTCCCGGTTGGTGGCTTGAACCGGGACCAAAGGCTGGTCTTTAGTACCGATTCAAGCCATGAACCGGGGCCAATGAACCGGCCAGGGGAGAGGGCTTTTGTGTGTAAAACAATAAAAGCAAAAAGAATTTTCATAAAATAAATAAAAAAGCAAAAAAGAAAATAAAATAAATAAGTAGAAACAAAATAAAATAAATAAGTAGAAACTGAAAAAACTTTAATAAATAAGTAGAAACAAAATAAACTTTAATAAAGTAAAATAAATAAACTTTAATAAAATAAATAAAAATAGCAACAGTAAGTAGAAACACAATAAAATAAATAAAGCACAAAAGAGAGAATTTTCATAAAATAAATAAAAAGCAAAAAAAAAAAAAAATAAGTAGAGACAAAATAAACTTTAATAATTAAGTAAAAACAAAATAAACTTTTATAAAATCTCTAGTATTATTGAAAGTAAAATTATATAAAATTTATGTAACTAAAATTATCAAAGTATTTTCTGTTCAAAACATTAAAAGAAAAATAATTTTCATAAAGAAACTTTTTGTTCAAACTTTAATAGCAAAAAGAATTATCATAAAGAATTTTTGTTAGAAACTAAAATAACAAAATATGTTTTTGAATATAATGATAAAATACAGTAATATTAAATAGCAGGAAAAATAATAACTCAAAAATCTATTTTTATAGTAGAGCTATTCAAAACTAGTGATTCACACAAATTTCCAAAATTCAAATTTAAACTATTCAAATTAGAAAACAAATGGCACTAACAGAAAGTCTATAATTTTTATTACCTAAAAGCAAAAAGAATCGCTGAAAAACTAATAAGTATTTTGATGTAAGTAGAAACAAAATAAAATAAATAAAGCAAAAAAAGAAAACAAAAAAATTAAAAAAAGTGCCACCTAAAGGGCCACCACGGCCTGAATACGACTAGAAACCCAACAATGGGTCCATGATTCAGGCCCGCCGTAGGCCCAGTAGACCCACAGGCACATCATGACAGATTAGGCCCGAAAGCCTGCAGTTGAGAGGAGCTCGAGAGGGTGGGTGCAGCAGCGCTTATAAACCACTCTCGAGCTCTCTCAACTAGCGAGGTGGGACTAAACTTTGGCCGCGACACGGGAAGCACATGGCGTTTGGTCCCGGTTGGTAGCACCACCCAGGACTAAAGGGGGACATTGGTCCCGGTTGGTGGCACGAACCGGTACCAATGCCACCCCTTTAGTCTAGATTGGTGCCACCAATCGGGACCAAAGTCTCTTTTCAGCAGCCCTCTTTGGGCTGCTGAAAAGAGACCTTTGGTCCCGGTTGGTGGCACCAACTGGGACTAAAGGGGGTATTGGTCCCGGTTGGTGCCACGAATCAGGACCAAACGTGGTTGCTATATAAGCCAACACTCATGAATTTTTCCCACATCCGACATTCTCTCGATCGAATGCCGCCAGGCTGCTGCTGCTGCTCGACGCCGTCGCCGCCCCGAGGTCGTCTCGCCATCACCCCGCGGCCCTGCCCTGCCCTGACGCGCCGCCCCGTGCCACGCCGTCGCCTCCCCGAGCACTGCCCCGACGCCTCGTCGTGCGTGCCCTCGAGCCCGCCGGCGGCCTCCTCCTCGTCGCTGAAGCTCGCCCCGACGCCATCGCCGCGTCGCCCTGCCCCGACACCATCGCCGTTGCCGTCTTGCCGCCCCTGCCCCACACCGTCGCCGTTGCCGCGCGCGCTGCCCCTGCCCCGACCCCGTCGTCGTCGCCCCGACTACAACATGCCCCAACCACACGCCACCGCCACGTTCGGTCCAGCCGGCCTTCCTCTCATTTTTTTCCAGATTTTTTGTTCATATATATGATGATTTGTTTTTTGCATTTTGATAAAAATGTATATATGCATGTATGTTCTCTGTGTATATATGTTCATATATGCAGAAGTTAGATTTTTAGAGAAGTTTTATCTATGTATGTTCTCTGATTTAGTGCATTTTAGGTTAGTTTCATTTTTAGAAAAGTTTTATATATTTAGGAAGAAGGAAGAGAATGAAGAAGGAAGAAGAAGAAGAAAATTTATATATGCAGAAGTTACATTTTAGAAAAATTTTATATATCTAGCTAGGAAGAAGGAAGAAGGAAGAAGAAGAAAAATTTATATATGCAAAAGTTACATTTAAGAAAAGTTTTATCTAGGAAGAAGGAAGAAAGAAGAAAATAAGGAGAAGAAAAGGAAAAGGAAAATAATAAGAAGAGGAAGAAGGAGAAGAAGAAGGAGAAGAAGAGGAGAGGAAGAAGAGGAGAAATAAATAAAAAGAGGAAAATAAGAAGAAGAAAAAGAGGAGAAGAAGAGAAGAAGAAAAAAATAGAGTAATATCTAAATTTTTTCACCTCTATTCCTTTCTTCTTCTCCTCTTTTTTTTCTTCGATCTTCTCCTCTTCTTATTTTTTTTATCGGGTATGTCATTGTAGATATACCACCTCCCCGATAACTTCAACATGAGGGGGGGTCGATATACCCCCTCCCCGATAACATTTTTTTGGTGATATTATTGTCGAATATGCAAATGTTTGTACGTTCATATGCAAAGAATATGTCAAATTTTTTTGTAGTAGATGATGATGATGATATATGAAAACTTGGTCAATTTTTTCTGTTGTAATTTTGTTCGATGAATGTTTTCTGTTAAAAAGCGTATTAAGTTTGTTCGATGAATGTTTCATGGGAGAGAGGGAGTAAAAACTCATCAGACATGAGGGGGGAGGAGTCTCCCTCCGGTTCCTAACTCTCTCGGGAATTCAACATATATTCAACCACTAGTAGAAAAAGGGTCTAATGTGAAACTCATTAGTCCCGGTTTGCAATTGAACCGGCACTAATGTGACCATTAGTGCCGGTTCCAACGGCCAGGCGGGCGGCGCTCATTAGTACCGGTTTTCCTGGTACTAAAGAGTTGGTGGCCTTTAGTACGGGTTGGTGGCTCCAACCGGTACTAAAGGGGGGGGGGGTCTTTAGTACCGGTTGGAGCCACCAACCGGTACTAAAGGTGGTGGTCTTTAGTACGGGTTGGTGGCTCCAACCGGTACTAATGATGGCTCTAGTGACCCAATGACGTTGCAAGAAGGAGACCGTGATGACGGCTCCGGTGACCGAACAGAGTCCGGCCAGGTATATATATTAATTAAGCATGTGCTGACTAGCTAACTGATCCATTCATTGTTTTGGTATCTACACATATTAACTCTCGTCTTTCTTCTTTTTCCTAGACCTCCGGATCAAGCACAACTTCGGTAAAGAGACGAGGCCCGAAGAAAAAGATGTGCTGGGATGCAAGGTTCATGATCACAGCAATCGCGCGCGATGGCCAACCGATTGAACCCCTCCGGACCAAGGATGCATTTACTGCTCAGTGCGGGGTTCTTGTTAGGGACATGATATCGATCAGCATCGAGCTATGCAATGAGCCTAAGGATGAAGAGCTTCAAGTTTATTTTGTCGAAGACAGACAAAAATAGGATCTTTGGAAAGCGCTGAAGGTACATTTCACCCTACCGGAAGAGGAGGATCCGGAGAATCCAGTTATAGAGCCATTGATCAAGTCCTTTGCTCTCAAGAAGATGGCAGATCTATTAGGGAAATGGAAGAATGACCTGAAGGCAAAGTTTGTCGACAAAGAAAAGACACCGGAATTCATCGGCCGGTAGGAGAAGCTCAGAGACCAATGGGGCGCATTTGTGGCCAACAAGACATCGGAGAGGAGTAAGAAGATGTCAGTGACAAACAAGATAAATGCTGCAAAGAAGGAGCATCACCATCGCATGGGGTTAGGTGGCTACCTCAAAGCCCGGCCGTCGTGGGCCAAGGCTGAGAACGACCTGCTTGATAAAGGGGTCGAACCAGAGACATTGAACTGGCCAAACCGTTGCTGGACTTGGTTCTTCGGGTTGACGGAACCTTGGACCCTGTAACAGGGAAGTGCGTTTGGATGCACGAGGAACTGCAAATACCCGTCACGAAGCTTCAGCACTATATCGCCGCAGCGCAGGAAGGGACGTTCGTTCCAGACAGGGAGAAGGACGAGCTCACAATGGAGGGATTTGCTAGGGTGACGGTGGAAGAAATAGCGGAGGGATTTGGAGGAGCTCGTGCTTGACCACCCTACCGGTGAAGGGGAGACTCGGCTGGGTTCTACTCTGAAGACTCCATGCCTATGGAGGAAGGAGCTCATCAACCTTCCGAACTGGACGCCTCCGCCTCCTCCTCTTCCTCCAGCGAGTCAGGGCACTCCGCCTCCTCCTCCGCCTGCTCCTCCGGCGAGTGATCAGGGCACTCCGCCTCCTTCTCCGGCGCGTCGCGGCACTCCGCCTCCTTCACCGCCTGCGCCGGCGCGCCCGACCAGCCAGCCTCCTCCTTCTCCGCCTCCTCAGCAAAGGGCGGAAGAGACCCGCCACCGCTCTGGCTGCTCCGGCGCGTCGTAGTCCTTCTCCTCCGCCTCGTAAGCAATGAAAGAAGACAACTGCAGCCGCTCGGCCTACTCCGGCGTCTAACACTACAGCCAGAGGCGGGAGGCAATACAGATTCGGTCCATCTCTCAAGACTCCAGAGAAGTTACCATACGAGATGACCGAACAGGAAAACGAGGAGATCTGTCAAGCCCAAGTGAAGGACTACTTCGAAACGCAAAGAGCTAAGAGACATCCACCTCCGGAGGAGAAGATAGATCCGGTGAAAGCGAAGCGCACTTTGGATGCCCTGCAGCGACCACCTCCGTCTCCGCCGCAAACCAACGATGAGCGCATTACTGAAAAGACATATAAGGAAGCAAAGCAGTCGGGAAGTACTTTCAGTGACAAAAGGTTACAAGAACGAAGAAGTAGGAAAAAATTTCCCAGCTCGGCGAACAAGCGAACCAATCGTGCCCCCCCCCCCCCCCGCTCAAGGTGTCTAGCGATATCGTCGCTAATCATCTGGGGATCTTGCCCGGTACCAATCCTGCATATTACATGCACGACGGCGATGCACACTTTGATATAATGGAGGTGGACGAATTCAAATACGAGTACGGAAGCCTCTCATCAAAGATGGAACTACTCTAACAATGATGATGCGAAGATTCCATGATTGGTACATGGAAACCTGCAGAAAGCAGTCAGCCGGGAAGAAAATCGATACTTCGACGCTGAAAGTTAAAGAGGATCAGCATGACCTCATTGGAATTTAGGAGTTGTCTGTTCCATTTGAGGAGTTCTTCTAATTTTTCAATCTAAAGGCCCTCGATAAATTAACGGTCACTTGCTACTGTCTGTAAGTACTACTTCTGTCATTAAGTCTATATATAACTCAGCTCTTTCATTGCATATATATATAATTATCCTCACTATATTATGCAGATTGAAGATCGTCGAATGCAGAAAAGATGAAATGTATGATATTGGGTTCATTAACACAAATCCCATAGATGAATTTACGGTTACATTTCATGCCAAAGAAACCAAGGACAACTTGCTACGATCGTTGGTAATAAATCAAAACAAAGATACAATACTCTTTCCTTACAACTTGAGTGTTACTGTCTTGTGCATATTCGGTTTCCCTTAATTATTACTCGAGGTTATAGTAATTAATGTAATTGATGAGTTATGCATGCGTGCACAGGTTCCACTCTATTCTCCTAGAGATTAAGCTTGAGTAGGGACTAGTAAACGTCTTAGACTCGAGACGAAAAGATCCCGAGGACTATGCGGACATGTCTAAAATGCTTGAGAAGTAAGTTAAATCGATCATTATCGCACCATATCGGCAACTTTATTCATTTCATGATATCAAGTAATTGTTTTCTTTGTCTTGTTGGGTTTGGAAAGTATTCATCGCACAAGTTTCGGGACTGCCATGGGATCTGTGATGGAAACACCCGAAAGTAAGTACTACTAGCTAGCTAGTTCCGCGCATCTGCCGTTGATTCTAGCTACTTTCATCAATGCCATTTATAATGCTTCATTATCAGTTTGATTAACCTCTGTTTCTCGTAAAGTGCTTGTAGCAGGAAGCCGGAAATAATTACTGTGGATACTACGTCTGCGAGTTCATCTACAACGCAACGGCCAAGAATAGGCGGGATACTCTAAAAAACAATATGAAGTGCGTAAGCAAAAATATTCACAAGTTTATTTTATTACCATCATTTTTATTGAGTTTCATTCATATATATGTATTGACCCCCTTATTCAAATTAGATGTGGGAGATGCAGAATAAACTCCTACCACAAGATCGCATGCGAGCAATACAAGAGGAATTGGTTGGATTCTTTCTTGACCAATAAAGCCGGAGAATACCACCATGCACGTGGAAGTTGAGTTCATATGTTAGGGTATTGTAAGAGATCTTACACACACACACACACACACACACACACATATATATATATATATATATATATATATATATATATATATATATATATATATATATATATATATATATATATATATATGTAGCCAATACCGTCGATAAGATTTACGAAAACTTGTTGTTCGACCAATCTCTCGGAGAAGGAGAGGTCGATCACTTCTGTATATGTCCGTGACAATCTTCTGTACTTAATAGTTTTCTTCATTTGCTTACTAGCTAGCTAGCGTGTCGAGTCCTCTCTATACGTAGCGTCGACCAAGCATGGAGATAAGAGAGGACACTTCTCTCTATTAGCTAGCTAACACAATATATGAAACCCCTAAATTAACCCTACAAAACCCCCTACCCACCCTTCAGAAGAAAAAAAACAAAAAACCCAGCCCCTGAAATGCTGACGCGTGGACGCATTTTGCTCCCGGTTGGTGGCACCAACCCGGACAAAAGGCCCCCCTGCCTGGGCAAGAAGCAGCGGCCACGTGGAGCCCCATCTGTCCCAGTTCATGGGTGAACCGAGACTAAAGGGATAGGGCTTTAGTAACGACCCTTTAGTCCTGGTTCGGGAACCGGGACAAATGGCCCTCACGAACCGGGACGAATGGGGGTTTTTCTACTAGTGCAGGCATCTAAGAAATCACCAAAGCATGTAAGAAGAAAAAGTGCACAAAAGTAACTTTAAAAATAATAATTCATTAGGTTTGATACTTACAACGGCTACATCACAAGCATCTCTCAGTGTGCCAGCTGAAAAAAAAATCCATCTGCCATCACGCATACAACAACAGTCAAAAGCCAAACCAAACATTCTATTTCAAAATAGAGTGAAGCAAATAAATTTGTGCAAAAAAAGCGACCAATAGAGCCAAAGGCAAGCCAAGGGAGGGACAAATAAATACGATAGTACAGTCTATATTCTATCAACAATACAGACAGAATATTTACAAATCAACAATAATCAGTTATATGAACATGCAGAATGAACAGTTAGCATTATGTTATGTATCGCTTAAGAACCGTGAGATGATTAATTTGGCTCGCCGCTCAGCATGGTTTCAGACAGAACTAACCCTAAAATCACAGCTTACGAAGATTTATGCACAACTATAAGGTAAGTAAGGGTAGTTCTGCCCCTAAAAAAAGGATAGCAATGATCTGCAAAAACCTGATTCAGACAGCAAAGCTAGCCCCATTACAAAATTCTGCAGGGATCTACGACACTAGTAGAAAAGGGGCCATTTGTCCCGGTTCATACGTTGAACCGAGACTAAAGGGTCGTTACTAATGCCCTGGCCCTTTAGTCCCGGTTCTTACACGAACTGGGGCAAATGGGCCTCCATGTGGCCGGTGCGCCGAGCCCAGGCAGGAGGGCCTTTGGTCCCGGTTGGTGGCACCAACCGGGACCAAAAGGCATCCACGCGTCAGCATTTCAGGGGCTGGGGTTTTGGTTTTTTGTTTTTTTGAAAGGGGGGGGGGGGTTGGGGGTTTTTGGGGGTTAATTTAGGTGTTTCATATATTGTGTTAGTTAGCTAATTAATAGGGAGAAGTGTCCTCTCTTATCTCCGTGATTCGTTGACCCTACGTACTATACATAGAGAGGCCCTCGAGACGCTAGCTAGTAAGAAAATAAAGGAAACCGTTAAGTACAGAAGTTCATCATGCATACCGAGAGAAGTGATCGATCAACCTCTCCTGCTCCGAGAGATTGGTCGAACAACAAGTTTTCGTATTATCTATCCAACGCTACTGGCTACATACATATACAATATGTAAGATCTCTTACAATCCCCTAGCATTTGAAATCAACTTCCACATGGTATTCTCCGGCTTTATTGATGACGTGGTCAAGAAAGAATCCCGCCAATTCCTCTTGAATTGCTTTCATGCGATTTTGTGGTAGGAGTTCATTCCGCATCTGCCACGTCTAATTTGAAGAAGGGGGTTAATACATATATATGAATGAAACTCAACAGAAATGATGGTGTAATAAAATGAAATTGTGAATATTATTGCTTACGCACTTCATATTTTCTTTTAGAGTAGCCCCGCTTATTTTTCAAAGTCGCGTTGTAGATGAACTCGCACATGTAGTATCCACAGAAATCATTCCCTTGTTCCTGCCACAAGCACTTAACGAGAAATAGAGGTCAATCAAACTGATAATGAAGCATTATAAATGGCATTGATGAAAGTATAGCTATAGAATCAACGGGAGATGCGTGCAACTAGCTAGCCAGTAGTACTTACTTTCGGGTATGTATATCGCAGCTCCTTCGGCAGTCCCAGAGCTTCTGCGGTGAACTGTTTCCAAACCCTGCAAGACAAAGAAAATAATTATTATTACTTGAGACAACATGAAATGAACAAAAAGTTGCTGATATATGGTGTGATAATGATCGATTGAACTTACTTGTTGAGTATTTTAGTCATGTCCGCATAGGTTTCGGGATCTTTTCATCTCGAGTCTAAGACGGTTACTAGTCACCGCTCAAGCTTAATCTCTAGAAGAACATAGTGATAGCAGCGCACGCATGCATAACTCATCAATTACATTACTATAACCTCTCTCGAGTAATAAGGGAAACCGAATATGCACACGACAGTAACACTCACTTGAAGTTGTAAGGAAAGAGTTTGGTATCTTTGTTTTGATTTTTGATCAACGATTGTAGCAAGTTGGCCTCGGTCTCTTCAGCGTGCTTTTTAACCTGAATTTCATCTATGATATTTGTGTTAATGAACCCAATATCATACATTTCATGTTTTCTGCACTCGACGATCTTCAATCTGCATAATATAGTGAGGATAATTAATTATAAATACATGCAATGAAAGAGCCGAGCTATATATAGAGACTTAATGACAGAAATAGTACTTACAGACAGTAGCAAAAGACAGTTAATTTATCGAGGGCCTTTTGATTGAAGAACTCGAAGAACTTCTCAAATGGAACAGGCAACAGATCAGTTCCAACAAGGTCGTGCTCCTCTTTAATTCTCAGATACAAAGTATTCGTCCCCCCAGACTCTCTGCAGGTTTTCATGTACCAATTATGGAATCTTCGCATCATCGTTGTTAGAGATTTTTCATCTTTGATGAGAGGCTTCCGATCAGATATGTGTTCGTCCACCTCCATGAAATCAGGAAGTTGATCGTCAGGCGGGTAATCTGCAAGATTGCCATAACCGTCCATCGTCCCCGGAGCATTAGCGACGATGTCGCTGCTAGACACATTGAGCGGGGCACGATTGATTTGCTTGTTCGCCGAAGCTGGGCAATTTTTTCGCAGCTGCTCGTTCTTTTGACCTTTGATGTCCGACAAGATTTCCCGACCTCCCGCCTCTGGCTGTCTTGCTAGACGCCGGAGCAGACGGGCGGCTGCGCGTCTATCTTCTTTCGTGCTTGCTTACGAGGCGGAGGAGAAGGACTATGACGCGCCGGAGCAGCCGGGGCGGCGGCGGGTCTCTTCTGCCCTTACTGGCGAGGCAGAGAAGGAGGAGGCTGCTGGCTGCTCGGGCGCTCCGGCGCAGGCGGAGAAGGAGGCGGAGTGACACCACGCGCCAGAGAAGGAGGCCGACTTCCCTGATCGTCACTCACCGGAGGAGGAGGCGGAGTGCCCTGACTCGCCGGAGGAGGAGGAGGAGGCGTCCAGTTTGGAAGCTTGATGAACTCCTTCCGCCATAGGCATGGAGTCTTCAGAGCATAACCCAGCCTAGTCTCCCCTTCACCGGTAGGGTGGTCAAGCTGGAGGTCCTCAAACCCCTCTGTTATTTCGTCCACCGTCACCCTAGCATATCCTTCTGGAATCGGACGACAGTGAAAAGTTGCGCCGGGTTCAGAAGGTCGAACTTGGCCGACAGCCGCCTTGACTTTTAAGTTCTGCCATTGCGCCATAAGGTGGCAATTTTGAGACTCCGTGATAAAACCCACAGGGTAGCTAGCAGGAGCCGTCAAGACATGCTCCGGCGCCGGCTGAAGCAGCTCAATGGAAGCCACGCTGCTTCTCCGCTGAGATGGCGGGGAAGCTTCGGCAGGTCATTTGCTACGATCTGCTTCTCGTTCCTCTAGCCCTTGTACCCTTTCGTGCAGCGCCTGCAGTTGCCTATGCTCCACTCTTCCTCCTCTCATGGGTTTTGTAACCCCCTGCGTCTGGAAAACCAACCTTCCACGGAATGGAGCCTGGCGTGCCTCGTGTCCGTCCAGGGTGCTCAGGATTCCCCAGGGCCATTGTGAGCTCGTCGTTCTCCATGTGTGGAACGAACGTCCCTTGCTGCGCTGCATTGATATAGTGCTGAAGCCTCTTGACTGGTATTTTCAGTTGCTCGTCCGTCCAATGGCACTTCCCTGATACAGGGTCCAAGGTTCCGCCAGCCCCGAAGAACCAAGTCCGGCAACGGTCTGGCCAGTTCATTGTCTCTGGTTCGATCCCTTTATGAAGCAGATCATTCTCAGCCTTGGCCCACTTAGGCCGGGCTTTGAGGTAGCCACCTGACCCCGTGCGATGGTGAAACAGCTTCTTCGCAGCATTTAGCTTGTTTGTCGCCGACATCTTTACTCTTTTCCGATGTCATGTGGACCACAAGTGCGGGCCAGTGATCTCTGATCTTCTCATATTTTCCGATGAATACTGGTGTCTCTTCTTTGTCGACAAACTTTTTCAGCTCTTTCCTCCACCTCCTGAATAGGTCTGCCATCTTCTTAAGAGCAAAAGACTTGATTAATTGCTCTGTAACTGACTTCTCCGGATCCTCCTCTCATGGTAGGGTGAAATTTGCCTTCAGCTCAGTCCAAAGATCATCTTTCTGCATATCATTGACATAAGACACCTCAGGGTCTTCGTTCTTAGGCTTATACCATTGATGGATGCTGATCGGGATCTTGTCCCTAACAAGAACCCCGCACTGAGTAGCAAATGCGTTCTTTGTCCGGATGGGTTCAATTGGTTCGCCGTCGCGCGCGATTGCTGTGATCTCAAACCTTTCATCCGAGCTCAACTTTTTCTTCGGGCCTCGTCTCCTTACCGAAGATGTGCTTGATCCGGAGGGCTAGAAAAAAGAAGAAAGACGAGAGTTAATTAATATGTGTACATATACCAAAACAATGAATGCATCAATTAGCTAGTCAGCACATGCTTAACTAATATATATACCTGGCCAGACTCGGTTCGGTCACTGGAGCCGTCATCACGGTCTCCTTCTTGCAACGTCATTGGGTCACTGGAGCCATCATAATCATGTCTTTCCTCCTCCATTCTTCGATCACCGTAGCCTGCTTCTTCACCATGTTCTTCCAGACCATCATTGTCGTTAAGATACGACAAGATATCACCTTCGGCTAAGATTATGTCCCCCAACACCTCTTCTGCTTCCTCGTCTCGTATGTGCTCCATTGTTTCTGCAAATATTACAACATGGCAATTATTACACAAACATGACAACACGTGGATATATTAGTGGCAAACGTAGACCGAGATTATTCCAGGTTTGGGGTGGCCTCGAGAGATTCTGTCGGGTAGGGGCGCGGCGGGAGGGGGTAGGAGACCGACATCGTTTTTTCTAGGGTTTGGGTGTCCTCGAGAGTTTTGATATAAGTTACCACAGTCGAGAGGGGGTAATATCGACAAAGACGATATACATACACGGGAAAATAATGTCATCAGGGAGGGGGTATATCGACCCCCCCCCCCCACGTGTTGAAGTTATCGGGAGGGGGTTATATCGACAATGACGAAATACGTACATGGGAAAATAATATTATCGGGGAGGGGGTATATCGACCCCCCCCCCCTCGTGTTGAAGTTATGGGTATATCGACCCCCCCTCGTGTTGAAGTTATCGGGAGGGGGTATATCGACCCCCCCCCCCCACGTGTTGAAGTTATCGGGAGTTTATATCGACACGACATACGTACATGGGAATATTATCAGGGAGGGGGTATATCGACCCCCCCTCCTCATGTTGAAGTTATCGGGAGGGGTATATGGACGACGACAGACCCGATAAAACATAAGAAAACGAAGAAGAAATAAAAAGAGGAGAAGAAGAAAGGAATAGAGGAGAAGAAGAAAAAATAGAGATCGAAGAAAAAAAGAAGAAGAAAAAAGAGGAGAAGAAGAAAGGAATAGAGGAGAAGAAGAAAAAATAGAAAAAAATTTCTATTTTTTCTTCTTCTCCTCTATTCCTTTCTTCTTCTCCCCTTCCTTTTCTTCCTCTCCTCTTCTTCTCCTCTTCCTTTTCTTCCTCTCCTCTTCTTCTCCTTTTTCGTCTTCTTATTTTCCTTTTTCCTCTCCTAAATATATAAAACTTTTCTAAAAATGAAACTAACCTAAAATGTACTAAATCAGAGAACATATATAGATAATCCTTTTCTAAATATATAAATCTAACTTTTGCATATATGAACATATATACACAGAGAACATACAAACATATATACATTTTATAAAAAAAGCAAAATACAAATCATCATATATATGAATTTTTTTGAGAAAAAGCAATATACACAATACATATACTCACATATATACATATATATATATATATATATATATATATATATATATATATATATATATATATATATATATATATATATAATCTGAAAAAACAAGCATGTAACATAAGAAAAAAAACAGGGAGGGGCGCCGCCGGACCAATGGAGGGCAGGGGCGCGGATTCGGCGGCGAGGACGGCAACCGGGCAGGGCGCGCGGCAAGGCGAGGACGGCGACGGGGAAGGGTCGACGACGGCCGGCGAGGAAGAGGCGGGCAGAGCGACGGCGACGACGAGGCGGGCAGGCAGACACGCTTGTCAGGGCAGGGGGCGAAGCGGCGATGGCGTCGAGGCGAGGGCACGGGCGACGGAGGCGGGCGGCGACGGCGACCTCGGCGGCTAGGGAGGTGACGGCGACGGCGGGGCAGGGGCCGGCGTCGAGGAGCAGCGCAGCAGCCTGGCGGCGTTGGAGAGAAGAATGGCGGGTGGGAGGAAATTTCCCAAGTGTTTGATTATATAGGAAAGGCTTTGGTCCCGGTTCGTGGCACAAACTGGGACCACTGCCCCCCTTTAGTCCCGGTTGGTGCCACCAACCGGGACCAAAGGCCTCTTTTCAGCAGCCCAAAGGGCGGGAAGCAGCGGCCTTTGGTCGGTTGGTGGCACCAACCGGGACTAAAGGGGGGCATTGGTCCCGATTTGTGCCACGAACCGGTACCAATGCAACCCTTTAGTCCCTGTTGGTGCCACCAACCGGGACCAAAGGCCTTGTGCTGGAACTGGCGCGGTGCGGTGGGATGTTTAGTCCCACCTCGCTAGCCGAGAGGGCTCGACAGTGGTTTATAAGCGCTGCTGCGCTGATCACTTCGAGCTCCTCTCAAATGCAGGCTTACGGGCCTAAAGTAACTTATATGCCTGTGGGCCTACTGGGCCTCTTGCGGGCCTGAATCCTGGCCCATGGTAGGGTTTCTAGTCGTATTCAGGCAGTGGGGGCCCAGTAGGAGGCACTTTTTTGTTTTTTTGTTTTCTTTACTTATTGTTGCCATTTTTATTTTTTTTCCAGTTTTTTGTTTTGTTTTCTGTATTATTTATTTTCTTTCTTTTTTGCTTTATTTTTTAATTCTTTTTGCTTTTAGTTTTAGAAAAATTATAAACTACCTATTAGTGACATTAGTTTTCAAATTTGAAAACACTTTTTTTTTCTTTCTTGCTTTATTTATTTTATTTTGTTTCTACTTACAACAAAATACTTATTGTTGCTATTTTTATTTTTTTCCAGTTTTTTTGTTTTGTTTTCTGCATTATTTATTTTTTGTTAGGGCCATTAGTTTTAGAAAAATTATGAACTTTCTGTTAGTGCCATTAGTTTTCAAATTTGAATAGTTAAAATTTGAATTCTTTGAAATTTGTATGAATCACAAGTTTGTGATTAACTTTACTAAAAAAATGAACATAGATGCGCCTATAGAGAAAATTCAACCTAAATTCATAGTTGACAAGGAGCGAACCGGGATTAATGGTATTACGAGGGCCGAACCATAAGACATTAAAGCATTTAAAATGAACTCTGAAAAAGTTGTAAGTTGGCATGGTATCATACTCGTCTGTTACAAAGTTGGCATGTTATCATCATAATAGTTGCGGGAGAAAGTCTTCACTTTTTATTCGCTTGTGTCATTTGCTTATTGCGCCGTAACCATGGATAATCTTCATCGTTTATCAGGATGCTTGGGTCAGCCATGACTTTGAAGGGAGGAATTTCATGAAACTTTTCATAATCTTCAGACATGTCTGTCTTGGCCTCCACTCCCACGATGTCCCTTTTTCCTGAAAGAACTATGTGGCGCTTTGGCTCATCATATGATGTATTCACTTCCTTATCTTTTCTTTTTCTCGGTCTGGTAGACATGTCCTTCACATAGATAACCTGTGCCACATCATTGGCTAGGACGAACGGTTCGTCAGTGTACCCAAGATTTTTCAGATCCACTGTTGTCATTCCGTACTGTGGGTCTACCTGTACCCCGCCTCCTGACAGATTGACCCATTTGCACTTAAACAAAGGGACCTTAAAATCATGTCCATAGTCAAGTTCCCATATGTCCACTATGTAACCATAATATGTGTCCTTTCCCCTCTCGGTTGTTGCATCAAAGCGGACACCGCTGATTTGGTTGGTGCTCTTTTGATCTTGGTCAATAGTGTAAAATGTATTCCCATTTATCTCGTATCCTTTGTAAATCAATACAGTCAAAGATGGTCCCCTGGACAACAAGTACAGCTCATCACAAACAGTGTTGTCACCTCTGAGACGTGTTTCCAACCAACTGTTGAAAGTCCTGATGTGTTCACATGTAATCCAGTCGTCGCACTGCTCCGGGTATTTGGAGCGCAGACTGTTCTTGTGTTCATCGACATACGGGGTCACCAAGGTAGAGTTCTATAGAACTGTGTAGTGTGCTTGAGACCAAGAATATCCGTCCCTGCATATTATTGAGTCCCTTCCAAGCGTGCCTTTTCCAGTCAGTCTCCCCTCATACCACGATTTAGGGAGACCTATCTTCTTAAGGCCAGGAATGAAGTCAACACAAAACCCGATGACATCCTCTGTTTTGATGGCGGGCTTCTTCCGGTGATCTTCCTCGCCTTTGAAATGCTTGCCTTTCTTTCGACATTGATGGTTAGTCGGAAGAAATCGACGATGGCCCAGGTACACATTCTTCCTGCAGCTTCCCAGGTATATACTATCGGTGTCAAGTAAACAGTGCGTGCATGCATGGTATCCCTTGTTTGTCTGTCCTGAAAGGTTACTGAGAGCAGGCCAATCGTTGATGGTGACGAACAGCAACGCCTTTAGGTCAAATTCCTCATGTTTGTGCTCATCCCACGTACGTACACCGTTTCCATTCCACAGCTGTAAAAGTTCTTCAACTAATGGCCTTTGGTACACATCAATGTCATTGCCGGGTTGCTTAGGGCCTTGGATGAGAACTGGCATCATAATGAACTTCCGCTTCATGCACATCCAAGGAGGAAGATTATACATACATAAGTCTGGGCCAGGTGTTGTGATTGCTGCTCTGCTCCCCGAAAGGATTAATGCCATCCGCACTTAAAGCAAACCATACGTTCCTTGGGTCACTTGCAAACTCATCCCATACTTTCTCTCGATTTTTCTCCATCTGCGACCCGTCGTGGTGCTCTCAACTTCCTGTCTTTCTTACGGTCCTCACTGTGCCATCGCATCAACTTGGCATGCTCTCCGTTTATGAACAGACGTTTCAACCGTGGTATTATAGGAGCATACCACATCACCTTCGCAGGAACCCTCTTCCTGGGGGCTCGCCGTCAACATCAGGCCTTTGGTACACATCAATGTCATTGCCGGGTTGCTTAGGGCCTTGGATGAGAACTGGCATCATAATGAACTTCCGCTTCATGCACATCCAAGGAGGAAGATTATACATACATAAGTCTGGGCCAGGTGTTGTGATTGCTGCTCTGCTCCCCGAAAGGATTAATGCCATCCGCACTTAAAGCAAACCATACGTTCCTTGGGTCACTTGCAAACTCATCCCAGTACTTTCTCTCGATTTTTCTCCACTGCGACCCGTCAGCGGGTGCTCTCAACTTCCTGTCTTTCTTACGGTCCTCACTGTGCCATCGCATCAACTTGGCATGCTCTCCGTTTATGAACAGACGTTTCAACCGTGGTATTATAGGAGCATACCACATCACCTTCGTAGGAACCCTCTTCCTGGGGGCTCGCCGTCAACATCACCAGGGTCATCTCGTCTGATCTTATACCGTAATGCACCGCATACCGGGCATGCGTTCAGATCCTTGTACGCACCGTGATAGAGGATGCAGTCATTAGGGCATGCATGTATCTTCTGCACCTCCAATCCTAGAGGGCATACGACCTTCTTTGCTGCATATGTACTGTCGGGCAATTCGTTATCCTTTGGAAGCTTCTTCTTCAATATTTTCAGTACCTTCTCAAATCCTTTGTCAGGCACAGCATTCTCTGCCTTCCACTGCAGCAATTCCAGTACGGTACCGAGCTTTGTGTTGCCATCTTCGCAATTGGGGTACAACCCTTTTTTGTGATCCTCTAACATGCGATCAAACTTCAGCTTCTCCTTTTGACTTTCGCATTGCGTCCTTGCATGGACAATGACCCGGACGAGATCATCATCATCGGGCACATCATATGGTTCCTCTTGATCTTCAGCAGCTTCGCCCGTTGCAATATCATCGTGCACATCGTCTGGTTCCTCTTGATGTTCAGTAGCATCACCGTATTTAGGGGGCACATAGTTGTCATCGTACTCTTCTTCTTCGCCGTCTTTCATCATAACCCCTATTTCTCTGTGCCTCGTCCAAACATTATAGTGTGGCATGAAACCCTTGTAAAGCAGGTGGGTATGAAGCATTTTCCGGTCAGAGTAAGACTTCGTATTCCCACATATAGGGCATGGACAACACATAAAACCATTCTGCTTGTTTTCCTCAGCCACTTCGAGAAAATCATGCACACCCTTAATTTACTCGGAGGTGTGTCTGTCACCGTACATACATTGTCGGTTCATCTACGTGGATTATATATAATTAAGTGTGTCAAAAACCATTACAGAACATCATGAATAGATAAATAAGTGACCAAATTAATAGAAGTTCATCATCACATTAAAACTAAAGTACATACATAGTTCTCATGTAACAACATATAGCTCTCCAATATCATCCGCAACATGCAACTCCAATATCATCTTCTCCTCCTCAATTTTTCTTATTTTTTCCTTCAAGAAATTGTTTTCTTCTTCAACTAAATTTAACCTCTCGACAATAGGGTCGGTTGGAATTTCCGGTTCAACAACCTCCTAGATAAATAAAATATATGTCACGTTGGTCGGCATAATTTTCATAAACAATAATTGAACTAATAGTTATGAAAAGATAATATATACCACATCCGAATCATAGACAGGACGAGGGCCGATGGGGGCGGATACCAAAACCATCGCACTATATAAGATGCAATAATGAAAGTAAGAAAATAATACAATTATCTATCTAAACATACAAGTAAGAATATTTTTCCTTTCAGAAAGAAGATAAGAACAAGAGGCTCACCACGGTGGTGCCGGCGATGAGATCGGCGCGGGTGATCGACGGCGGTGAAGACTGGGACGGGGCGTGATGGACCGCTAAACCTAGACAAATATTGAGGAAAATGGAGCTTGGAGGTCGAGTTTGGAGAGGAGAAAGCTTAAGAAGTCTGGCTCGGGCATTCCATCGAACACCTTGTGTGCATAGGAGGTGAGCTAGAGCACCAAGCCCTCTCCCCCTCGGCGGCCAGAAAAAACAGCTGCTCTTACGCGAGGGGGTATATATAGGCACCTCATTGGTCCCGGTTGGTGGCATGAACCGGGACAAAAGGACAGCCTTTGGTCCCGGTTCATGCCACCAACCGGGACCAATGGTTGTGGGCCAGGAGCGAGGTCCATTGGTCCCGGTTCGTCCCACCAACCGGGACCAATAGATCCAGACGAACCGGGACCAATAGGTCCAGACGAACCGGGACCAATGGCCCACGTGGCCCGGTCGGCCCCGGGGCTCACGAACCGGGTCCAATGCCCCCATGGGTCCCGGTTCTGGACTGAACTGGGACTAATGGGCTGACCCGGCCTGGACCTTTGCCCCCTTTTCTACTAGTGCGACTACAATCGCAACCTAAAAATCGATTAAGTAGTTATCAGTTATCACACTGTCATGGCTACAGAGCAGCAAGCATTTTAAGGACAAGGATAAGGCATTACTCTTGTCTAGCCAGTGACAGGACTCAATTCGCTAACAAGGTAGAAATGCTATGATGCTTAGTTTAGCCTTGGATATTTCATTGAGTTGAATTAATGACTACTGAAATAATCTCTAACATGAAGGAATGAAATTTGATCATCTCGATCTTTATCTTACTGAAAAAAATCTTTATTTTGTTGGATGAGATTAGAGTGGCTTGTTCTATGGTACCACCGAAACTCAACTTCACACATAGCATCTATGATAGCACAACAAATAATTGTAGCATATTTCACCGAATCCTATTAAATTGCAGAGTTTCCTTAGCAATTACACCAATCAATGTAGCCTCCAAGACAGTACACCGCACACAACAAACAAGCTACAATAAGATGAATCATGACTCAGTAATAGACAATGTGTAGAACCAGAAGAAAAAAAAAACAAAGCATAAGGTTTAGTAGCATCTAACGTGCAAGTGCAAACAATTTGACGAATAATGCATAGGATCACATCTTTCATCCATGAGAAAGAGAGAAACAGAAGAGGAACATGCCTTCCACGACTTGACCGTAGTTGGGAAAAGCATCCCCGAGGCTCGTGTCGTCCGTGCCGTAAGAGATGCCTGCAAGAACAAGACAAGTTAGGGCAGTATAATACGAGGGCTTCCCCGAACAAGAAAATCTCATCTCACAGCACAAAGGTAACAGATGAGGCACGCAAGAGGGAGAAATCAGGCAAACCTCCGACGAAGACCTTGGAGGAGGACAAGGACCGAACCGTCTGGAGCATCGACGAGCCGGAGCCCGCGGAACACATGTGCTGGATCTGGATGAAACTTGAGTGCGTGAGGTGAACAAGTTTTCCATTCTCTTGATTGTTTCAAAGCTTGACGTAAAAGCTGGCTGGACCTGATTGATTTAGCAGCAGAACAAGAATACGTGTGTGAACCTCAGATCATGGAGATGGCTTCTTCTAGATTGATTCTCTGGCACGTCCTCGATGCCGTCGCCATCATGAAGTACATGGTGTAGGCGTCGCTGACGGCTAGGCAGACAACTGGAGGACAAGATCATGAACGTGTGAACCATTGTCGTGCTAACGCCCTAACCCGTAATTGCGGCAGCCGGGTCGTCTGCGAGATGCAGCGGATCCTCGTCGAGACGGCGGCGTTGCCCTCTCCTCCGCCCCTCTGTCTCTATGGATGGAGTCAGTCGATCGAATCAAATAGGATTGTGTTCCAATTTTCTTGGAAAAGATATGCGTTGGTTGTTATTAGGGAAAGAGGTATAGCGTTCTGTTTTTTTCATCGGGATATTTTTTGGGATATAGTAGTACTTGGTTGAAACTTGGAAGGAGAGAAAAGGGGAGACTTGAGACGTAATTGGAAGGGCCGTAATTAGTGAGATTCCATGGATTTTGGAGAGGCGCTAGAGGCAATTTTTCACGCAATAAACCGGGCGGATGCCAGGTTGCATGTGGTTTTTGGAAGAAAATCCGTGGGAGGAAAAAAAACGATGTGGAGGCAAATCTTTCGATCGGTGGGGGAGGGAGGTAACGAACGAACGTAACGACGTACTTACTGAGAGATTATGAGGATTATTATTATTATTATTATTATTATTATTATTATTATTATTATTATTATTATTATTATTATTATTATGAGGATTATTATTATTATTATTATTATTATTACTATTATTATGAGGAGTAGAGATAAATTATGTGATTGAATCTTTCTTCTTTTTTGTGTGGGGGAATTACGTGATTGAATCATCACTTGCCAAATCAGGAGGTGGGGAAAATGGGTGGGGCGTGCGCTGGGGGAGACCTTTGATCGATGGGGTGGGGCGTACGAAGTGAAGAAAATAATTACCATATTCGACATTTCCTGGGTTATGGCCTTATCATACCTCGATTGATTTATTACTATAATTATCATATTTAAGATTTCTGAGTTTATAGCCTTACCATACGTGGATTAATTGTGAAGAAAACCGATGGGAGGGGGTGGTGGGAGGAGGGACGAAGAAAAATCAGACTAAAAAAAGCCAGGCAAAAAAATCAGACAAAAGTGGTGGGACTATTCAACCATTTCGTCCATTAGAAGTAGAGATTATAGGCTTATCATACGTGGATTAATTGTGAAGAAAACCGGTGGGAGGGGTGGTGGGAGGTGGGACGAAGAAAAACCAGACTAAAAAAAAGCCAGATGAAAAAAAACGGACGAAAGTGGTGGGACTATTCAACCAACTCGTCCATTACAAGTAGAGATAGTACATGAGCACTGGCGACCAAGAGGTGCTCGCGATCTGATCTAGAGCCGCCGCCGGATCCTTCCTCCCTACCCCCGCTCCCGTGCAGCGCCGCCTGCACCGGGCGCCCCCCCTCCTTCTCCGCCTCCCCCCCCCCCCCCCCCGTCCTCCGCCATCACTCTCCTCTCCGCGCCGCCGGTGACGCCGCCAGGGCAAAGCCCGAGCGGCTCGGCGGCGGCGGTCTTCTGCTCGCGCGTCAGCTACTCAAAATCGACGCGGCGGTTCCGATCTTGATCTTCTTCGCTGTGATGGCGGACAACAGCGGCTGGAGTGTGGCAGCAGGTCTGTAGTCGCAGCGGCGGCCATGTTGCAGTCGCTCAACCTCCGGTCCGGCTTCGGATCGCGGTGGTGCTCCTGGCCTTGATCTGTATCACGCGGGCACCCGGGACGGTGACCCTGGGCTTGGCAGTGGTGTTCATCTCCTACGTCAGGGGTGGTTGGCCTGAGGCTGGGTGAGCAGATCCCGAGATCTGCAATCTACTCCCGGCTGCAAGTTGGGGAGACATAGTTGCCGGTGAAAACCGAGCCGACGGCGGACGATGGGGGCGGTATGCGCCGCTACCTTGATGAAGGCATCATCCTGTAACTAATGTCAACCCACTCGTGCTACTTCGGGGGAAACCCTAGGATCTGGTTTTCCAGATCGGACGATGGCGGCACTACGGTGTCGTTTCTCTCTTGGGAGCATTGTTTGTGGAGCAGCGCTGGAAGTCAGAGGCGGGAGGTGGAGCGGCTTCATCTTGCACGAAGCTTCGGTGGAGATGTCAAGTCATGCCTGGCCGACAGGTGCTACGCTTTGTCATGCCTGGTCAGCAGGTGCTAAGCATGACAGATCTTCTAAAGACTTCAAGCTGTGTCGGCTGGTGGTACTTGGCGGCATGGTGCTGAGGGGTACCGGCGGCGACCGCGACGTGCTCAGTAGTTCACGCGCAGGGAGGCGGTGCTGTAGGGCGACGTGGTGGCGTCGACGGCAGCTAGACCGGGCAAAGATGATGCGTCAGTACAACTCTGAAGAAGGAGTGATGGTAGTTGGCGGCGGCAGCCTCTGAGAGCACGCCGAACCGGTGTGTGCCCATACCCGGAAAGTGGCTTGGTTGGGGCCTCAGGTCTTAGATGTTAGGTTTGGCTGCGAGGTCTGTGATATTAGGCACGGACTATCAGCATCCCTTCATAAACTGGATAGGGGTAGCGACAGATGTTGCCTAGACGGTGGCTTCAGACTTACCGTTGTATTTCTTTGTAAGGTCGTTTATGAATAATTAATAAAATTGATGCATGCATCGTCCAAATGCAGAGGCCAGAGGTCTTTCTCCTTTTCTAAAAAAAAGTACATCAGCACGTTATAGCTTTATGCCGACTATGGTTAAGATCGGTCCCAACCATGTCCATCTACAGGAAAGGCTGAACCCATGTGGCTATAAGATCCCCTACGCATCGCTGCCATTACCTACTACTCAATGCAAATGCAAGGTGCTTATAGAGAAACCAATATTTTTCTTTTACCATTTGGGAACGGCAGGTCTCAGGATGTTGAACACATGCCTTTGTACATGAACTTTCTTCATTGCTCTAACATGTGTTCCAAAAGCAAATGGTGATTGGACCATAGCTATGTTGCAACATCATCTGGATGGCTGTCATTCCAGAACTAATGTCTTCTGAATCATAGCCTGCTAACTTGCGCTTAAATTTTAGTCAGAGTAGCAATAAGGAAATTTGCAAGAGAGATGGTAGAGCAAAGCACTGGTTACTTTTAGGCGAGAAGCTAGCATAAGAGCAGAAGAATGCATTGTAACGGTAGTGCATAGAGTTCAAAGAATGAAGCACTGTTATATTTGGTCGTGACCATTAATTTGTTACAGTTTCACTCGACATCAGTCGCCTGAAATTCGAATTCTGGTCAGTCGATTCGGTGTGAGAGGAAGCAGCTACCACAGAGCACCCAGACTGCTGGCGACAGGTTTCTCGTCCATCTTAGGGTGCAGCGCGAAGCAGTAGCCTCCTCGTCTATCTTAGGAGTGCAACGGGTGCGGGGGAGCAGCAACCTGCTTGTCTACCTAGAGGTGCAGGTTCACCGGCGTCGGAATTGGAGGTCTCCCGGGCTTAGAGCTAAGACCTTGGGCAGCAGCAAGCTTGACGATGGGGAGGGGGGAGGTTGAGGAGAGGTGGCACGGGGCAACATCATCTGGTAGCACTGGTTCATTTTGCCTTCCCAATGATTTAACACCATGCATCTGCATCGCAGCACACTGGCAATGCATCTCTTCATCGCAGGAGACAAATTTTTTGAACTTGATGACCAAAATTTGTATTCACGATCATTTTTGTTTAAAAAAGGATGAATTTTATTTGAATTTGATGAACATTTGTTTAAAAATAATGAACAAAAAACTATTTTTATGAACATTTTTTGAGTTTGATGAAAAAAATTGGTGAACATTTTTTGAATCTGATGAGCAAACTATTGAATTGGATGGACGTTTTTTGAACTGTTGGAAAAAATTACGTTGATGCACATTTTTTGAATTTGATGAACAAAAAATGTTTGAAATTAAAAAATCACAAAAAATGTGAAATATTAAAAAGAAAATGAAAAATATAAAAAAAGAAAATGAAAAAGTAACTAAAAGAATTATTCAAGAGGGAAAAAGAAAAACATGGAAAATGTGCTGGGCCCATACGAACGCCCAGGGCACGAGGGATGTGTGCCTGGTCGCTGGCAGGCACACATAGGATCGCATAGGATCCTATGTGCTGCATAGGATCGCCCCTTCGGAACGCAGCTCCTATTTAGCGCATGGTTCGCGCGCTAGCGATCCAGTGCGCACCACTCGAGCGCCCGATGCAGTCTTTGGGCCAGCCCATTCGGCGTTTAATCCCCACCTGTTTTGGGAAGGTTCCAGAACCTTCCATAAACCTTTTTTTCCTTTTTCTTCCAGTTTTTCTTTCATTTCCTTTTATGTTTCTTTTTATTTTCTGTTTTCAGGTTTTCGTTTGTATTTTTTATTTTAATCCTATCTTTCTTTTTTATCCCGACATCTTTCAAAAAATTCAACATTTCCTAAAAATATGAACACTTTCGAATTGATGAACATGTTTTCTAAGTCTTGAACATTTGTTCAAAATCATGAGCATTTTAAAAAACTTCAAAAATATTTTTCTAAATTTGTGAAAAGTTTTTAAATTCGTCAAATGTTTTGCAATTTTGCAAACATTTTGTGAAACACATGAACATTTTTAAATTTTGCAAATGTTTTATGAAATTTGGGAACATTTTCTATAAATTCATGAACAATTTTTCATTTTGAAGAACATTTTTTTGAAATGCATGAGTAATTTCGAATTCATGAACATTTCTTGGAATCAGTGAAAAATTTGAACCGAAGACGTTTTCTCAAAATTCCGAAACAATTTTGGAAATTCATGTACATTTTTCGTTCTTGTGAACATTTTAAAAAAAGTCATGAACATTATTTAAGTTCACGAAATTTTGTTCAAATTCATTTTTATTTTTATTAGATCAATTTCAAAATTTTGAACATTTTTTTAATATGTGGGAAATAATTAATCTGCCAAAATTGTAAGTTTTCCTAAAGATTTTTTTTGAACTCATGGTCATTTTATTAGTTCTTGAACATTTTTTCAACACAATTTTTTAGAATTTTGGAACTTTTTTTAATCTGGAATTATTTCAAAGAGAAGAAACAGAAAAGAAATGAAATAAGAAAACAGGGGGCAGCCCACCCCCGTGCATGGGCCGGCCCAACAAGGCGCGGTTGGGGGGGGTGTGATTTCCGGTGTCCTGGGGCGCCCAAGTCACCAAATAGGACATCCCGCTTCGGCAGTAGCTTTCGATGGCATCACTGATTCAGAGATGTTAGAAGCGCTTTTGCATGTCGTTAAGCTATAGCTCTTGGCGAGTACCTGGGCCTACAGAAGATACATGTCACATCTGACTGTCTAAGAGTCATTTGGGTACTCGAGGCACCGAAGATTCTAGGCGGGCACTGTATAGTGTTCAACGAGATCAAGGCGTGAAGGAGCGTTTCAGAGCATGCAAGTTCTCCCATGAACAGCACCATAGCAACGGTGAAGGACATAGGCTTGTCCAGATGGCAACATCATTGGGTGCAGGGCGCTATGTGTGGTTTGATTCGCCTCCTGAAAATTTGTGTATCCCTGTAAACATTGATCTCATGCAATAAAGGGGCGATGTGATTCTAAAAAAGAACTCTTTGAATTTCCTCCTTTTTTTGAAACGAGTGTGTTGTTTCTTCTTTTGAGGGAATGACCATGATGTTTACCTACACATACTGTGTACATCGAAAAGGAAACACACACCGCGTCTTTCTACACATCATCAAGTTTACATGAGCAGCAAGTAAAAAGATGACACGCTAAGTGTGAAATCAACATTATCATGCCTACTATATATGAACAGACACAATTTTTTGGCAGGCCACTCCAATCTCACCGCACTAGCTTCTAGCAGTGTCTTATCTAGTGATCGTTGCATTAGGTAAGCCTAGGACTACACAATCAACTTGCACATGAGAACTAGGTCTGCAGCATATCATGACAGTTTCTCTTGTCATTGAAAAAAATCAATTTGACCAACCTAAATAAACTCCAAAATGAATAAGAGTGTGTAAAAACTTAGGTATACTCAGTGTAACCAATTCCTTAAATTCGGTGACATATTACTTGGATTAGTAGTATTAAATCATAAATGTACTACATGTCATACTGCGCGTGCTTTTGAACACTCAATAAAGAGAAATTGGGTTGCTCTTGTTTGGAACAAAAGCAACAATGTTGAGTTTTTTGTTGCCCACATTGTCGTACTACCCGCCGTGGCTACAACGGGTGCCTGGTGGACTGCTCTCATGCTAACGAATAGCCAGTTCTCAATTGCTAGCAGCAGCAGACATTGGTACCGGAGGTTGCTAGCACCAGAGCAGCGGCCGACATGCAACGAAGCTTTTGACGTGCAGCTGGCGGCGGCGTGTCCGACGAGGTAGTAAAGAAGATTAGAATCTCGAATGCGTGATGCTGCACCAACAAATGGATACCTTGTCCTTTTTAGAATGCTGAACGACGTCGTGAGCCTGTCGGTGGGGGGCTCGGTGAAACAAACATGCTCAAGACGGGCAGCCAACTCTTTGAGTGCATGACCGGGAAGGATGAATAAGAGTAATCATGAAGAAAGGAAAATGCACATTGGCGATCACGCCAAGCACCCTTTCATCATCAAAATCCTTAAGCAACATATCCCACATAAAGTGAGCCAGATGGCTGGCCGACCGGGCACTACCAATCTAACATTTTATTCGACAGATTAGAGTCCGATCAACAAGGACATTTGGTGTACATTCAGGTTAAATCTAAACACCACATTTGATCGCCGAAGTATTTTACTACCTATTCTGGACGATGTGAAGGGGGCAAATAGTCAATGACGGATTCTGCCATTGCGGATGTGGGAAGCACTAATGAATCTAGTGGTTACAAAAGCAAAACCACTGTGGCTTGTTGTCATGCACTCTGTAAACAATTGTTCCGATCGAAGCTCGAATGTAGCTCATTAATCAAAATGAAGAGGTAGGTCTAAATTTAGTGTGGACAGTACATGAGAGTTTTATAGCGCTGCAGTCTATACTGGCCTTGGTTAAGATTGGTCCCAATCATGTACATCTAGAGCAAAGGCGGGATCCACTGTCTGTAAAATCACTTGCGCATAGTTGTGATTACCTAACTAGGAGCCAAATCAAATGCAAGGTGCTAAAAGGAGAAACCAATGTAACTTTTGTACAGTTTAGGAATGGCAGGTCTCGGCATGATGAACCCATATGCCATTATACATGACCGTTCTTTAATTCTCTAACATGCTTTCCAATCACCAATGGTGATGATGGACCATAGCCATGATGCAACATCTGCACCGTGACTGCCATTGTGTGACAAGCATATCAGCAATGACAAGCCTCTACTTTGTGTGTCAAATTTAGTCTTTATAGGAATAGTAAAACTTGTATTATAGATAGCAGAGCAAAGCGTTAGTTAGCTAGATCATGTGAGAAGTGACATGTGAGCCAGATGGTACGTTCATGTTTTTTAGGGGCATTACAATGGTTGTCCATTGTTCAAAAGATATGCAGGGTTCCGCACCTGATCCTGGGCTGGCAACTCGATCATCTCATCTGTCTGGCCTGTTAATATGCTCTTATATTATACACTAGTTGCTTTGTGTAGACCGTTGTTCAGACCCACGATAATCATATTCTCTGCTTATCGCGTTTCCCCATGCATTATGGCACATGTTTGCATTGTTTCAACAAAAATCCTGCATTCTCACTTTGCTTCTTTCGTTGATTTCATTGTTGTCTTTGCAAAGAAGAAGAAGATATAATTCTAATTTTTGCTAATTCTTTGGCTAAATCTATCTTCAGTATTCTGGAATTTGGGAAATTCTGTAGAGATTTTCCATTCTAGAAAATACTTTTGTGAAATTCAGCAAGAAAAGACGTGGGAAGTCAATCTGGAAAATTCTGGTACTTTAACATTGTTTATTTTTTTAATGCGATTATTTTTTTTACCATCAAGATATGCCTTGAGATTTTGTTTTCTAGAAGCCATGTTCACATATACATGAATTATATTTTATTTTTGTGATGTTTCCACGGACGTACTTAATTATATGACCAGCATCCGATTTTCTAAATGCTCATTTTTTTTTATTGAGAGATTCAACAGCTCATACTGCAATGTATCATTTCCATCAAGGAGACGAGTGAAGGAATAACACAGTCTATGGTATAACCTCTTTGAAATTTCAGGGGGCTTCGGCAGTAGCTTTCGATGGCATCACTAATCCAGAGATGTTGGAAGAAGAAGAAGAAGAAGAAGAAGAAGAAGCGGTTGCATGCCGTCAAGCTATGGCTCTCAGCGAGAACCTGGGCCTACTGCGGATACATGTCACATCTGACCGTCTGAGAGTCGTCCCGATACTAGAGGCACCGATGAACCTGGGGCTACAGCGGGCATTATATGGATTTCAACGAGATCAAGGTGCGAAGGAGCGATTCTTAAAAAAAAAGGTGCGAAGGAGCCTTTTCACGACATGCAAGTTCTCCCATAAACAACGGGATAGTAACGATGAAGCACTTATGCTAGCCCGGATGGCGACATCATTCGGTGCGGGGTGCTATGTGTGGTTTGATTCACCACCTAAAAATCTTTGTATCCATGTAAACATCGATCTCATGCAATAAAGGTCTGAAAATAATTTTATGACTCCAACCTCCGCATGACAGATGCACATGGCCTAACTATTACACCGTCAAAGATTATATGAGTAGCAAGTAAAAAGGTGACATGCTAAGTGTGTAATCAAACATTAGCATGCCTACTATATATAACAAACAAAAAAATTGGTAGGCCACTCCAATCTCACCGACCTAGCTTCTATCGGTGTCTTATCAAGTGATCGTTGGAGTAGGTAAGCCTAGGACTACACGATCAACTTGCACATGAGAATATCGTCTGCAATATTTTTTTGGAAATGGAGGCGTGCCCCCGGCCTATGCATCAGAACGATACATGCAGCCATCTTATTAACGAGTTTCGAAGTAGCACAAAGTCATAAAAGTATTACAGCTCGCAAGCGGAGCGAAAAAGGAAAAGAAAAGTAAATTCTCAATATCACAACCGGTATGACAAAGTAAAGGACAAGCTCCCTAGACTCCTATCCTATTATGCGACCGCCATCCGTACCGGTTGAATATAGCCCGCGCTACCATTTCCCACTGGTTGCATCCAGTAACCAAAGGCTCCCTGGATTCTATAGGAGTGAGTAAGGACCATGTGTGGATTCATGTGGTAGCTCTGAAGATGACCTGCAAGAAAGTTAAAGTATGTTGTCTGTTAAAAATCATATCATTCCTGCAATTTCATATAGCCCATATAAGTGCACATATTCCAATCCAAATACGAGTCACAGTAATTTGCTCAACCCCAGCTAACCACATTCCAAATAACGATTCAATGTCAACTAGAGGAGTAATGTTAAAGGCTATATGGTTCGTTCTCCAAAGCAATTTCGTGAGTGGGCACTCTATGAATAAGTGTTGTATTATTTCATCATGATCACAAATACAACAACTTGAACTACCTACGCACCGCCTCTTTATTAAGTTATCTTTGGTGAGGATCACTTGCTTGTGGACGAACCACATAAAGATTTTAATACGCAAGGGAACCTTAACCTTCCAAATATGTAACAATCTCGAGATTGGGTCAGAATTAATCAGATCCATATAGAAAGATTTCACCGTAAATACCCAATTTCTAACTAACTTCCAGTGCGTCGAATCAGGTTGGTCGAATAATTGAACATCTATCAATCTCCGGACCAAGTGGATCCAGCCAGTCCATCACTCACCAACTAATGCACGTCGGAACTGAATGTTCAAGGGAATCGATTGAAATACTGTGCCTACGTAATCCTCCTTACGTTGCACAATGTTATATAGGGTGGGATATTGTATGGATAGTGACGTCTCTCGTAACCACGTATCCTTCCAAAATCTTGTTGACATCCCATTGCCAACTAAGAATTTGACCCTACGAAAGAACAAGTCTTCCGTTCGCATGAGTCCCTTCCAGAATGGTGAATCAGTTGGTCTCACGGTAACCTGGGCAAGCGTTTTCGACTGTAAATACTTATTGCGTAGTATCGGTGTCCACATACCTTCCGGCTCTGTCTCTAACCTGTAGAGCCATTTACTCATAAGACATTTATTCTTAATTTCCAAGTTCTCAATACCAAGACCCTCCGGGTCCTTGGGTTGGCATAGAATATCCCATCGTGCGAGGCGGTACTTCTTTTCGGCCTCATCTGACTACCAGAAGAAATCAGATCTAAAGAAATCAAGTCTCTTCCGCACCCCTTTCGGTACCTCGAAGAAAGATAGTAGGAACATCGACATACTAGTAAGTACAGAGTTAATCAGTACTAGCCGACCTCCATATGACATTAGCTTGCTCTTCCAGGAACTAAACTTTTTTTCAATTCGACCTTCGATGCACTTCCATTCTTTATTAGATAACTTACGATGATGAATCAGCTGCAACATACCATGACATTTTCTCTTGTCATTAAAAAATCATTTAGAGCAACCTAAATAAATGAAAAGACTACAACAACTCCCAAATAACTAAGAGACTGTAAAAACTTAGGTATACTCAGTGTAACCAAGTCCCAAAATTCAATGACATATTACATGGATGATAAGTATTATATCATAAATGTACTGCATGTCATATTACGCGTGCTTTTGAACACTCAAAAAAGAGAAATTGAGTTGCTCTTGTTTGGAACAAAAGCAAAAATGTTGAGTATTTGTTGCCCACATGTTCATACTACCTGCGATAGCTACAACGGGTGCCTGATGGACTGCTCTCATACTAAAGATTAGCCACTTCTCAATTGCTAGAGGCGGCAGACATCGGTGCCAGAGGTTGCTGGCACAGAGCTGCAACTGACATGCGACGAAGCTTTTGACATGCGGCTGTCGGCGGCATGTCTGACGAGGTAGTAAAGAAGATTAGAATCTCGGATGCATGACGCTGCACCAACAAATGGATATCTTGTCGTTTTTAGCATGTTGAACCACGTCGTGAATGGCAACATTCACGAAATAGGTTTTCCCACTGATTTGTAGAGAAAGCGCCAACATTGCTGCCTGAATCGGAGCACCTTTCTAGAAATTGTCCCTCCGATAGTTGGGCCCAACAACAGAATGTAGGAGGAACAACACTAGCGCATTATTCGTAGGGAGCCTACAATTTGAAGGATGCACAAAGAATGATCATGTAAAAGGTGTATGCATGCGTTATCCCGAGACCTACTATTCCCAAAAGATCTAAATACACTATATTTAGGTATCTCTTTTTAGCACCTTTGTATTTGCTTTGGCTCCCATGTAACTGCAACGATGCAACGATCCAACATTTCCGCTCTATGGGCATGGTTGGGATCAATCTTAACCATGGTCAAATTTAACAAAGTTTGACTTAGAAAAACGTAGAACTTCAACTATTTTAGAGCGGGGAGGGGATATTGTTTAACATGTGGGTTACCAAGTTCAATGGAGCCCGACAGCGGCAACATCGTCTTGATTGTAGATGGCTGGCTGGCCAGGAACTATCGATCTAACATTTCATATGACAGATTAGGGTCCAATTAACAGGACATTTGGTGTACATTTAGGTTAAGTCCACACACCACACTGGAGCTCCTAGTATTTACTGCCTACCCTAGACGATGACCGATTTCACCATCGCGGATGCAGGATGCCCTAATGGATCTAGTGGTTACAATCGTAAGATTGGTCTATTTCAATCAATAAAACAAGTCATTAGTGGCTATAGCTGTTTCTGAAGAATCTTAGTGGGTAACTAAAGTCTAGCCACATGGGCTTGTTGGCAGGCACTCTGCAAACAATTGTTTTGGTTGATGGTCGAATGTAGCTCATTAATCAAATTGAAGGCGTAGGTCTAAAATTTAGTGTCGACATTGCATGAGAATTTTATAGCTCTACAGTCTATACTGGCTATGGTTAAGATAGGTCCCAATCATGTATGTCTAGAGGAAAGGCTGGATCCAGTGTCTATAAAATCGCCTATGCATCATTGTGATTACCTAGCTAGGAGCAAAACCAAATGCACTATGCTAAAAAGAGAAACCAATATAACTTTTTAAAAGCTTAGGAATGGCAGGTCTCGGGATGATGAACCCATATGCCATTATACATGGCCTTTATTCAATTTTCTAACATGCTTTCCAATCACCAATGGTGATGATGGACCATAGCCATGGTGCAACAGCTGCACAGTGACTGCCATTGTATGACAAACAAATCAGCACTGACAAGCCTCTACCTTGTGTGTCAAATTTAGTCTTTATAGGAATAGTAAAACTTGTATTAGAGATGGCAGATTAAAGCGTTAGTTAGCTATAATATGTGAGAAGTGAAAAGTGAGCCAGATGGTACGTTCATGTTTTTTAGGGGCATTACGACGGTTGCCCATTGTTCAAAAGATATGCATGATTCCGCACCTGATCATGCACTGGCAATTCTGCTTATCTCGTTTCACCCATGCATTATGGCACATGTTTGCACTGTTCCAAAAAAAATCATGCTTCTCACTTTGCTTCTTTCGTTGATTTCATTGTTGTCTTTGCAAAGAAGAAGACATAATTCTAATTTTTTATACTTCTTTGGCTAAATCTATCTTCACTATTCTGGAATTTGTGAAATTCTGTAGAAATTTTCCATTCTAGAAAATACTTTGGTGAAATTCAGCAAGAAAAGACGTGGGAAGTCAATCTGGAAAATTTTGGTACTTAACATTGTTTGGTTAATGCGATTATTTTTTACTATGAAGATATGCCTTGAGATTTCATTTTCTAGAAGCCATCACATATACATGAATTATATTTTATTTTTGTGATGTTTCCACGGACGTACTTAATGCTATTACCAGCATCCAATTTTCCAAATTCTCATTTTTTTTATTGAGAGATTCAACAGCTCATACTGCAATGTATCACTTCCATCAAGGAGACGGGTGAAGGAATAGCGCAGTCTAGCTGGTCGACAATTTTTTTCGATAGAAAGGCTCAATGTAGAGCTAACTGTAATTTGGCACGTGATTAATCAGCCTACCCACAAGTGTTAATCAGCGTGTATGCATCTCCTCTCTATATAGGACAAAAAAAATACGCGAGAGGAACTAACACATGTGCTAGTTGGATTTTCCGTATAAGTAATCATTAAACCTATTAACATATGATTAGCAAACTATGTGACCGGAATGACTTAGAAAATAATAGGGTCATGACGCTTTCTGTAAGAGAGAAAAACTGTAGACAGATTTCAGAATCCCAAATCCAATAAAGAGAAATAATACAAGATCAAGAGTGCCAATTATTGGTTTGGGTTATCAGACAATGTTCTGATTTGTAGCATCAAAATTGCAGCACAACTATCACAGAACGTGCTTCACCTCAATAACACCACACAGTTTTCAAAGTGGACACACCAAATTCATTGCACTTTACTGGCTTGTGATTACCTAGTAAGGAGCAAAAGCAAATGCGATGTGCTAAAAATAGAAACCGATATAACTTTTTAAAATCTTAGGAATGGCAGGTCTCGGGATGATGAACCCATATGCCATTATACATGATCGTTCTTCAATTCCCTAACATGCTTTCTAATCACAAATGGTGATGATGGACCATAGCCATGATGCAACATCTCCACACTGACTGCCACTGTGTGACTAACGTATCAGCAATGGCAAATGGCAAGCTGCAATGTTGCGTATCAAATTCAGTCCGTATAACTTGTATTAGAGATGGCACAGCAAAGTGTTAGTTAGCTAGATTAGGTGAGAAGTGACAAGCGAGCACGTTCATGTGTTTCAGGGGCATTACAAACGGTAGCCCATCGTTCAAAAGATTGAAGGAACAAGGCAATACTTGATTCCACACCTGATCCTGGGCTGGCAACTCATCTCATCTTTCCAGCCTATAAATATACATTAGTTGCTTCGCGCAGACCGTCGTTATCCAGGCCCAGGATCATCATATTTTATACTTCTCTCGTATCGCCTGTGCATTCTGGGACATGTTTCCATTGTTTCAAAAAAAAGAATCCTACATTCTCGCTTTGCTTCTTCTGTTCTTTTAGTTGCTTTCTTCGCAAAAACAGGAGAAGATTTATATCTAATTTTGGTTAATTCTTTTGCTAAATAGGTCTTCAGTATTCTGGAATCTTGCAAAATCTGTAGAGATTTTCCATTCTAGAAAATACATCGGAGAATTTTCAGCAAGAAAACACATAGGAAGTCAATTTGTAAAATTGTGGTACTTAACATTGTCTGGTTAGCGAGGGCATTTTACAAGGAAGATATGTCTCGAAATTTTGTTTTGCTGATAGCCATGTTAACATACATGAGTTACAATCTTTTTGATGTTCCCTCAGACGTACTACTTAATTGTACGATCAGCCATCCAACTTTTCAACTGCTCATTATTTTTCATAACTACTCCCTCTGTATCAAAATATAAGACATTTTGTATACTCCCTTAGTATCAACGAACGTCTTATATTTTAATACGGAGGGAGTACAATGTAGCACTTACATTGGAGAGACAAATCAAGGAATAGCGCACTCTAGCTGATCGATGAATTTTCTTGGTAGAAAAACTCAAACAAAGTGTCAACTGTAATTTGGCACGTGGTTAATCAGCCTACGCACAAGAGTTAATCGGCATGCATGCATCTCCTCTCTCTATAGGACAAAAAAGGGAGACAAATTAACACATGTGCTAGTTGGATTTTCTGTATATCATTAAGCTAATTAACATATGATTAGCAAAGTGTGAGCCGAATCACTTTAGATAATAGTCTCATGATGCTTTCTGTAACAGAGAAAAACTGTAGACAAATTTCAGAATCCCAAATCTAATAAGGATTAATACTGCAAGATCAAGAGCGCCACTTATTGGTTGGGTTATCAGACAACATTCTGATTGTGACATCAAAATTGCAGCACAGACATCAGACAACATGCTTCATCCCAATAGCACCACATGGTTTTCAAAGTGGACACGCCAACTTCATTGCATTTTCCTGGCTTCTGCTGGGTGCTTTGAAAGACCAAGACGGTACTTGTGAGGAAAGCTCAAAATCAACTTTCTCTGCATCATAAATTAACCACATGTGAAAAGAATGGAAATTAAATAGAGGAAACATAGCTAGTTAATTAGGATTCTACCATGTGAACTCACAGTAAATGTTAACAATGGCAATTAGCAGTTAGCAAGCTGCAAGCCATCTTTACGAAAATGCTTGTGTTAGTAACCTGGAATATCTGAAATGCCGTTATGTGTACATATGCCCGTCTAGCTGCTGTTATTTAGAAAATTGCTCACGGTATTTACTAGCAATTGAGACATCCAACAAATGTTTCTGATATAAGAACTTGTTAAATTTTAACCATGCATTTAAAAACTACTTATTTTCCTATTACTTCCTAAGCTTAGTTCTTTGAAATGTATTTAAGCCAGCTCAGTGCAACAGAAATCACAGAATCTTTAGCTTAATAGAATAACTAATAGCCAAGGGTCTGATCTATTTCATTTTCTTACAGAGTGCTACAATTAAGAACATTTCTCCATGGGATTAAATCGCAACAGGATCTTGACGCTGGGCTATATTGTCAATCAGTTCACCAAAGTGTTTATAAATTTCCTACTAAGTATAACAAAATGATGTGGTTCATCTGCAAAACAAGATGATGTGGTTCATGTACATATCAGGCATCATTTATAGTTTTATACACAACAACCATCTAATACCAAACTAACCCAATTACTCTTATCCAAACCATCACAGGGTTAGACAACAAAACATAGCCAAACTCTACAGTCACACAACGATATGCCCGAAGAAACACGATCATAGCCAACAACCATATCAAGCCTTCTGCAAAATTAAATCAAAGGAATGTGTGGAGGAAACACCAAAACAGGGAGAATACGCACAAGCTTGCAGGGGCCACCGAACTTCTTGCGCCGTAGCCGGCGGGTCTCGGGCACACTCTGGGGTTCACCGTCGACGGCCTCCTCCAGCTTCGCCGCGTGCGTCTCCACCCCCTTGCCGACCCCGTTGAGGAACTCCACCACGCCTACCTTGGCTGCGCGCAGGAATTCAGCCCCAACGAACAGGGAGAAAGGATCCAGAGGAACATAAGCGTACCTTGGTAGGGCTGGGCGCAGAAGGACCTCGCCGGAGCTCCGGCCCCGGGGTGGAGGAGGAGGCGGCGCACATGATGAGATGCACACGCGAGGGCCATGGGGGAGAATGGGGCTAGAAAGAAAAAAATTGCAAGAGGTAGGTTTTTTTTTCTGAGGGTTAGTTTTTTTTCTGAGGCTTAGGTTTTCTGAGGGTTAGGTGGAACTTGGATGCTCTATTTGGGCCGACAATAGAGGCTCATACAAAAGAGGCCTATGGTATAATCTCTGGGAAACAGTATGGACATTCCTTTTTTTTAAGGAATGACCATGATTTTTACCTACGCATAGTTACATCTTTTTTTTTTGCGGGTTGCATTGTTACATCCTCAAGTTTACATGACCGACAAGTAAAACGATGACATGCGAAGTGTGGAATCAAACATGAGCAAAGCCTACTATATATGAACAGACACAAATTTCTCAGCAAGCCACTCCAATTGTGTCCCACCAACTTCTATCGGTATCTTATCTAGTGATCATTGCAGTATGCCTATGACTATACAATCAACTTGCACAAAGGAACAACGTCTGCAACATATTATTTCATTTTATCTTGTCAATGGAAGTATCATTTCGACCAACCTAAATAAACCAAAAGACTGCAACAACTCCAAAATAAATAAGAGTGTAAAGACTTAGGTATACTCAGTGTAGCCAAGACCTAAAATTATGTGATATATTACTTAGATGGGTATTATTAAATCATAAGTGCACTGCAGGTCATACAACTCGTGCTTTTTGAACACTCAAAAAAAGAGAAGTTGAGTTGCTCTTATTTGGAACAGAAGAAACATTGTTGATTTTTTGTTGCCCACAAGGTTATACTACTCACTGTGGCTACAACCAGTGCCTGGTAGACTGCTCTATGACCAATGATAAGCCAGTTCTGAACTGCTAATAGCGGTAGACATCGGTACTAGAGGTTTGTCGGCACCAGAGCCACAACCAACAGGCGGGGTAGCTTTTGACGTGTGGTTGGCAGTGATGTGTCCGGCAATGTGGTAAAGCATATTAGAATCTCGAACACACGAGGCTGCACCAACAAATGGCTGCATTGTCCTTTTCCTATCATGCCGAAACCACACTGTGAGCGGCAACAATCACGAACTAGGTTTTCACATCGATTTATAGATAAAGTGCCAGCATTGCGCACGGGAACGGAGTGCCTTTATAGAAATTGTCCCTTCCATAGTTGGGCCCAACAACAGAATGTACCAGGACCAATATTGGCACATTATTCCTATGGAGCCTAGAAATCGACGGATGCGCAAAGAAAGATCATGTAAAAGGTGTACACGTTCATTATCCGAAACCTTCAATTCCCAAAAGACTAATAAACTATATTTGTGGTATCTGTTTTTAGCACCTTTGTATTTGCTTTGGCTCCCATGTAAACTCAATGATGCATAGACCATTTTATAGCTACCAGATCCAACATTTCCTCTCTATGTACATGATTAGGATCAATACTAACCATGGTCGAATATAGAGCTATAAAGTTCTCATCAGGGTCGGGCCCATAGGTGTGCAAAGTGTGTGGCCCGCATAGTGTTTACACTTATCTAATACATATATGGAGTACTAGGTAAGTCGAAATAGCTAAATAGTTATGCATAAGATAAACCATAAAAGAAACTCTTGATCATTTTAATTAAAAAACAGTAAAACTAAGCTACGTAGGAGCAACCACAATGATTTGACGTTCAACACCGTCCTATCATACAATTTGACATGTCAGATCTTTCACAACCATCCTAAAACGTCGTTGGGGCATTTTGATTGCGCCATGCGCGCAAATCCCATTCAGGCCTATGTAAATGGGCCGCTGCTCCGCAACACTAAGCACAACTACCACGTCTACCTGTGTATTTGTCACAAAATTGTATCACCTGTTGCCTACTGAAACAAATGAGAATCAATGCAGAGGCCGAGCATGCCTTTTTTTTCGAAGAAAAGAAACTGAATGAGTGATGATGAAATAAATGTTTGCCCAATAAGCATTGCATAGACCTCACGACTTGGCGACTCTGACTTCATCACGGCCAAATCTATGTAAATAACTTGTAGATCAGCCCCTAGACTTCGAATTCAGCCGTTTCGATCAAATAGTACTCTACACACTAGAGTTGTGTAGCAAGCAAAACATGAAAACTCGTTTGGTTTACCATAGTGGCCCTGTGTCTAAATTTATACCGAGTATTTATTATGGAATGTGCAGATCGACCTCGCCTTTTGATGTAATCATTCATACTTTATTTGGAAGAGTATAACTCAGCGATTCACCTGGCATGCTGCTGTTGGACATGCATTGCCAAATTATTATGTGTTCTGCATTCTGATTATTATATACTTGCAGCTTATTGTTGATCGAATTATGATGGTTGAGCTGACCCTGGTATAGTTGGTTAATAAAGTTGTTCCATTCAGAGTGATGTTCAATAGCAAATTGCCAAATAGATACTATTTTCAAATGCAAAACATTTCACAATATATCATGTGTCATAATTATCAGCGAGCCTCAAGGTCATGTGAAACAACATTGAGCTAGCATCACTTCCAGGGGATGCTTGACTGGATCGATGGGGCAAAGGAGACCACGAGCAGGGATTACGAATTTTACAACAAATTGTGAACCTAACATACTTGGCTTGGCCCAGTTCTTTTGGCCGATTCTCCCAGAATCTTGAGAATCGGGCCTCCCCCCAGCTTCTCCCAGAATCTTGAACCCATATTTTGTTTTACGATCTAACTAGTTAGGATGTAAACATGTAGGATTATCAAAAAATATGGGTTCAAGATTTTGGGAGAAGTTGGGTGGAGGGTCGATTCTCATGATTGTGGGGGAATCGGTCAAAATAATTAGTTTGCGCTCATACGGTCGAACCACCAAATATTTCATCGACCAGTGTTAACGTAATCTTAAGGGTTAGTTGTAATGGGAGAGGATCTATTTTCTCGTGTACGTGCCCACTGGTTTCCCTTGTTTGTGGCAGCCTCTCAGGAATCGGGAGATGAGGGAAACCACAAGTTGACACATGAGAGAACTTTAGTTCCTTTTTACAGTGACCTCTGTGTGTGTGTGGGTGGGGGGAGAGGGGTTATCAACAACTCTTCAGCGTGAGGATGAGTGTCATATTGAATGTATGTTTTTATTATAGTCATCATGACCTCCGTGTTTGTATTCGAGAGCATGACGTGTTTTGCTCTTGTGGATTGATGACCTTTGATCATGTAGATCATCATCTCATGCTTCAAAATGTACTGGCGGTGGTGGCGACGATGATAGTGACAGGTGTGTTTTGGTCAGGGGTCTTCCCGTTCCAATATTGTGTGCTCCAAGCCTTTTTCATCGATAGTTTGATGATGGATCAATGCTTTGAGCTTTTGCCTTTTGAGGAGTCTGTCCTTGAATAGAAAACCATGGTGTAAAACACCCTTAGGTTCTTAGTTATTGGGGGTGGGTGATTCACGCGGTTCTTCAAACCATCAAGATTCGTTCAGCTTGTGCGGATTTGCTCTCATGCGGGGTTTTTTACGTGACTCGTGATGGAAATTTGAAATGCAAAAGATGAAGTTATGGAAGACACCTTCGAAGAACCTTTATGTAACTTCATGTTATACGGGATATTTGTTGTTTGTTTTCTTTTTAGTTTGTAAACCTCGTATATTTTTATTAATAAATCAGTAAAATTTGATCATTTGCTAAAAAAAAGGTAAATTTTATGTGGTCTGCAATTGTATGTGTTTGTTGATTCGAAATTGTGCCAATGCAAAATAAGTGTTGACGTGGAGGAGAGGGAATAAAAATTGACTCTTCATTAAGAGTTAGACTTCAAGTAAGAGTCCCACTAAAAGTATTTTTTTATGTTGCACATTATTGCATCTAAGGATATGTTTCCATGTAGGCTCTATTTATGACACACCCTATTAATAAAGCAATTAGTATAATAATAATATTATTTTGCATGGTAAAGGAATAGCCGAATTACTACAATAATATTGGCCATATATGTAGACTTGTAGAGCGACCAAGGAGTCAATGACTAACTCTGCCTTTGTGGATGCTCTACTAAATCTAGTGGTTACACCTATAGGGGATGGATGTAGTTTAATTAACATGCTACACAAGGAGATAATTTTGCAATAAAGAAAGAAATATTGATTCATTTTAGTCAATAAACGAGGATGAGTGTCATAAAAATGAAACTTTAGTGACTAACAAAAATTTAGCGACATGGGGCTACTGCCAAGCTACCTGCAAACAATTCCTTCATGGGTGAACATGCCCATTAATCAAATTGAAGTGGTAGGTCTAAAATTTATAGGAAAAATTACATAGCAACTTTATAGCTCTGTACTTGACTGTGGTTAAGATCGCTCCTAACCATGTCCATATATAGGAAATACTGGATCCGGTGGCTATAAAATATCCTATGCATCATTGCAATTACCTAGAGCCAAAGCAAATGCATGTGCTAAGAAGAGAGGAGGTTGACGTTGAGTGAATATATAGCAGATTAGTAGATCATCGAGGATCATATGAGAATGGGAGTGGTAGGTCTCGGGATACCAAATGCATACGCCTTGGTACATGGTCTTTCTTCATTTCTCTAATCCATTCTTCTAGTCACCAATGGTAATGTCAAAGAATGGCTATGTGCATCAATGTGTTGGCAAGGAGAACCCCCGTATTGGAGTGTTGATGCCAAGCTTTTGCTTAATAGGATGTCAAGGGGTGTGTATCTTCATATATATATAATCTTGGACCGGCATTAAATATTATCATACAAAGAAAAAAATTCAAACATGACACAATACAAACATGATTAATTCAATTATTAGATTGCATATGGGATATTTGTAACAATCTCAAGTGCATCTCATCAAACGTCTACTCTGACCTGGCATCGGGCGCATCGGTTGGGTTTTCTTGAGCAGATCGACATGGCAAAGGGAGAACATAAGCAAGCAAGACCTTTAAACAAACATGTGATTGACGAGTTGTGCTTTTTTGGGGATCATCTGGGCAGGTCATCAGATATTCCAACGACCAATGCTTAATGTAATCCTCGTTTCTCTTACGGTTAGAAATATAAGAGTGATGCTACTTAGCTAGCATATGTTGTATTAGGTGTCGGTTTGAAATAAAGACGGGCCGGTCCAACCTCGTCAAAACGTTCAACGCTCCAACCACCACGCTGACGAGCATACTTCATATAACCCCGTCCATATTGATGATAACAGACTTGGGTAGCATGACCATGGCGTGTCTCTGCTGATGTGAAGCCACTAGTCATAGGCGTCCACATAGTGATCATTGGCGGGTCCATCGTTGGGGTGAGCAGGGACAAACACTCTGGGTCTCCGGTAGCGGAGCGAGATCCTTTCTCTGCCTAGTGACCAGCGGGTGCAACACAATTGAGCTTCGTCGCTCATCGTCCTCCCAACAAACCTTTCTGATGGTCATTTGTTATCTATCTTGTCAGTCGTGCCTAGTATAATGCTATTTGCAGATGGACACATATATACAATAATAAAAGTGCCTAAGCTAGCAACAAAGTCGTGCATTTGAAGTACTTGTCTGAGCTCTCATGCATTGCCACATATTTCACTTCTATGGTTGACACGTTTTTGCATTTAACTTTTTTTAGTGTCCATTAGGATTTACAACCTATTAAGGTCTAAAAGAAAACAATGTATTAAGGTCTAAAAGAAAACAATGTATGTATTAATTAACTGCATATGTAGCGGCTGCTGCTGAGAAGTTTGCCGCTGTTGCAGCAACCGATTAAGAAAGCAGCGGCCGAAGCTACTGAAATAGCTTGTACTATATTGTAGTTCTATTGGCTGGTGAAAATGTGATCCCTATTGGATTTCCATTGGGAAAGCCATGGAGTTTAAACATATTGTCCATGAAGACCTGGACCACTCCTCCAATGTATACATGTTTTTTTAGGTATCTCCACTCTATACATGTGTGATAGTGTTATAAATGCAAGACCATGGAACACAGGAATAGGCAGAGCAGGCCCTGGGCCATGGCGGCGAGTGTGATGGAATAGGGCCCAGCTCGAGCAGGGACCCATACCCTGCACAAAGGCTATATCTCACTTATAGCGAGACGTCCTTTGGTCTCGCTGAAGCGTCTACAGTAATCGGGCTGGCCAATTCACACACGGTTAAAAGAAATAAGAGAAGAAAAAGGGCAGCGCGCAATTGAGCACAATTGATAGAACCCTGGTCTCCTGGAAGACGCCAAGTGTTGCTATCCACTGCGCCTGTGTAAGGTTCCTGTTAAGTAGTAGGGGCGCGACTTAATTGCTGTGAAACGTGCCGGTTTTTCCATTGGTTTTCCGGGTTTTTCTATTTTTCTTTTGTTTTTCCACAGGTTTTTTTCACTAGGATTTCTTTTATTTTCTTATTTCGTTGTTTTTCTTCAGTTTTCTTTACTCTTTCTCCATTTTCACTAAGTGTTTTCTTTTCTTTCCTTTTTATCATTTATCTTCGGGTTTGTTTCTTTCTCGTTTATCATCGGTTTTCTTTGTTTTCTCTCGGCTTGTTTTCTATACACATTTTTGGAATACATCTAACATTTTCTAACACATGTTTAACCTTTTTCAAATTCTTAATTAATGTTTTTCAAATACCATATAACATTTTTAGTATACATAGTCAACACTTTTTCTATACACATTTAACATTTTTCAAATACTTGATTAAAAAATTCAAATACAAGTTTAACATATTTTGAATACATGGTCAACATTTTATATATACAAATTCTTTAAAATACAAGATCAATTTTTTCAATACATGGAAAAAAAAATTCTATACACATTTAACATTTTTAATAATTTTTCAACATTTTTCTATACAGATTTAACATTTTTAAATACAAGTTTAAATAAATTTAATACAAGGTCAACATTATTTCTATGCATATTTATCATTTGGAAAATACAAGTTTAACATCTTTTGAATAGATGGTCAACATTTTTCAAAAATTCATTAACATTTTAAAATTTGATGATCACCTTCTTTCACACACATTGTATATTTTTGTATACATTTCTCGTACAAATGGTCAACATTTTTTATATACACATTCAAAGTTTTTCAAATACAATTTTAATTTTTAATACATGAACAATATTTTCCTATACACATTTAGCATTTTTAATACAAATTCAACATTTTTAATACTTGGTCAACATTGTTTTCTATAAACATTTTTTAAATACAAGTTTAACATTTTTTAATGCATGGTCAACATTTTTACTATACATATTTATCGTTTTTCAAATACAAGTTTGACATTTTATTAATACATGGTCAACTTTTTTTCAAAGTTCGATTAATATATATTTTTAAACACATGATCAACTTTTTCACACACCGTATATTTTTTGTATGCAATTTTCATATAAATGGTCAACATTTTTTATACAAATTTAGCATTTCAAATGCATGAGTAACATTTTTCAAAATATTATGTAAACAATATGTTTGTAATATATATGTTTAAAATATTGAAAAGTGTAAATAAAACTAAAAGATGGAATAAAAACAACATAAAACGTGAAAAGAAAACAGAAAAAAATGAGGCAGGGGCCTCCCACGCACTGCGGCGGCCCATATGCTCGCGCCACTGTGAGTCGCTTCAGCGTGTCGCAAGCTTCTCTCGGGCGCGGCGACTATTTTTCGCCTTAAGCATTCATAGTGATGCGCCGGCTTATTTAGCAGGGGCGTAGCTAGGCCCCGGGCTGCCCAGGCGATGGCCCTGGTCATGGAGGGAAAATCGTAAGTTGATATACTATAGCTACAGTACTATTAGGCAATTCCTATTTAACGCTGCAGGCGCCGGTTTGTACTGTTTTTCGCTAACAGCAAAAATAGTTTCAGTAATCAGCGCACAACCAACTCGACCACTTCACCAGGTGTGATCACAAACATATTTTCATCCATTTATTTATTCCTCTTTTTCCTTTTTCCTTTTATTTTCTTTTTTCTCTATACTTTTCTACTTTCTTTTCCAAATTCGTAATGGTTTTCTTCAAATACATGAACTTCTTCATCCATGAACTAAATTTTTCAAAACTCGTGATTTTTTTTAAATTGATGAACCTTTTTCAAAATAGATGGACTTATTTTTCAAATTTGATGAACTTTTTCTTAAAATCGATGAACTTTTTCTAAAAACGATGAACTTATTTGCAAAATCGATGAACTTTTTTCAAAATAGGTGAACTTTTTTCAGAATCGAAGAAATTTTTTCAATTTAGATGAACTTTTTCCAAATTCGATTAACTTTTCTTCAAATTTGATGAACTTATTCTTAAAATTGATGAACTTCTTTTGAATTCATGATCAGTTTTTTGAATACATGAACTTTTTCGATTTGGTGAACTAATTTTTTTAAATGTTAACTTTTTTGCATGCTCAAGAACTCCATCTGTAATATGTGAATGAAGGAAATATGCCCTAGAGGTAATAATAAAGTTGTTATTTATATTTCCTTATATCATGATAAATATTTATTATTCATGCTAGAATTGTATTAACCGAAAACTTAGTACATGTGTGAATACATAGACAAACAGAGTGTCACTAGTATGCCTCTACTTTGACTAACTCGTTAATCAAAGATTGTTAAGTTTCCTAGCCATAGACATGTGTTGTCATTTGATGAACGGGATCACATCATTAGAGAATGATGTGATTGACTTGTCCCATCCGTTAGCTTAGCACTATGATCGTTCAGTTTATTGTTATTGCTTTCTTCATGACTTATACATGTTCCTATGACTATGAGATTATGCAACTCCCGAATACCGGAGGAACACTTAGTGTGCTATCAAACGTCACAACGTAACTGGGTGATTATAAAGATGCTCTACAGGTGTCTCCGATGGTGTTTGTTAGGTTGGCATAGATCGAGATTAGGATTTGTCACTTCGTGTTCCGAAGAGGTATCTCTGGGCCCTCTCGGTAATTCACATCACTATAAGCCTTGCAAGCAATGTGACTAATGAGTTAGTTGCGGGATGATGCATTACAGAACGAGTAAAGAGGCTTGCCGGTAACGAGATTGAACTAGGTATTGAGATACCGACGATCGAATCTCGGGCAAGTAACATACCGATGACAAAGGGAACAACGCATGTTGTTATGCGGTTTGACCAATAAAGATCTTCGTAGAATATGTTGGAACCAATATGAGCATCCAGGTTCCGCTATTGGTTATTGACCGGAGATGAGTCTCGGTCATGTCTACATAGTTCTCGAACCCGTAGGATCCGCACGCTTAACGATCGGTATTATGAGTTTATGTGTTTTGATGTACCGAAGGTTGTTCGGAGTCCCGAATGTGATCACGGATATGACGAGGAGTCTCGAAATGGTTGAGACATAAAGATTGATATATTGGAAGGCTATGTTTGGACACCGGAAAGGTTCCGAGTGGTTCGGGCATTTTTCGGGAGTACCGGGGGGTTATCGGAACCCCCCGGGGAGTTAAAAGGCCTTAATGGGACAAGGTGGAAGAGAGGAGGAGGCGGCCAAGGTCGGGCCCCCCCCCAAGCCCAATCGGAATTGGGAGGGGGACCGGCCCCCCTTTCCTTCTCTCCCTCTCCCTCTTCCTTCTTCTCCTACTCTAACTAGGGAAGGGGGGAAACCTACTATCCCCCCTTGGGCGCGCCATAGGAGGCCGGCCCTCCCCCTCCTCCACTCTTTTATATACGGGGGAGGGGGCACCCCATAGACACACAAGTTGATTGTTTAGCCGTGTGCGGTGCCCCCGTCCACAGAATTCCACCTCGGTCATATAGTTGTAGTGCTTAGGCGAAGCCCTGCGTCGGTAACTTCATCAACACCATCATCACGCCGTCGTGCTGATGAAACTCTCCCTTGACCTCAGCTGGATCTAGAGTTCGGGGACGTCACCGGGTTGAACGTGTGCAGATCACGAAGGTGCCGTACGTTCGGTGCTAGGATCGGTCGGATCGTGAAGACATACGACTACATCAACCGCGTTGTCATAACGCTTCCGCTTTCGGTCTACGAGGGTACGTAGACAACACTCTCCCCTCTCGTTGTTATGCATCACCTAGATAGATCTTGCGTGTTCGTAGGAATTTTTTTTGAAATTACTGTGTTCCCTAACAGTGAACATATTCTCAAATAATTGAAATACTACCAAGATGCCCGTGCATTGCACGGAACACCAAGATGCATTTATTTTACAAAAAATCTGTTGTGATTGACCCATGAGGGAGTAATCTTATATGTAAAAACTAACGACATCTGCAGTTTTACTTAACTCAGCACATACACCGCTGATGCAGATCCTCTCCGACACTGACCTCCGCAAGCATGTCGATGGCGCCGTCCATGTCCCAACAGCTCAGACTGACCGGAGTGGGGGAGACGAGAAAGAGGAGAGATAAGGTGATGAGGAATGGGGCGTGGTGGTGGTAGGTGGTCGGACTGAGCGGAGGCCTGGGGATGGACGACGCCGGCAGTGGCCACCATGCCAGATTGTTCCAGAGGCTTCCTTTTTTAATTGCTCAACAATGAGGTTATGTGAGATAAGGATAAATGAGGGAAGGCCTTATATGCAAATGTGGAGAGAGGTGCGGGTATCTTTTTGCAAAATTGCCATAGTTTAATTTCTATCCGTCAGATATAGATCGGACGGTCTATATTGCAGGATGGCAGGCATCATCACCAACTCGGTTTTTTATAAGAGTAGAGAAATAAATGATACAGTGTGTTGCGCCACAAAAAACGTGTCCATGTTTCTATTTCTTTAAACCTTTGGCGCTGTGAATGTATAATAGCAGTTAGCTAGTGCAGTGGCTAGCCTCTCCGCCTGGAAGCGAGAGGGCGCTAGGTCGAATCCCGGTCTGGATGTTATTTTTGGTTGTCATTTTTTCGCGTTTCTTGTTGAGTGATCGTGGGCCGGCCATGCAGCCGCTGCTGCGGGCGCCAGTCTCCTTGCGCGGCGCTGAAGGCGCTCTATAGGAGGTCCCCTACTACTGTATCGCCAAAGGTGGCCAGGGGTACGGCCAGGTCCTGCCTACGCCACTGCCCCAGGGATCAAACTCGGTAATCCACAGTGTTGGCTCGAGATTCTAGCCATTGTGCGTACTACTTGAGGGAAGCACCGGGTTTTTTTTTCTGTTTTCTCCTTTTCTTTTATTTTTTGATTTTTTGTTAGGTTTTTTAATTTCTTCTCCTATTTTCATTTGTTTTTGGTTTTCATCTCCATTTTATTTTTCTTATGTTCATTTTTGTTTTCACTCTACATTTTCGTATATATCAAAAACATTTTCTTAATAATTGATCAACATTTTTTGTATACATGATCAACATTGTCCGAACGCTTATTCAACATTTTTCAAGTACTTGTTAACATTTTAATACCTATTGAACATTTTTAAAATAATTGTTTGATATTTTTAAATACTCTTTCAACATTTTTAAATACTTGTTCATCATTTTTAAAACTGATTCAACATTCCTAAATATTTGCTCCACATTTTTCGTATACTCGTTCAATATTTTTAATACTTTTAAACATTTTCTAAATATTCTTCCATTTTTTAATAATTATTCAAAATTTTCAAATACTTATTCAACATTTTCCAAATTCTTGTTCAACATTTTAGTACTTATTCAATATTTCTCAAATGCTTGTGCAACATTTTTAATGTCTTTTTCGTAATATATATTTAGAATATTTTAAAGTATAAACAAAAGTTAAAAAAAGAAAGTAAAAAACAAAAAATGTGAAGAAAAAAATGAATCAGGAAACAGGCAGGTGTTTCCGCGCGCGTGGGCCGGCCCATATGCTCGCTCACCGCGAGTCGAGGCTGGACTCGCTGAAGGAAAATCCTATTCTCCGCTCGCGGCGGCGAATTGTCCAGCGATCGCACAGGGGCAGCGCAGCGAGCGACCCGCCCACACATAGTGCGTCCAAACCGGTTTTGGGAACCTTCTAGAAGGTTCCCTGAACCGGGTTTTTTCCTGTATCGTTTTTTCTGGTTCTTTTTCGGCTTTCAATTGTTTTTTTATTTCTCTTTTTTTCGTTTCTGTTTTTTTTTTCGTTTCTTGTTTCACTTCCTTTTTCAAGTTTATTTTTCTTTTTCAGAATATGTTCGCAGTTTTACAAAATGTTTATTATTATATTTTTTATTTCATTTTCTTTTCTTCTCTTCCTTTAAAAAAATCAAAAATTGAAATTTTGTTCGTGTTTCCAAAAAATGTTCTCAAAATTCAAAAATTGTTCTCGTTACACAAAAAAGTACAAAACTTCTGAAATTCAGAAAATGTACCGGATTTCAATTTTTTTCACATATTCAAAAAATGTTCGCGCTTCCAAATTTATTCAGGTTTTTTCAAAATTTCTCTCCGTTTCAAAATATGTTCTCATGATTCAAATAATGTTCGTGCTTTAAAAAATTGTTCGCACTTCCAAATTTGTTCGGAATTTTTCAAAATTTCTCTCCGTTTCAAAGTATGTTCTCAAGAGTCAAAAAATGTCCGTGCTTTAAAAAATTGTTCGTGCTTCCATATTTGTTCAGGATTTTTTTTAAATTGTTCACCGTTTCAAAAAATTTTCTCAAGATTCAAAAAATGTTTGGGAATTGAAAAAAATGTTCCAGCTTTCCAAATTTGTTCACAAATTCAATAATAGCTCATGTTTTCCAATTTTGTTCACAAATTCAAAAAATGTTCTGGAAGTTTTAAAAATGTAAACATTTTTATTTTGTGTTCGCAAATTCAAGAAATGTTCCCCTTTTTCAAATTTGTTCACATCATCAAAATTTTCCTGTTTTACAAAATTTGTACGAAAATTCGGAAAATTATTTTATTTTGAAAAAAATATTCATAATTTTGAAAAATTCAGTTGTAGGAGGTCGTCGGTTCGACCCAATAAATGGACTGTAGTCTTTAACTGTCGCACTGCCTATTGAACATGGGAATGTCTACATCGCAGTGGTTTGCACGCAAGCCAATTAGTGTGAAGTCGCATGTTCGAGTTACAGCGCTAGCGCTATTTTCTTTTTTGCGAATTTTCATCTCGGGAACGTATCGCCGCGTGCCACTGTAAATGGGCCGGCCCAAGCTAGCCGCTCCTGTGCGAAGTGCCGGCATTTCGCCGCAGCGAGCGGCCTATAGGAGCTCCCCTCGCTGAACGCGAGACATAGCGATGCCCTCTCTCAGGGACCTCCTATTTCGCGCCTTCACTGTCTAGTGAGCTGGCCCATGAACGCGCGGCAAAGCACAAAAAAAACACAACAAAAATGTGAACAAAAAATTTGATCTCGCGCCGTTGCACTCCTATAGGCGTCAGGCTAACCACTAGAGGTACTAATTGCTACTGAATATTTACAGTGCCGACCTTTTAATAACAATAGTAGACACATTATTTATGATTACACTATAACGTATAGAATTTTTAATTATTTGAAATCATTTTGGAAAACATGATATATTTTTTTTACATGTGAACCAAAAATTTGATAGTTCACAGATTTCAAATGAAGTTCACGAACATGTAAAAAGAGTTAGCATATTCAAAAAAAGTTCTTGTATTCAAAAGTTTGTGAATTCAATAATGTTCAAATATTTAGAAAAAATCGCAAATTGGAAAAAAACATGAATTTGGAAAAGATGACCAAAATTGAAAAGGTTCATGAGTTTGTAAAAAAGTTCATCAACTTTGTAAAAAAGCTCACCGAATATGATAAAGTTCACTGAAATTAAAAACGTTCATTGTTTGTGAAAAAAAAGTTCATCACTTCTGAAAAAAGTTCACACATTTGAAAAAAAATCATCGATTTTGGAAAAAAAATTATCAAATTTGAAAAAAGGTTCACTAAATTTGAAAAAGTTCATCAATTATGAAAGAAGTTCACAAAATTGAAAAAAGGTCATGGATTTTTTAAAAATCATTGATTTTGAAAAGGTTAATGAAATTCAAGAAAACAAAAATAAAAAAATGAAAAGACAAGAAAATGAAAAAAGAAAAAGAAAAGGGAGAAGTTATCACAATAGCTTGTGTGGTCATGTGGTTAGTGCACTTTATCGAGTACAGTAGATCCCGAGTTCGACTGTCCACGCTCTCAATTTTCAGTTCAAACAGAGGAAAAAATGCGAAACAGGTCGACCCAGTCTCGGAGGGGGTGTTTAGTTTAAACAAGGGAAAAGTGGGAAACGGGCCACCCAGCTTGAAGGGGGGTGCCCGTTTGCAAAATGCACAATAATGGGTGCCTTAAACGCCAAATAGGAAAAGTTTGTCTCTCACATGGCGCGAGATATAGCTGCGCCCCATACCCTATGCATGTATATTGTATATGTGTATTGCTAGAAAAAAGATGTATGCAAGAGAAGCAGCCCGGCCCATTAAGAAGCGAGCAGTCACGCATGAACAAGTCAATCCCTAAATCATTTCCTTCGCTCTCTCCTAGAACATGTCGCCAACTCATCGTTTCCTCCCTCTCGTTCTCATCTTCTTCCTCTTTCCCAAATCCAATTATTGCCCAGCATATTTTGCATCCTGAGGGGGAGAGATTGGGACTTTTTAAAAGGGAGTTTTTCTAGCGATTAGGCTTATGAAGTAGATTTTTAGTCCCAACCCCCTATTTGATGTGTAGTGGGAATTACTGACGTGAATTTGAGAGGAAATTCCCACCTGAATTAACAGGGGCTATGGAAGAGATACATCAGAATTTGCATGTTTAATTCCCTTTCCCCTTCCCTCCTCTACTCCCTTGCCCCCAACCAAATAGTGAATTATATGCCTCATACCTCTTAAACACACATTCCTTATCACTAATTCCCTCCCACCAAACACGTTGCGAGTTCCTAAGAGCCCAGGACTCCAAATCCCCAAGCTAATCAATGAATTTTCCGCTAGTATCACACTCCAATGGATTTCTCTGCATCTTACCAATACATGCAAGGCCCCGACGAACAGAGCTACATAGGCGAGCCGGCCAGAGACGATACTCCATGTGCCTTAGCAGGAATGCAGAGAACAGTAGGCCGCAGCCTTGCCATCTATCGTTCGGGTTGTGGTCGGGGGTCTATCGTCTGAGGGCAGGCGGTGGAGACGTGGAGTCTAGGCACTTCCTTGTAATTTTTTCCTTCTCAATTTTTCCCTTGTCTACTTTCTATTATGATGAATTGATGCAGGCACATTTGACATGCCTTATTCCTTGTTGTACGACATTGCAGTCGGGTAGATTTTGTTGTTGTGGCATTGCTTGAGTTTGGAATATTGGATAGCTGGAGCAGCGTGAAATTTCTTCTAATTTACTCCAAGAGACCAAGACCAAGATTCAAGAATTCGGGTGTTCTCTCTACTTTTTTAACCATGTTGCCCAAAAAGCATTTATCTAATTGTGAGAAGAGAAAAATGAAGAAACTTGTATATATTCATTGTATCTCGAAAGGGTCATATGCATTGTGTAGAAGTTTTTTTCTAATAGTATAGCATATGGACCCATTATATGATGTTTGCACAAGGGCCTCTGGAATGTCAGGGTCGGCCCTGGGAACAGGGACAGGTTCTAGTAATCCAGCGGGACATTGATGATCTGATTTAGTGATCCGACAAATAGGACAGTCCAACAAACTTCTCCATTGTTCGGATTCGGCCAACAGAAAATCCTTTTAATCCACTGATATCTAGCTTTAGTGCTGAAGTGGCCCCAATAGCAGAGTGAAGATTTTTTTTAGGGTAGTAAGTCTCATATTAGTTGATGCTCCAACGTAGATTGTGTTGCCATCTTTAATAAGCCCATCTCTCAGGTGCATTGAAGGGTAAACTCATGTCATATGTGGCACAATTAACTCTTATCAACGCGGTTCTCACAATCTTTTGAAATACCCAATGGGGTCTTGGAATATCTAAATATCGGTCTAGGTTCTTTTGGCAATGTGATGAGCATAGATGGACATATAGATTGGCTAAATGGGATATCTTGTGTCATCCAAAGGACCAAAGAGGGTTGGGTGTCGAAAACTTGGAAGTTAAAAATAGGTCCCTGCTTAGTAAATGGCTATTTGAGTTACAAAATGAGGAAGGTATTTGGCAAGAACTCCTTCATAATAAATATCTTAGTTCCAAACCATATCTCAAATGGAGGACAAATCAACCAATTCTCCGTTTTGGAAGGTTTTGATGAAGGTAAAGTCTTCCTTCTTTACGTGAGGCTCTTTCGAGGTTGTTGATGGCCGGTCCATGAGTTTTGGGGAAGATACCTGGCCGGGAGACAATCCGCTTGGGATTCACTGTCCATCACTATACAATGTGGTCTGAAGGAATACTGCTACTATTCAATCTATTCTTGGATCAACACTTCTGAACGTCCAATTTAGGAGGGCCCTAATTAGTGACAAATGGATGTCTTGGATCCATTTTGTCCCCAGATTGATGTAGGTCAACCTATGGCTTACACCTGATATTTTTAGAGGGTGACTAAACACTGTTGGGTGTTGCTATCAATTTGCACAATCTTATCAATACGAGGCTGATGTTCTGTATAAAACATATTTGGAAAATGAAAGTATCGTTAAATATAAAAAACTATGTGGTTTTTTCAACGGGAGGTGATACTCACAAAAGATAACTTGGCTAAAAGAAACAACATTTTATGCAAAAAATAGTCTTTTGTGATCAAGAGGAAATAGTTAAACATATTTTTCTTTTCCTGCCCTTATGCTGCTTTCATCTGGCGCACGGTTCGCGTTGTGTATAACCTGTCACCCCCAACAAGTATCCCAATTTTTTTGGTAATTGGTTGGTTGGTATAAATCCAAACTTAAGGGTCCTATCTATTGAGGGGTTTGTGCCTCACTTTGGGCAAATTTGGAATTACTGGAATGATAGTGTTTTTAACAGGTCACGTTCCGTAAAATTTTGCAGGTTATCTTTTGGGCCACAACATATATCTGTATGTGGTCATCACTTCAGTATGGGGTTGCGCTGGAGCACATGACCTTTGGGTGCAACTTTTTGGAGATGGTTGCTCAGGTGTTATTCAACCTGTTTGGCTAGCGTGTCACTGAGATTATGTGATTAAGTCATGTAATCTTTTTCCCGGCTGGTTGTGGTATTTCCACTTTGTATTGCTTTGTTTTTTAGTATTTTCAACTACTTTCATTTCTTTTAATAAAGTTGGTTGTGTGCATCATGATGATGTAGAGGCCCGGGCCTTCCCCTTATCGAAAAAACGTGGTGCATCTGCAACATCAGTCACTTCTTCTTCGGTAGTTCAGAGCTATTAGGATCTCCCATGTAATTATGTTTAACATCATCAGTCCAATGGAGCACATCATCGTAGTGCCCCAGGCAGGGCCTACTTCACTTCTTTGACGGAGTAGGCCGCAGTTGTATGATGGTTTTCTAGACGTTTTCATAGACTTGCGTCAACCTAGTTGAGTGTCACCATATCTATGACAAATTTTCATGGTCACCAAATCATTCTGCCATACTTTTTGTTGTATTGCCAATGGCCAACCCGACTATCTATTGGATACCATTAAGGCAGAGCCTAACATAGATTTAAGTCATGGGATCCCTCTTACCCATTTATGCTATAAATCTAAACTTGGGGAACGTTTTTGTCACCTCCAGCCTCCCCTCCAAATTCATTATGACATAGTGCTCTCTTCTTGGTCCATGAATGGTTAAAATGACATGAAATCCATGTTCCACAAGTCACCATAGAGAACTATGACACAACATATAATCAAACAACAATTATTATTGAAATTTTCAAGTGAAATATATCAATTGGATTTCTCCCATGTCAACATGGAACTACTCACAAGTCACAAACATAAGCATGTGCAGGGATATGAAAATGATAGCAGTCTGAACGTATAGAATTTTCACCAATAAAACACAAAGCATCAGCTACTAGATAGTACTAACACTAGGAAATGATTTTTTTAGCCTGAAACAGTAGGAGCGCCTTCTACTCATTTTTCAATTAAATAAAACACAACACCACACATAATATAGATACAAACCTAGCCCCCTTGGGGTTGGTAGTTAAGTGTTAAAAAGAAGGGGTAGGAGGAATCAAAAGCAAATTAAGGGAAGGTAACTATGGGAGGGAAGCTATAAAAGTTGAAACAAAAGATTTTTGGGCCTCCTCCACTCTATAGGCCGGGGAGATCCTCCTTGAATCTTTGCATCCAAGAGTTTGTGGTGGGGAATTCCTCTGAAATTCTTATTATTCCTCTCCTTCCAAAAGCTCAAAGCAGCAAACAAGAATATTTCCATGAACACGAGCACTGTGACGCCCCCGATTCAATCATGCACTGATCATACACGCAAATGCGCACGATCAAGATCAGAGACTCACGGGAAGATATCACAACACAACTCTAGACACAAATTAAAGTCATACAAGCTTTATATTACAAGCCAGAGGCCTTGAGGGCTCAAATGCAAACAAGTCAGCGGAAGCAACAATATCTGAGTACAGACATAAGTGAACAATTCTGCCTTAAGAAGGCTAGCAAAAACAACAACAACGATCAAAAAGGCAAGGCCTCCTGCCTGGGAGCCTCCTAACTACTCTTGGTCGTTGGCGGCCTCCACGTAGCAGTAGGCTCTTGTTGGGGAACGTTGCAGAAAATTAAAAATTTTCCTACGGTTTCACCAAGATCCATCTATGAGTTCTACCATGCAACGAGTAACGAGAGAGAGTTTGCATCTACATACCACTTGTAGATCGAATACGGAAGCGTTCTTGAGAGTGGTGATGACGAAGACGTTCCCAACGTGATTCCGATCACCGATGACCAAAGTCTTGAAGGACAGCACCTCCGTGTTCAACACACGTGCGGATTTATGGCGTCTCCTCTGTCTTGATCCAGCAAGAGAGAAGGAGAGGTTGAAGAAGACAATCCCAATGGCAGCACGACGGCGTGGTGCAGCTGGTCTGTAGTTCTCCGGCAGGCTTCGCCAAGCTTGCGTGAGAAAGAGAGGTGTTGGGAGGGAGGGGCTGCGCCTACAACTGTGTTGGCAGCCTCCCCCCCCCTCTATTTATAGGAGGAGAGGGTCAGGGGCCGGCCCTCTAGGGCAAACCCTAGGGGGGCGGCGGCCAAGGAGGAGGGGAGGAGGGTGGCTTGCCCCCAAGCTGAGGCGCCCCTTTAGGTTCCTCCTCCCAAACCCTAGGCGCATGGGCCTGGGTGGGGGCGCACCCAGCCCACCAGGGGCTGGTTCCCTCCCACTTAGCCCATGTGGCCCCCGGAGAGGTGGCCCCCCGGTGGACCTCCGGAACCCTCCCGTGCCCCCAGACTTTACCCAGATACCACCAAACTTCCCGAGTCCGTTTAACCACTTTCCATATATAAATCTTTACCTCCGGACCATTCCGAACTCCTCGTGACGTCCGGGATCTCATCCGGACTCAAACAACATTCGGTAATCACATACTTGTCTTCCTATTAACCCTAAGCGTCCACCGAACCTTAAGTGTGTAGACCCTACGGGTTCGGAGACATGCGAACATGACCGAGACTACCTCAAGTCAATAACCAACAGCGGGATCTGGATACCCATGTTGGCTCCACATGCTCCTCGATGTTGTCATCGGATGAACCACGATGTCAAGGGTTCAAGCAACCCGTATTCTATTCCCTTTGTCGACGGTATGTTACTTGCCCGAGACTCGATCGTCGGTATCCCAATACCTCGTTAGTCTCGTTACGGCAAGTCACTTTACTCGCACCGCAATGCATGATCCCGTGACCGGACATTTGGTCACTTTGAGCTCATTATGATGATGCATTACCGAGTGGGCCCGTGATACCTCTCCGTCATACGGAGTGACAAATCCGATCTCGATCCGTGTCAACCCAATGGTCACTTTCGGAGATACCTGTAGTGCACCTTTATAGTCACCCGATTCGTTGTGACGTTTGATACACCCAAAGCACTCCTACGGTATCCGGAATTGCACGATCTCATGGTCTAAGGAAGAGATACTTGACATTGGAAAAGCTCTAGCAAAACGAACTACGATCTTGTGCTATGCTTAGGATTGGGTCTTGTCCATCACGTCATTCTCCTAATGACGTGATCCCGTTGTCAATGACATCCGATGTCCATAGTCAGGAAACCATGACTATCTGTTGACCAACGAGCTAGTCAACTAGAGGCTTACTAGGGACGTATTGTAGTCTATGTATTCACACGTGTATTACGATTTCCGGACAATACAGTTATAGCATGAATAAAAGACAATTATCATGAACAAGGAAATATAATAATAATGCTTTTATTATTGCCTCTAGGGCATATTTCCAACAGTCTCCCACTTGCACTAGAGTCAATAATCTAGTTTACATTGTGATGAATCGAACACCCATAGAGTTCTGGTGCTGATCATGTTTTGCCCATGGAAGAGGTTTAGTCAGCGGATCTGCGACATTCAGATCCGTATGCACTTTACAAATTTCTATGTCTCCATTCTGAACATTTTCACGGATGGAGTTGAAGCGACGCTTGATGTGCTGGTCTTCTTGTGAAACCTGGCTCCTTGGCAAGGGCAATAGCTCCAAGTGTTGTCACGCGAAGAGTTTGATCGGCCCGACGCATTGGGTATGACTCCTAGGTCGGTGATGAACTCCTTCACCCAAATTGCTTCATGCGCTGCCTCCGAGGCTGCCATGTACTCCGCTTCACATGTAGATCCCGCCACGACGCTCTGCTTGCAGCTGCACCAGCCATCTTGCTCCACCATTCAACATATACACGTATCCGGTTTGTGACTTAGAGTCATCCAGATCTGTGTCGAAGCTAAGCGTCGGCGTAACCCGTTCTGACGAGCTCTTCGTCACCTCCATAAACGAGAAACATGTCCTTTGTCCTTTTCGGTACTTCAGGATATTCTTGACCGCTGTCCGGTGTTCCTTGCGGGATTACTTTGGTACCTTCCTACCAAACTTACGGCAAGGTTTACATCAGTGTCCGTACACAGCATGGCATACATAATAGATCCTATGGCTGAGGCATAGGGATGACACTCATCTCTTCTTTATCTTTTGCCGTGGTCGGGCATTGAGCTGAGCTCAATCTCACACCTTGCAAAACAGGCAAGAACCCTTCTTGGACTGATCCATTTTGAACTTCTTCAAAATCTTATCAAGGTATGTGCTTTGTGAAAGACCTATGAGGCGTCTCGATCTATCTCTATAGATCTTGATGCCTAATATATAAGCAGCTTCTCCAAGGTCCTTCATTGAAAAACACTTATTCAAGTAGGCCTTAATGCTGTCCAAGAATTCTATATCATTTCCCATCAAGTATGTCATCTACATATAATATGAGAAATGCTACAGAGCTCCCACTCACTTTCTTGTAAACGCAGGCTTCTCCATAAGTCTCATAAACTAAACCCAAACGCTTTGATCATCTCATCAAAGCGAATGTTCCAACTCGAGATGCTTGCACCAGCCCATAAATGGATCGCTGGAGCTTGCATACTTTGTCGACATTCTTAGGATCGACAAAACCTTCGGCTGTATCATATACAGCTCTTCCTTAAGATAGCCGTTAAGGAACGCTGTTTTGGCGTCCATCTCGCCATATCTCATAATCATAGTATGCGGCAATTGCTAACATGATTGGACGGACTTAAGCTTCGCTACGGAGAGAAAGTCTCATCGTAGTCAATCCCTTGAACTTGCCGATAACCCTTAGCGACAAGTCGAGCTTTATAGATGGTGACATTACCATCCGCGTCCGTCTTCTTCTTAAAGATCCATTTGTTTTCTATCGCTCGCCGATCATCGGGCAAGTCGGTCAAAGTCCACACTTTGTTTTCATACATGGATTCTATCTCGGACTTCATGGCTTCTAGCCATTTGTTGGAATCTGGGCCCGCCATCGCTTCTTCATAGTTCAAGGTTCATTGTTGTCTAACAACATGATTTCCGGACAGGGTTGCCGTACCACTGCAGTGCGGAACGTGTCCTAGTGGACCCACGATTCAAGAGCAACTTGTTCCGAAGTACCTTGATCATCATCATGAACTTCCTCTTCGTTGGTGTAGGCACCACAGAACATTTTCTGAGCTGCACTACTTTCCTGTTCAAGAGGTAGTACTTCATCGAGTTCTACTTTCCTCCCACTTACTTCTTTCGAGAGAAACTCTTTTCCGAAAGATTCCGTTCTTGGCAACAAAGATCTTGCCCTCGGATCTTAAGTAGAAGGTATACCCTACGGTTTCCTTAGGGTATCCTATGAAGACGCATTTTTCCGACTTGGGTTCGAGCTTTTCAGGTTGAAGTTTCTTGACATAAGCATCGCATCCCCAAACTTTTAGAAACGACAGCTTAGGTTTCTTCCCAAACCATAATTCATACGGTGTCGTCTCAACGGACTTAGACGGTGCCCTATTTAAAGTGAATGTAGCTGTCTCTAGAGCGTATCCCCAAAATGATAGCGGTAAATCAGTAAGAGACATCATAGACCGCACCATATCCAATAGAGTGCGATTCGACGTTCGGACACACCATTACTGTTGAGGTGTTCCAGCGGCGTTAGTTGTGAAACGATTCCACATTTTCTTAAGTGTGTACCAAATTCGTGACTTAAATATTATCCTCCACGATCCGATCGTAAGAATTTTATCTTTCGGTCACGTTGATTCTCTACTTCATTCTGAAATTCCTTGAACTTTTCAAAGGTCTCAGACTTGTGTTTCATCAAGTAGACATACCCATATCTACTCAAGTCATCTGTGAGAGTGAGAACATAACGATATCCTCCACGAGCCTCAACGCTCATTGGACCGCATACATCGGTATGTATGATTTCCAATAAGTTGGTTGCTCGCTCCATTGTTCCAGAGAATGGAGTCTTGGTCATTTTGCCCATGAGGCATGGTTCGCATGTGTCAAATGATTCATAATCAAGAGACTCCAAAAGTCCATCAGCATGGAGCTTCTTCATGCGCTTGACACCAATGTGACCAAGGCGGCAGTGCCACAAGTATGTGGGACTATCGTTATCAACTTTACATCTTTTGGTATTCACGCTATGAACATGTGTAATACTACGCTCGAGATTCATTAAGAATAAACCATTGACCATCGGAGCATGACCATAGAACATATCTCTCATATAAATAGAACAACCATTATTCTCGGATTTAAATGAGTAGCCATCTCGCATTAAACGAGATCCAGATACAATATTCATGCTCAAACTTGGCACCAAATAACAATTATTAAGGTTCATAACTAATCCCGTGGGTAAATGAAGAGGTAGCGTGCGACGGCGATCACATCGACTCTGGAACCATTCCCGACGCGCAAGATCGTCACCTCGTCCCTTCGCCAGTCTCCGCTTATTCCGCAGCTCCCGCTGTGAGTTACAAATATGAGCAACGGCACCGGTATCAAATACCCAGGAGTTACTACGATTCTTGGTAAGGTACACATCAATTACATGTATATCAAATATACCTTTGGTGTTGCGGCCTTCTTATCCGCTAAGTATTTGGGGCAGTTCCGCTTCGGTGACCCTTCCCTTGCAATAAAAGCACTCGGTCTCGTGCTTGGGTCCATTCTTTGACTTCTTCCGGCAACTTGCTTACGGGCGCGGCAATCTCCTTGCCGTCCTTCTTGAAGTTCTTCTTGCCCTTGCCCTTCTTAAACTTAGTGGTCTTATTGACCATCAACACTTGATGTTCTTTCTTGATTTCAACCTCGGTGACTTCACATAGAGAACACTTCAGAATGGTCTTTACCATCCCTGCATGTTGTAGTTCATCACAAAGCTCTTGTAGCTTGGTGGGAGCGATCGGAGGATTCTGTCAATGACCGCCTCATCGGGAGGTTAATATTCACCGGGTCATACGGTTGTGCAACCTGACATCTTCGAATGTGTTCACCGACAGAACTGTTTTCCTCCATCTTACAACTATAGAACTTGTCGGAGATGTCATATCTCTCGACCGGCGTGAGCTTGGAAAACAAGTTTCAGCTCCTCGAACATCTCATATGCTCCGTGGTGCTCAAAACGCTTTTGGAGCCCGGTTCTAAGTCATAAAGCATGCCGCCTTGAACGAGGGAGTAATCATCGACGAGACTGCCAAGCATTCATAATGTCTTGGTTCTCGGGACGGAGCTTCACCTAGCGGTCCTTCTAGGACGTATTGTTTCTGGCAGCTATGAGGATGATCCTCGGGTTCGGACCCGTCCGTATAGTTGCTGCCGTCATCTTTCAGCTTGGTTTTCTCTAGGAACGCGTTGAAGTTCAAGTTGACATGGCGTTGGCCATTTGATCTACAAGACATATAATTCAAAAGTTTTAGACTAAGTTCATGATAATTAAGTTCATCTAATCAAATTATTAATGAACTCCCACTCAGATTAGACATCCCTCTAGTCATCTAAGCGACACACGATCCGAGTTGACTAGGCCGTGTCCGATCATCACGTGAGACGGACTAGTCATCGTCGGTGAACATTCTCATGTTGATCGTATCTTCCATACGACTCGTGTTCGACCTTTCGGTCTCCGTGTTCCGAGGCCATGTCTGTACATGCTAGGCTCGTCAAGTTTAACCCTAAGTGTTTTGCGTGTGTAAATCTGTCTTACACCCGTTGTATGTGAACGTAAGAATCCATCACACCCGATCATCACGTGGTGCTTAGAAGCGACGAACTGTAGCAACGGTGCATAGTTAGGGGAGAACACTTCTTGAAATTGTTCTTAAGGATCATCTTATTTACTACCGTCGTTCTAAGTAAACAAGATGTATAAGCATAATAAACATCACATGCAATTATATAGTAGTGACATGATATGGCCAATATCATAAAACTCCATTGATCTCCATCTTCGGGGCTCCATGATCATCTTGTCACCGGCATGGCACCATGATCTCCATCATCATGATCTCCATCATCGTGCCTCCATGAAGTTGTCACGCCAACGACTACTTCTACTACTATGGCTAACGCGTTTAGCAATGAAGTAAAGTAAGTTACATGGCGTTCTTCAATGACACGCAGGTCATACAAAATAAAGACAACTCCTATGGCTCCTGCCGTTGTCATACTCATCGACATGCAAGTCGTGATTCCTATTACAAGAACATGATCTCATACATCACAATATATCATCATTCATCACAACTTGGCCATATCACGTCACATGACAATTGCTGCAAAAACAAGTTAGGCGTCCTCTAATTGTTGTTGCATCTTTTACGTGGCTGCAATTGGGTTCTAGCAAGAACGTTTTCTTACCTACGAATAACCACAACGTGATCTTGTCAACTTCTATTTACCCTTCATAAGGACCCTGTTCATCGAATCCGCTCCCACTAAAGTAGGAGAGACAGACACCCGCCATACCTTATGCAACTAGTGCATGTTAGTCGGTGGAACCGGTCTCACGTAAAGTGCGTGTAAGGTTGGTCCGGGCGCTTCATCCCACAATACCGCGGAAGCAAGAAACAACTAGTAACGGCAAGTAAGTTGACAAGATCCACGCCCACAACAAAATTGTGTTCTACTCGTGCAAAGAGAACTACGATAGACCTAGCTCATGATGCCATTTGTTGGGGAGCGTTGCAGAAAATTAAAATTTTCCTACGGTTTCACCAAGATCCATCTATGAGTTCTACCATGCAACGAGTAACGAGAGAGTTTGCATCTACATACCACTTGTAGATCGAATACGGAGCGTTCTTGAGAGTGGTGATGACGAAGACGTTCCCAACGTGATTCCGATCACCGATGACCAAAGTCTTGAAAGGACAGCACCTCCGTGTTCAACACACGTGCACGGACGATGGCGTCTCCTCCGCCTTGATCCAGCAAGAGAGAAGGAGAGGTTGAAGAAGACAATCCCAATGGCAGCACGACGGCGTGGTGCAGCTGGTACGGTAGTTCTCCAGCAGGCTTCGCCAAGCTTGCGTGAGAAAGAGAGGTGTTGGGAGGGAGGGCTGCGCCTACAACTGTGTTGGCAGCCTCCCCCACCCCTCTATTTATAGGAGGAGAGGGTCAGGGGCCGGCCCTCTAGGGCAAACCCTAGGGGGCGGCGGCCAGGGAGGAGGGAGGAGGGTGGCTTGCCCCCAAGCTGAGGCGCCCCTTTAGGTTTCCTCCTCCCAAACCCTAGGCGCATGGGCCTGGGTGGGGGCGCACCCAGCCCACCAGGGGCTGGTTCCTCTCCCACTTAGCCCATGTGGCCCCCGGAGAGGTGGCCCCTCCCGGTGGACCTCCGGAACCCTCCCGGTGGCCCCTACTTTTACCAGATACCACCAAACTTCCAGTCCGTTTAACCACTTTCCATATATAAATCTTTACCTCCGGACCATTCCGAACTCCTCGTGACGTCCGGGATCTCATCCGGACTCGAACAACATTCGGTAATCACATACTTGTCTTCCTATTAACCCTAGCGCCACCGAACCTTAAGTGTGTAGACCCTACGGGTTCGGAGACATGCGACATGACCGAGACTACCTCAAGTCAATAACCAACAGCGGATCTGGATACCCATGTTGGCTCCCACATGCTCCTCGATGTTGTCATCGGATGAACCACGATGTCAAGGGTTCAAGCAACCCGTATTCTATTCCCTTTGTCGACGGTATGTTACTTGCCCGAGACTCGATCGTCGGTATCCCAATACCTCGTTAGTCTCGTTACGGCAAGTCACTTTACTCGTATCCGCAATGCATGATCCCGTGACCGGACATTTGGTCACTTTGAGCTCATTATGATGATGCATTACCGAGTGGGCCCAAGATACCTCTCCGTCATACGGAGTGACAAATCCTATCTCGATCCGTGTCAACCCAATGGTCACTTTCGGAGATACCTGTAGTGCACCTTTATAGTCACCCGATTCGTTGTGACGTTTGATACACCCAAAGCACTCCTACGGTATCCGGAATTGCACGATCTCATGGTCTAAGGAAGAGATACTTGACATTGGAAAAGCTCTAGCAAAACGAACTACACGATCTTGTGCTATGCTTAGGATTGGGTCTTGTCCATCACGTCATTCTCCTAATGACGTGATCCCGTTGTCAATGACATCCGATGTCCATAGTCAGGAAACCATGACTATCTGTTGACCAACGAGCTAGTCAACTAGAGGCTTACTAGGGACGTATTGTAGTCTATGTATTCACACGTGTATTACGATTTCCGGACAATACAGTTATAGCATGAATAAAAGACAATTATCATGAACAAGGAAATATAATAATAATGCTTTTATTATTGCCTCTAGGGCATATTTCCAACAGCTCTGTCGGGGTAGTAGTAGGTGTCGGCGGTGTCATCTAGCTCCTTGGATCCATCATTTGATTGCAGCAATCGGGTATAGGGGAAAAGAGGTAGCAAAGCAACCGTGAGTACTCATCCGAAGTACTAGCAAGACTTACATCAGATCTATGCTAAGTATGCATCAGTATCAAAGGAATGAGGCTATATCTTTGGACTAAACTGCAGAAATGCCAGAATAGAAGGGAAGGCCTAGCCTATCAAAGACTAGCATCTTGAAGCATCTTGCAGCATTAGAAGAGTGCATATTAGCATAATATAAAGTAGCAAGTATATTGTAGCAACGCCCAAAGATCCTTCCTCGACTCCCTACGAGAAGGCAATCCCGGAGCCATCATATCCATTACATGTCTCCAGTATCCAGTTCTAGTTGTATAGATCGGGATACTACTCCGAGCGTCTGTTACCGTGGACACGGCTATTTGAATAGATTAACTTCTTTGCAAGGGTGCACAAACTTACCCAACACACTCGATTAACTCCGGCCGAACACACTTTCTTGGGTCATGCCCGGCCTCGGCTGGTCGACACACCGTAGTCCTACCTAGGCTCAACAGAGAGGCTAACATGTCGGTCTACATCCTAAGCGCGCAGGGGTCTTGGGTCCATCGCCCTTTGCACTCCTGCATGTTGCGTACCCAGCTTGGAGAAGACCCACCCCCTAATACAAGCACAGGTGGTTCCCATCCAACCGGGCACGCACCGCTCAATCGCTGACGTCCGAAGAGCTTTCAGAGAAACGTACGACGTAGAGTGCCCATACTTATTCCCGCGTGGTGGTTAGTGCGAAAAGGCCAGAGGCCTACTCAAATCACATATCCAAACCGTTAGTGTCTTGGAAGCGCGCGGAGACGATCAATGATCCACGATATGTGGTCTCGTCGCCCCGTCTCATGGACATACAACAAGGTCTAAGAATGCCAGGCTGTGCCGCGTAATTATCTCGTGGGTACCCTCACGGTCAACCCGACTCCACATCACTCGCTGGTACCCCTCGAGGCTGACCCGACTTCAACATGGTTCTAGGGTAAAGTTAAAGTAACCGTGTGTCCATAAAATCAAGGGGAAACCTGAGGAATCACCCTCGATGGATTCCTACTCGATAACCCTCAAGGTAAACTTAGAGGAATCACCCTTGAAGGGTTCACACTTGAGGTTTGCACGACAGAGTCGTCATCAGGAGTGGTGAAGAGGAATCAACCTCCGTAGACCACGACCGATTAACTACACTACAGAGTTATCATCAGGAGTGCGTTATGAGGTATCACCCTCGGCACTCGATAGTAGCTATGCAAAGTCGTACAACTAAGGGGGGTGTGAGGTGATGTGTCGGGCTCAGGACGTCGATCACGTTGATCGAGTCATCGGTGATAAAGCGGGGGCAACATGGACAAGGTGAGGGGTCACTGATGGATCACTAACCAACCTATACTAAGCATATAGGATAAGAGCTAAGGTAACAATAAAGCAGGTTACGAAATCAGGCTATACATCAGAATAGGAGCAATCAATTACAGTAGCAAATTCTAATGCAAGCATGAGAGAGAAGGAATGGGTGATATAGAAATGATCAAGTGGGGTTTGCTTGCCTGGAAGCTTTGCAGACGAAAACAGATCTTCATCGAAGTAGACGGTCACCAGATGCGGTCTCTGAAGGAAATATGCCCTAGAGGCAATAATAAAGTTATTATTTATTTCCTTATATCATGATAAATGTTTATTATTCATGCTAGAATTGTATTAACCGGAAACATAATACTTGTGTGAATACATAGACAAACAGAGTGTCACTAGTATGCCTCTACTTGACTAGCTCGTTGATCAAAGATGGTTATGTTTCCTAGCCATTGACATGAGTTGTCATTTGATTAACGGGATCACATCATTAGGAGAATGATGAGATTGACTTGACCCATTCCGTTAGTGTAGCACTCGATCCTAGTATGTTGATATTGCTTTCTTCATGACTTATACATGTTCCTATGACAATGAGATTATGCAACTCCCGTTTACCGGAGCAACACTTTGTGTGCTACCTGTTGGAGAACGTTGCAGAAAATTAAAAATTTTCCTACGGTTTCAACCCTAGGCGCAGGGGGTGGGCCAAGGGGGGCGCACCAGCCCACTATGGGCTGGTTCCCCTCCCCACTTCAGCCCATGGGGCCCTCCGGGATGGGTGGCCCCACCCGGTGGACCCCGGGACCCTTCCGTGGTCCCAGACAATACCGGTGACCCCAAACTTTCCGATGGCGAATCAACACTTCCTATATATAATTCTTTACCTCCGAACCATTCCGGAACTCCTCGTGACGTCCGGGATCTCATCCGGGACTCCGAACAACATTCGGTTTACTGCATACTCATATTCATACAACCCTAGCGTCACCGAACCTTAAGTGTGTAGACCCTACGGGTTCGGGAGACACGTAGACATGACCGAGACGGCTCTCGGGCAATAACCAACAGCGGGATCTGGATACCCATGTTGGCTCCCACATGCTCCTCGATGATCTCATCGGATGAACCACGATGTCGAGGATTCAAACAACCCCGTATGCAATTCCCTTTGTCAATCGGTATGTTACTTGCCCGAGATTCGATCATCGGTATCCCAATACCTTGTTCAATCTCGTTACCGGCAGGTCACTTTACTCGTACGGTAATGCATGATCCCGTGACCAGACACTCGGTCACTTTGAGCTCATTATGATGATGCACTACCGAGTGGGCCCAGTTATACCTCTCCGTAACACGGAGTGACAAATCCCAGTCTCGATCCGTGTCAACCCAATGACACTTTCGGAGATACCAGTAGTGTACCTTTATAGTCACCCGATTACGTTGTGACGCTTTGGTACACCCAAAGCACTCCTACGGTATCCGGGAGTTACACGATCTCATGGTCTAAGGAAGAGATACTTGACACTGGAAAAGCTCTAGCAAAATGAACTACACGATCTTGTGCTATGCTTAGGATTGGGTCTTGTCCATCACATCATTCTCCTAATGATGTGATCCCGTTATCATTGACATCCAATGTCCATAGTCAGGAAACCATGACTATCTATTGATCAACGAGCTAGTCAACTAGAGGCTCACTAGGGACATATTGTGGTCTATGTATTCACACATGTATTACGATTTCCGGATAATACAATTATAGCATGAATAAAAGACAATTATCATGAACAAGGAAATATAATAATAATCCTTTTATTATTGCCTCTAGGGCATATTTCCAACAGTCTCCCACTTGCACTAGAGTCAATAATCTAGTTACATTGTGATGAATCGAACACCCATAGAGTTCTGGTGTTGATCATGTTTTGCCCGCGGAAGAGGTTTAGTCAACGGATCTGCGACATTCAGATCCGTATGCACTTTGCAAATTTCTATATCTCCATCTTGAACATTTTCACGGATGGAGTTGAAGCGACGCTTGATGTGCCTGGTCTTCTTGTGAAACCTGGCTCCTTGGCAAGTGCAATAGCTCCAAGTGTTGTCACGAAGAGTTTGATCGGCCCCGACGCATTGGGTATGACTCCTAGGTCGGTGATGAACTCCTTCACCCATATTGCTTCATGTGCTGCCTCCGAGGCTGCCATGTACTCCGCTTCACATGTAGATCCCGCCACGACGCTCGCTTGCAAATGCACTACACTCTTGCTCCACCATTCAACATATACATGTATCCGGTTTGTGACTTAGAGTCATCCAGATCTGTGTCGAAGCTAGAGTCGACGTAACCCTTCTGACGAGCTCTTCGTCACCTCCATAAACGAGAAACATGTCCTTTGTCCTTTTCGGTACTTCAGGATATTCTTGACCGCTGTCCAGTGTTCCTTGCGGGATTACTTTGGTACCTTCCTACCAAACTTACGGCAAGGTTTACATCAGGTCTGTACACAGATGGCATACATAATAGAACCTATGGCCGAGGCATAGGGATGACGCTCATCTCTTCTTTATCTTTTGTTTGTGGTGGGGCATTGAGCCGAGCTTAATCTCACACCTTTTAGTACAGGCAAGAACCCTTTCTTGGACTGATCCATTTTGAACTTCTTCAAAATCTTATCAAGGTATGTGCTTTGTGAAAGACCTATGAGGCGTCTTGATCTATCTCTATAGATCTTGATGCCTAATATATAAGCAGCTTCTCCAAGGTCCTTCATTGAAAAACTTTTATTCAAGTAGGCCTTAATGATGTCCAAGAGTTCTATATCATTTTCCATCAAAATTATGTCATCTACATATAATATGAGAAATGCTCTGAGCTCCCACTCACTTTCTTGTAAACGCAGCTTCTCCATAAGTCGCATAAACCCAAACGCTTTGATCATCTCATCAAAGCGAATGTTCCAACTCCGAGATGCTTGCACCAGCCCATAAATGGATCGCTGGAGCTTGCATACTTTGTTAGCATTCTTAGGGTCGACAAAACCTTCCGGCTGCATCATATACAACTCTTCCTTAAGATAACCGTTAAGGAATGCCGTTTTGACATCCATCTGCCATATCTCATAATCATAGTATGCGGCAATTGCTAACATGATTCGGACGGACTTAAGCTTCGCTACGGGAGAGAAAGTCTCATCGTAGTCAATCCCTTGAACTTGCCGATAACCCTTAGCGACAAGTCGAGCTTTATAGATGGTGACATTTCCATCCGCGTCTGTCTTCTTCTTAAAGATCCATTTGTTTTCTATCGCTCGCCGATCATCGGGCAAGTCTGTCAAAGTCCATACTTTGTTTTCATACATGGATCCTATCTCGGATTGCATGGCTTCAAGCCATTTGTTGGAATCTGGGCCCGCCATCGCTTCTTCATAGTTCGAAGGTTCACCGTTGTCTAACAACATGATTTCCAGGACAGGGTTGCCATACCACTCTGGTGTGGAACGTGTCCTTGTGGACCTACGAAGTTTAGTAGCAACTTGATCCTAAGTACCTTGATCATCATCATTAATTTCCTCTCCAGTAGGTGTAGGCACCACAGGAACATTTTCCTGAGCTGCACTACTTTCCGGTTCAAGAGGTAGTACTTCATTGAGTTCTATTTTCCTCCCACTTACTCCTTTCGAGAGAAACTCTTTTTCAAGAAAGGATCCGTTCTTAACAACAAAGATCTTGCCTTCGGATCTAAGGTAGAAGGTATACCCAATGGTTTCCTTAGGGTATCCTATGAAGACGCATTTTCCGACTTGGGTTCGAGCTTTTCAGGTTGAAGTTTCTTGACATAAGAATCGCATCCCCAAACTTTTAGAAACGACACTTAGGTTTCTTCCCAAACCATAATTCATACGGTGTCGCCTCAACGGATTTAGACGGTGCCCTATTTAAAGTGAATGTAGCTGTCTCTAGAGCGTATCCCCAAAATGATAGCGGTAAATCGGTAAGAGACATCATAGATCGCACCATATCCAATAGAGTGCGATTCGACATTCGGACACACCGTTATTACCGAGGTGTTCCAGTAGGCGTGAGTTGTGAAACGATTCCACATTTCCTTAAGTGTGTACCAAATTCGTGACTTAAATATTCTCCTCCACTATCCGATCGAAGAATTTTATCTTTCGGTCACGTTGATTCTCTACCTCATTCTGAAATTTCTTGAACTTTTCAAAGGTCTCAGACTTGTGTTTCATCAAGTAGACATACCCATATCTACTCAAGTCATCGGTGAGAGTGAGAACATAACGATATCCTCCATGAGCCTCAACGCTCATTGGACCGCATACATCGGTATGTATGATTTCCAATAAGTTGGTTGCTCGCTCCATTGTTTCGAGAACGGAGTCTTGGTCATTTTGCCCATGAGGCATGGTTCGCATGTGTCAAATGATTCATAACGAGAGACTCTAAAAGTCCATCGAATGGAGCTTCTTCATGCGCTTGACACCAATGTGACCAAGGCGGCAAGGCCACAAGTATGTGGGACTATCGTTATCAACTTTACATCTTTTAGTATTCACACTATGAATATGTGTAATATTACGCTCGAGATTCATTAATAATAAACCATTGACCATCGGAGCATGACCATAAAACATATCTCTCATATAAATAGAACAACCATTATTCTCGGATTTAAATGAGTAGCCATCTCGCATTAAACGAGATCCTAATACAATGTTCATGCTCAAACTTGGTGCTAAATAACAATTATTGAGGTTCAAAACTAATCCTGTAGGTAAATGTAGAGGTAGCGTGCCGACGGCGATCACATCGACCTTGGAACCATTCCCGACGCGCATCGTCACCTCGTCCTTCGCCAGTCTCCGTTTGTTCCGCAGCTCCTGCTGTGAGTTACAAATATGAGCAACGGCACCGTATCAAATACCGGGAGTTACTACGAGTCTTCGGTAAGGTACACATCAATTACATGTATATCAAATATACCTTTAGTGTTGCCGGCCTTCTTGTCCGCTAAGTATTTGGGGCAGTTCCGCTTCGAAGGCCCTTCCTTTGCAATAAAAGCACTCTGTCTCGTGCTTGGGTCCATTCTTTGACTTCTTCTCGGCAACTTGCTTACCGGCGGCGGCAACATCCTTGTCGTCCTTCTTGAAGTTCTTCTTACCCTTGCCCTTTTGAACTTAGTGGTTTTATTGACCATCAACACTTGATGTTCTTTCTTGATTTCAACCTCTGCGACTTCACATTGAAAATACTTCGGAATGGTCTTCACCATCCCTGCATATTGTAGTTCATCACAAAGCTCTTGTAGCTTGGTGGGAGCGATCAAGGATTCTGTCAATGACCACCTCATCCGGAGGTTAATGTCCACTGGGACAAAGCGGTTGTGCAACCTGCACATTTTGAGTATGTGCTCACCGATGTAACTGTTTTCCTCCATCTTACAACTATAGAACTTGTCGGATACTTCATATCTCTCGACCCGGCATGAGCTTGGAAAACCATTTTCAGCTCCTCGAACATCTCATATGCTCCGTGTTGCTCAAAACGCTTTTGGAGCCCCGTTCTAAGCTGTAAAGCATGCCGCCCGAACGAGGGAGTAATCATCAAGACGAGACTGCCAAGCATTCATAATGTCTTGGTTCTCGGATGGGTGCATCACCTAGCGGTGCTTCTAGGACATATTGTTTCTTGGCTGCTATGAGGATGATCTCGTGTTCCGGACCCAGTCCGAATAGTTGCTGCCATCGTCTTTCAGCTTGGTTTTCTAGGAACGCGTTGAAGTTCATGGTGACATGAGCGTTGGCCATTTGATCTACAAGACATTTTGCAAAGATTTTAGACTAATGTTCATGATAATTAAGTTCATCTAATCAAATTATTTAATGAACTCCCACTCAGATTTGACATCCCTCTAGTCATCTAAGTGTTACATGATCCGAGTCGACTAGGCCGTGTCCGATCATCACGTGAGACGGACTATTCATCGTCGGTGAACATCTCCATGTTGATCGTATCTTCCATACGACTCATGTTCGACCTTTCGGTCTCTTGTGTTCCGAGGCCATGTCTGTACATGCTAGGCTCGTCAAGTTAACCCTAAGTGTTTATGCATGTGTAAAACTGTCTTCCACCCGTTGTATGTGAACGTAAGGATCTATCACACCCGATCATCACGTGGTGCTTGAAACAGCGAAACTTTAGCAACGGTGCACGCTTAGGGGAACACTTTCTTGAAATTATTATAAGGGATCATCTTATTTACTACCGTCGTTCTAAGTAAACAAGATGCATAAAACATAATAAACATCACATGCAATTATATAAAGTAGTGACATGATATGGCCAATATCATATAGCTCCTTTGATCTTCATCTTCGGGGCTCCATGATCATCTTGTCACCGGCATGACACCATGATCTCCATCATCGTGTCTCCATGAAGTTGCTTTCGCCAACTATTACTTCTACTACTATGGCTAACACATTTAGCAATAAAGTAAAGTAATTTACATGGCGTTGAATCAATGACTCATGAGGTCATACAATAATTAAGACAACTCCTATGGCTCCTGCCGTTGTCATACTCATCGACATGCAAGTCGTGATTCCTATTACAAGAACATGATCTCATACATCACAATATATCATTCATCATTCATCACAACTTCGGCCATATCACATCACATGACAATTGCTGCAAAAACAAGTTAGACGTCCTCTAATTGTTGTTGCATCTTTTACGTGGCTGCAATTGGGTTCTAGCAAGAACGTTTTCTTACCTACGAATAACCACAACGTGATTTTGTCAACTTCTATTTACCCTTCATAAGGACCCTTTTCATCTAATCCGCTCCAACTAAAGTAGGAGAGACAGACACCGCTAGCCACCTTATGCAACTAGTGCATGTCGATTCGGTGGAACCTGTCTCACGTAAGCGTACGTGTAAGGTCGGTCCGGGCCGCTTCATCCCACAATACCGCTGAAGCAAGAAAAGACTAGTAGCGGCAAGCAAGTTGACAAGATCTACGCCCACAACAAAATTGTGTTCTACTCGTGCAATAGAGAACTACGCATAGACCTAGCTCATGATGCCACTGTTGGAGAACGTTGCAGAAAATTAAAATTTTTCCTACGGTTTCACCAAGATCCATCTATGAGTTCATCTAAGCAACGAGTCATGGGAGAGAGATTGCATCTACATACCACTTGTAGATCGCGTGCGGAAGCGTTCACTAGAACGTGGATGATGGAGTCGTACTCGCCGTGATCCAAATCACCGATGACCGAGTGCCGAACGGACGGCACCTCCGCGTTCAACACACGTACGGAGCGGACGACGTCTCCTCCTTCTTGATCCATCAAGGGGGAAGGAGAGGTTGAAGAAGATGGCTCCAGCAGCAGCACGACGGCGTGGTGTTGGTGGAGAAGCAGCACTCCGGCAGGGCTTCGCCAAGCTCGTGACGGAGGAGGAAGAGGTGTAGCAGGGGGAGGGAGGCGCCAGAACTTCAGGGTGCGGCTGCCCCCTCCCCCCTCCCTTTATATAGGCCCCAGGGGGGGCGCCGGCCCCTGGAGATCTAATCTCCCGGGGGGGCGGCGGCCAAGGGGTGGAGTGCCCCCAAGGCAGTGGGCGCCCCCCCTAGGGTTTCAACCCTAGGCGCAGGGGTGGCCCAGGCGCACCAGCCCACTATGGGCTGGTTCCTCCCCACTTCAGCCCATGGGGCCCTCCGGATGGGTGGCCCCACCGGTGGACCCGGGACCCTTCCGGTGGTCCCAGACAATCTGGGTGACCCGAAACTTTCCCGATGGCGAATTAACACTTCCTATATATAATTCTTTACCTCCGGACCATTCCGAACTCCTCGTGACGTCCGGGATCTCATCCGGACTCAAACAACATTCGGTTTACTGCATACTCATATTCATACAACCCTAAGCGTCACCGAACCTTAAGTGTGTAGACCCTACGGGTTCGGGAGACACGAGACATGACCGAGACGGCTCTCGGGCAATAACCAACAGCGGATCTGGATACCCATGTTGGCTCCCACATGCTCCTCGATGATCTCATCGGATGAACCACGATGTCGAGGATTCAAACAACCCCGTATACAATTCCCTTTGTCAATCGGTATGTTACTTGCCCGAGATTCTATCGTCGGTATCCCAATACCTCGTTCAATCTCGTTACCGCCAAGTCACTTTACTCGTATCGTAATGCATGATCCCGTGACCAGACACTTGGTCACTTTGAGCTCATTATGATGATGCACTACCGAGTGGGCCCAGTGATACCTCTCCGTAACACGGAGTGACAAATCCCAGTCTCGATCCGTGTCAACCCAATAGACACTTTCGGAGATACCTGTAGTGTACCTTTATAGTCACCCATTTACGTTGTGACGTTTGGTACACCCAAAGCACTCCTACGGTATCCGGGAGTTACACGATCTCATGGTCTAAGGAAGAGATACTTGACATTGGAAAAGCTCTAGCAAAACGAACTACACGATCTTGTGCTATGCTTAGGATTGGGTCTTGTCCATCACATCATTCTCCTAATGATGTGATCCCGTTATCATTGACATCCAATGTCCATAGTCAGGAAACCATGACTATCTATTGATCAACGAGCTAGTCAACTAGAGGCTCACTAGGGACATATTGTGGTCTATGTATTCACACGTGTATTACGATTTCCGGATGATACAATTATAGCATGAATAAAAGACAATTATCATGAACAAGGAAATATAATAATAATCCTTTTATTATTGCCTCTAGGGCATATTTCCAACACTACCAAACGTCACAACGTAACTGGGTGATTATAAAGGTGCTCTACAGGTGTCTCCGAAGGTACTTGTTGGGTTGGCGTATTTCGAGATTAGGATTTGTCACTTCGATTGTCGGAGAGGTATCTCTGGGCCCTCTCCGTAATGCACATCACTTAAGCCTTGCAAGCATTGCAACTAATGAGTTAGTTGCGGGATGATGTATTACGCAACGAGTAAAGAGACTTGCCGATAATGAGATTGAACTAGGTATTGAGATACCGACGATCGAATCTCGGGCAAGTAACATACCGATGACAAAGGGAACAGCGTATGTTGTTATGCGGTCTGACCGATAAAGATCTTCGTAGAATATGTGGGAGCCAATATGAGCATCTAGGTTCCGCTATTGGTTATTGATCGGAGACATGTCTCGGTCATGTCTACATAGTTCTCCAACCCGTAGGGTCCGCACGCTTAAAGTTTCGATGACGGTTATATTATGAGTTTATGAGTTTTGATGTACGGAAGGTTGTTCGGAGTCTCGAATGTTATCACGGACATGACGAGGAGTCTCGAAATGGTCGATACATAAAGATTGATATATTGGAAGCCTATATTTGGATATCGGAAGTGTTCCGGATGAAATTGGGATTTTACCGGAGTACCGAGGGGTTACCGGAACCCCCCGGGGGCTTAATGGGCCATAGTGGGCCTTTGTGGAGAAGAGGAGAGGCGGCCAGGCAGGGCAGCGCCCTCCCCTAGTCCGAATAGGACAAGGAGTGGGGCGGCGCCTTTCCTTCCTCTCTCCTCCTCTTTCCCTCCACTCCTAATCCAACAAGGAAAGGAGGAGTCCTACTCCCGGTGGGAGTAGGACTCCTCTGGCGCCCCCCCTGGCTGGCTGCACCTCCCCTTGCTCCTTTATATACGGGGCAGGGGGCACCCTAGAGACACAACAATTGATCGCTTGATCTTTTAGCCGTGTCGGTGCCCCCTCCACCATAGTCCACCTCGATAATATTGTAGCGGTGCTTAGGCGAAGCCTGCGTCGATAGAACATCATCATCGTCACCACACCGTCGTCGACAAAACTCTCCCTCAACACTCGGCTGGATCGGAGTTCGAGGGACGTCATCGGGCTGAACGTGTGCTGAACTCGGAGGTGCCGTGCGTTCGGTACTTGATCGGTCAGATCTTGAAGATGTACGACTACATCAACCGCGTTGTGCTAACGCTTCCGCTTTTGGTCTACGAGGGTACGTAGACAACACTCTCCCCTCTCGTTGATATGCATCACCATGATTTTGCGTGTGCGTAGGAATTTTTTTTGAAACTACTACGTTCCCCAACAGTCTCGGGGTCTACTGGAAAAGAAGCAACGAAGGAGAAACAAATAAAATATAGAGCAAACAAATGCAACGCAGATGCATGCCAGGGCAAAATGTGTTGGTGATATGTCCTAATGCATTACTATGCAGTTTAAAAGAAGGGGGGAATATCCGACGATATTTTCCCGGCTCCAGATGTTTTTCGATATATTTACCTAGGCGTGAATCATTGATGCTTATCATGTTAGAGGGGTGTGGCGGGTATGCGAATGGCATGTTCAGATTCGTTACATTTTTCTGAGCAACTTTCATATATAAATTATTTTCATCTGAGTTACGGTTGAATTAATATGATTTTTCAAAGTTTTAAAAATATTCTGAAATTACTGGAATTTATTTTAATTCAAAAATCATTGGCTAAAATGCTAAGTGCACCCAAAACTGTACCCAATTGTACAATATAGAGGCTGACTATGGGCCCAATTGACTAGGTCAACTGCCAGTCAGCAGAGGACCTAGTCAGCAGCCCAGTCAGCTTTGACCGGTGATTGGTCAAAGTTACAAGCGGGCCCCAGGTGTCACAGAGGACACTAATTAACAGGGGGTTAATTATTTTTGGTTAGCAAAAGGGCCCCAACGGTAAGTGGGGTTTAGGCTCCGGGTTAGTGGCTAAGCAGGGATTAGTGCCCTAATCTAATCCCCCGATGAGTGGGGCCCACCTAACGATGACCTATCGCTGGATTTAAACGCCATCGCGCTCCGACGAACACAGGGGACAGTGGCGACGCACGGAAACGATGCCCTGGCGACCAAATGGTCCTCTGCGACCACCCAAAGAACCAGCGCGATAAGGCGCGTGCAACGGTGCAAGTAGTTCGTGCGGGGTGGCCAGAAGTGGCCGGAGCAACGAGCCAAGGCGGCGGCCGGGGCAGCCTTCGGTGAATCTGGTGCTACCAGCCGTGGGGAGGAGCAGGGTTAAGTGGGGACAGAAGTGGGGCTCACAACAAGGTCAAGAGGGGACTCAGGGGAGTTTGGCGTGGTCGGAGTGCGGCGAATCGACGGAGATGACGATGGCGACCGGCGGCGAGAAGACGGAGCGCTGGCATCGATGCAGCATCGATCCGGGCCGATCCGGTCTCGTAGTCGTCATAGACATGGACGACCATCCTCCTGGACACGGCCTCATGGCGTAGGGGGGCGGAGAGCACGCATCCCAGGACGTTCGTAGAGGCGACTGACGATAGCTTGATTCTGCGTTGGTATTTCCCCAAAGAGGAAGGGATGATGCAGCACAACTACGATAAGTACTTCCCTCAGTTATGAAACCAAGGTTATCAATCTAGTACGAGAACCAAGCAACACTATGTAAACGGTACCTGCACACAATGAACAAATACTTGCAACCCAACGTGTAAGAGGGGTTGCCAATCCCTCCATGGTAAAAAGATAGATTAAATTGTATGGGATTGAATAAATAGATCTAGCAAGAACACAAAATAAAATAAGTAAAGAAAAAGTGAAGCAAGGTATTTTTGGATTTTTGGATTAATATATCTGAAAACAATATGATAAAAGATAGACCCGGGGGCTGTAGATTTCACTAGTGGCTTCTCTCGAGAAAATAGCATTCGGTGGGTAAACAAATTATTGTTGGGAAATTGATAGAAGGGCAAATAATTATGACGATATCAAAGGCAATGATCGTGTATATAGGCATCACGTCCAAGATTAGTAGACCAAAATGATTCTGCATCTGCTACTATTACTCCACACATCGACCGCTGTCCAGCATGCATCTAGTGTATTAAGTTCATGGAAAAACGGAGTAATGCAATAAGAATGATGACATGATGAAGACAAGATCTATTCATGTAGGAATAGACCCCATCTTTTTATCCTTAATACTCCCTCCGTCCCAAAATTCTTGTCTTAGATTTGTCTAAATACGGATGTATCAAGTCACGTTTTAGTATTAGATACATCTGCATCTAGACAAATCTAAGACAAGAATTTTGGGTTGGAGGGAGTAGCAATGATACATGCGTGCCTCGCTACCCCTTTTGTCACTAGGTGAGGACACCGCTAGATCGAACACATCACAAAGCACCTCTTCCCATTGCAAGAAAAATCAGTCTAGTTGGCCTAACTAAACCAAAGATTCGGAGAAGAAATACGAGGCTATAACAATCATGCATATAAGAGATAAAAAAACTCACATAATATTTATGATAGATCTGATCATAAACTCGCACTTCATCGGATCCCAACAAACACACCGCAAAAAGTCATCACATCAAATAGATCTCCAAGAACATCGAGGAGAACATTGTATTTAGAATCAAAAAAGAGAGAAAGAAGCCATCTAGCTAGCTACTGCCTACGGACCCGCAGGTCTATGGTGAACTACTCACGTATCATCTAAGGAGCACCAATGAGGATGATGAACCCCTCCATGATCGTGTTCCCCTCCGGCAGAGTGCCGGAATAGGGCTCTAGTTTGGATCTCGTGGTTCTGGAACTCGCGACGGCTGGAATTGTGTTCCGATCGCTCTCCTAGGGTTTCTAGAATATCTGAGTATTTATAGAGCTGAGAGGCGGTGGAGGAGACCTCCATGGGCCCCACCACCCATCATGGCGCGCCAGGGGCCTCTAGCGTGCCCAGGTGGGTGGTGGGCCCCATGGGCCTCCCCTCTGGTGCTTCCTTGGCTACCAAGTTGTCTTCTGGTCCAAAAAAATCTCTGAAAAGTTTCGTGGCATTTGGACTCCGTTTGATATGGATATTCTGCAAAGTAAAAAACAGCAACTGGCACTGGGCACTATGTCAATAGGTTAGTCCCAAAAAATGATATAAAGTTGCTATAAAATGAATGTAAAACATCCAAGAATGATAATATAATAGCACGAAACAATAAAAAATGTAGATACGTTGGAGACATATCAGCATCCCAAGCTTAATTTCTGCTCGTCCTTGAGTAGGTAAATGATAAAAACAGAATTTTTGATGTGGAATGGTGCCTAACATGTTCATCACATATTCTTTTCTTTTGTAGCATGGACATTTGGACTTTTAGATGGTTCAAAGCAATAGTCTATATTTGACATGAAGACTTCAATACTCAAGCATATCAACAAGCAACCATGTCTTTCAAAATATCAACACTAAAGAAAGTTATCCCTAGCCCATCATGCTCAATCATTGATCCAGTCACGAAACACACTCGAATATTAGCTACATCCAATGCACAAGTATGATCATAGTGCTCCCTAGTTGGTGCTTTATAAGAGAAGATGGAGACTCGAAAAATTTTTGCATAAAAGTAAATAGATAGGCCCTTCGCAGAGGGAAGCAGATATTTGTAGAGGTGCCAGAGCTCAAAGCTTAAATTGAGAGATAAAATATTTTGAGAGGCATGCTTTTCCCGTCAACAAAAATGACCGAGTAATTCCCAATACTTTCCATGCTAGATACATCATAGGCGGTTCCCAAACATTAAATAAAGTGCATTTATTTTTCCACCATTCTTTCACAATCCATGGCTAGCCGTATCCACGGGTGCCTTCCATACCAATACTTTCCAAGGAATTTATTATTTGACAACATAAAGTAAATTTCTTTTTCATTTCGGGACTGGACATCCCTATTACCGCCACACTCTCGTGCAATGACAAGTGAATAAACACTCATCTTGAGAATAACACATCTAGCATGGAAAAATATTGGCCACCCCCTGCCGCTTCATGAGCGGTACGGGCACACAAAAAGGAAATTCATTTTGAAAATTAGGGTTAGCACATACAAATTTACTTAGAACGGCACGGAAATACCGCATATAGGTAGGTATGGTGGACTCATATGGCAAAACTGGGTTTAAGGATTTTGGATGCACAAGTAGTATTCCCACTTAGTACAAATGGACGATAGATTGAGAAGCAACCAACCAAGAAACGAAAATTCTCATAAACGAGCATTAAGCATAACTAACACCAAGTAATGCACCACGAGTAGGATGTAATTTCATTGCATGACTATTGACTTTCGTGCTTGCATAGGGAATCACAAACCTTAACACCAATATTCTTACTAAAGCATAATTACTCACCAACATGACTCACATATTACTATCATCATATCTCAAAACTATTACAAAGAATCAAGTTTATTTTGTCCAATGATCTTCATGAAAGTTTTTATTATATCCCTCTTGAATATTGATGCGGCTTGAAACTGCGTTGGTATTTCCCCCAAAGCGGAAGGGATGATGCAGTACATCTACGGTAGGTATTTCCCTCGGTTATGAAACCAAGGTCATCAATCCAGTAGGAGAACCAAGCAACACTATGTAAACGGTACCTGCACACAAAGAACAAATACTTGCAACCCGACGCGTAAGAAGGGTTGTCAATCCCTCCATGGTAAAAAGATAGATTAAATTGTATAAGGTTGGATAAATAGATCTAGCAAGAACACAAAATAAAACAAGTAAAGAAAAAGTGCAGCAAGGTATTTTTGGGTTTTTGGAAATATAGATCTGAAAACAATATGATAAAGGATAGACCCGGGGGCCGTAGATTTCACTAGTGGCTTCTCTTGAGAAAATAGCATATGGTGGGTAAACAAATTACTGTTGGGCAACTGATAGAAGATCAAATAATTGTGACAATATCCAAGGCAATGATTATGTATATAGGCACCACGTCCAAGATTAGTAGACCGAAACGATTCTTCATCTACTACTATTACTCCACACATCGACCCCTATCCAGCATGCATCTAGTGTATTAAGTTCATGGAGAAATGGAGTAATGCGATAAGAACGATGACATGATGTAGACAAGATCTATTTATGTAGGAATAGACCCCATATTTTTATCCTGAATAGCAACGATACATACGTGCCTCGCTACCCCTTCTGTCACTGGGTGAGGACACCGCAAGATCGAACCTATGACAAAGCACCTCTTCCCATTGCAAGAAAAATCGATCTAGTCGGCCTAATTAAACCAAAGATTCAGAGAAGAAATACGAGGCTATAAAAAAATCATGCATATACGAGATCAAAGAAAACTCAAATAATATTCATGGATATAGATCTGATCATAAACTTGAAATTCATCGGATCCCAACCAACACACCGCAAGGAGTCATTACCTTAAATAGATCTCCAAGAACATTGAGGAGAACATTGTATTGAGAATCAAAAAGAGAGAAGAAGCCATCTAGCTACTGCCTACGGACCCATAGATCTATGATGAACTACTCACGCATCATCGGAGGAGCGCCAATGAGGACGATGAACCCCTCCGTTATCGTGTTCCCCTCCCGCGGAGTGCCGGAATAGGGCTCTAGTTTGGATCTCGTGGTTCTGGAACTTGCGGCGGCTGGAATTGTGTTTTGATCGCCCTCCTAGGGTTTCTGGAATATCTGAGTACTATAGAGCTGAGAGGCGGTGGAGGAGACCTCCATGGGCCCCAACACCCATCAGGGAGCGCCAGGGCCTCTGGCACGCCAAGGTGGGTGGTGGGCCCGATGGGCCTCCCCTCTGGTGCTTCCTTGGCTCCCAAGTTGTCTTCTGGTCCAAAAAAATCTCCAAAAAGTTTCGTGGCATTTGGACTCTGTTTGATATGGATATTCTACAAAGTCAAAAACAACCAAAAAAACATCAACTGGCACTGGGCACTATGTCAATAGGTTAGTCTCAAAAATGATATAAAGTTTCTATAAAATGAATGTAAAACATCCAAGAATGATAATATAACAGCATGAAACAATAAAAAATTATAGATACGCCATAGACGTATGAGCGATGGTCCGGGTGTGTGCGGGAGAGAGAAGCGAAGCGAGGGAGAGAGGGAATGGTGCTAGGGTTCCTCTAGGGGAACAAGGGCGGCGCCATTACCCATCGGTCAGTCATGGGATGGCCAGCACTTGGCCGATCCGCGGCGCGGACGCCGGCACAGCGGCCACCAAGCCTCCCGTTAACAGGAGCTTGAAGACAACTGCTTGCTTGGCTAGGCCTTTACTGTAGACTTAAGATCCAGTCCAAGAGTGGGTTATAGCTCTTGTTCTTTTTTTTTATTTTTTTTATTTTTTACTTAATTTTTAATACCATTTTAGTTTTATAAAATATAAACTTGGGCCAATAATTATAATGCAATATTATACACTACCACAAAAGTTTTCGGGATTATTTTAAATATTTTGGAATTTTCATAATTTTAGAAAAGTAATTAAAATATTGTTTTGGCCCTATTTTAATTAGGTTAAGGCATTTAAATACTTTATAAAATGTTGGTTTCTCCATGACAATTACTCAGTGATTATTTCCAATATTATGAACAATTTTTTTACTGTATTAAGAAATATTTTATTTGGCTTTATTTTAAATTTAAATTTGGCTTTGATTTTTATCGAGTGGCAATTTGGCTTAGTTAAACTTGATGACATGGCACCATTAGTGTGAGGTCACTATAACATGACACTGGGGGTGTTACAAATCTCCTCCACTACAAGAAATCTCGTCCCGAGATTTAAGAGGTGGAGTAAGGGGGAAAGTTCCTGTTACGAAATTCTAACGGATCTTCTCGTTCTTGGTTGCTCTTCTTGTAATCCCTTTCATTGATGTCTTCATTTCTCTGCTTCAGGTCATCATGATGAAGTCGTCATCCTTTCTTCGGGAACTCCATCGTACTTATGAAAGAATAAATATTTTGGAAGAACGAGCCTTTGCAAGGTTGATTAACTGGTAGATAACTTAGGGAATGTGGCAGAAGGTATCTCTCGAATTTGAAACTTAAGAAAAAATCGAGAGAAAAGTAAGAAGGTACAATAAGAAGTTTCAAGCGGATAGACAATCGTTCGATGCTTGAAACAAAGCATGAAAGGGGTTCAGAGCAACGAAAAATTGCGTCTGATACTAGAGTAGTCATCCCTAGGATGGTGTCCCGTGAATCATATTAAGCCAAGTGCAAAGGATACTTCAGAATCAAGGTTGTACAGGAGAGTCAGGTTTCGATCCTGTGGAACTGTGGGTTATGGGCCCACCATGTGGGTTAAAAGTAGGAAGGGCGCTGACATCTTGCACGGTCATAATAGCAAGGCATGTCAGAGGATAGCCTGTCAGTTATGTTGGCAACAACGTTGGTACCAAGGGCGAGGGATGAAGAGAACCATTTTCCTGCTCGCGGGAACGAGGCGGGCCAATAGGCAAAGTTCACGTCCACTGGTGGTTACCGTAATGCCATCAACAATAGTAACAGGGTCTTACTGACAGAGTTGTAACCGAGGTGCTTACATAAGAAGGGAATTATCACTATTCAGATAAGTCAGCAGATTACAAGAAAGGTGAAGTAAAACAATCGAAAGGAAAATGTGATTAGTATATTAATAAGACCAATGGAAAGTAAAATGTGTTTATACCCGAGCATCAGGAGTATAGCTTTTCCAAGGATAGGCAGAGCATGATATACATGATAGGGCTCCAATTATGTAACCATTTAGACAAAGGGGTAAGGAATTTATGAGGTTTACCCATACAAGGTGTTTGGATAATTGATCAAGAAAATTTTAGCATTGTGCTTCCAATGTTCTTGTTGATAATCGGAGTCCCATAGTCATGCATCGGGATATTATTGACATGGTCATCAGGTAAAGGTCTGACTTTGGATACACAAAGGATCCATCAGGAACAACTTATAAAACAAGTCATACAATTTCCTCATGGAAGAATGACTAACCTTGCTAAAGAAGATACTACAACAATAGGTCCTCCGGCCAGGTGTGCTAGACATGACATCACCTTACCAGGTTACATAAAGACCAATGTTATACTTCTTGGAAAAAGCTCCAACCATCATATCTGCCTGAGATTTATATCTGATTGGTGTTAGGATACCTCAGACTGAGGATGCCTTAGAAGACAAGGGTGCAACGCAAATTGACAAGATGACGTTGCAAGATTCTTGGGAAATGAACTATGGAAGCAAGTTCCCAAACATGAGCTGGGTTGCAAGACACACGTGAGCACACTGCCCAAGACAATCACGACCACATGGAAGTCTTACAACGAAAAGGCAACCGAGTTCTGGTTAGGAACCATCATCGAGGATATCAAAGTCCATGTGTAAGTCCAGATTAGCTCTTACGAATGAACTCCTTTTCCTCGAACAATTCATAAAGTGGCATGGTGTGCTAGGAAATACATGTGGAGTGAAGGTAGCAAATCTATCAAACCATAGTGTACTTCACACATGAATGAATAAATTGGGACGATTCCAGAGGAAGTGAAATAACTTTTCTCATATTCACGGCAGTAACTTGCATCTAATGCACGCGAATTTAGAGAAGATACTTCTTGCATCCTTCATGAGCTAGGCTCAATGACAATGCTTTCATACGTTTCCAACATTATCTTTAATGCTCATCATGAACCACGAAGAAGATAAGGATGTGGTTGATGGGCTCAACAACAATTCATCGAGATTTCCATAAAGATGGATTTCCACGATTAAGTGAACAAGGTGATAGCAATGACCGGACCAAATGATATAATGCGTATGCTCGAGGAAAACATCCACAATTAAACACTGATCGAAAAGTGTACCTAGAAATGTGGACTGAGCAGCATGTTCAATGTTAGGATGGTGATGGCAATAAGTATCGCTTGTATCAAGAATTCTTAAGAGGTGGTGCAGTTCTCACAACATCCTTGACATAAAAGATGGTAATACTCCAAGGTAGAACATAACATAAGCTGGATAGCAAGGAACTCAAGGTACAACACAAAACATGAACAAGTTTGTGTTGGAGGGAAGGCAATAATGTTATCTATGATAACACAAATCATCAAAGGGTAAGGATGGTATTTCCCACCATAAACTCGATTGAACTTTTGGAGGAAGTCAAAAATTTAACGATGAACACGACACATTTTGTCGAGAGGTTTCATGGAGATGTAATCAAGCAGTAAGATGATCAAAGCAAATGGAATGGTGAAGCTAAAGGTCAATGGAACCACGGATATGACGCAAGCTTGGATACCGTCATGTGGTGTAAGCAAAACAATATGATGATGAAAGTTTGACACAAGCTTAGCTCATTGTCAAAAATGTGGACTGGGAAGTAGGACCAGGTAGCATAGTTAAATTAGCACGATAATGATATAGCCGATCAGGCTAGGAATGACGTGATGGGGTATTAAACTCCCCAGCAACAAAGTACTAGAAATACTAAATCACAGTGTGGATTCGAGTCACTTGTCAAAGTTCTCGAGTGATGGACAATGCAGACCTGCAGAGTGGCTAAAATGGTGAGAGTAACATTTCAACAATAATTCATAAGAGATAGTGCAATGGCACGCTATCCTCGGGATAACCGAGGGCAATACACGAGGTAGATCAGAATAGAGGTTGGACAAGCATATTGTTTTGTAGGAGACAAGTGTTTTTAACTTGTCCGAGAAATGGGATCAAATAAGAACAATCATGGTCGGATCCATGGTTTCAAAGGACCAAACATAGATGGTCTGGAGCCTCGAGAGTACTTTCGTATCTTGGTCGTCGTTTCTTCATACGGACTCTGATTTTGACGTTCTTGGGCTCGTTGGATTGCTAGCAAAAAAAATGATACGTCAGAGGCCTTGAATATTCAATTTGGACACTCTGATAAATGTAAAATCATCAAACTCTCAAAAGGGCCTTGATCTGGTGCCTGGAACTTCTTCGGTTTGACCCCCAACTTGGTTCTTTTGATATCCCAAGTCCACGAACATGTCAACACACCTACAAAGACCACAAAACAAAGGAAAATAATAAAGTATGCATTTGGGACATGAATAAGTGCTAGATGGGTATGACGTGAGGATTTTGGCACTAGAATATACTTTAAAAAGTGTGCAGAAAATCCACTCATTAATATCCCCAAGCTTAAACCTTGCTCGTCCTCGAGCAAAAAGGTAGATAAACCAAAGTGATTCATCTAGCTCATCAATAATATTATTGCTCATAGGCGTATCATGTCTTCTCTACAAGCTATAATCAAGATAGAGTGTATTTGTACAAGTATCACATCCTCAGCTAGGTAACTTTTTTTATCATCAAACCCCTAGAGCTTGAGTAAAAAATTCTATGCTCCTTGTCAAAGTTTAATCTAGCATGAAAACTAATACTTGGATACTCTTGCTTATTATCTTATTCATTTCTTTTGGTTGTTTTTCTTTTTAAACAAACTTGAGCACAGAGAGCTATCAAAAAGTCAAGATATGGAGTTTTTCATGCATGACCACTAACATTCTCAAGTCAAGGCTCTCAGGCACATAGTTCAGTTGTGGTGCATCCAGAATAGGTACTTCAAAGTTCTCAAGATTATGCCAAAAATTGCTATATGTGGGGTTTCAATGTGGCTTAAGTTTGAGTACTACAGAGCAATATGTTGTCTCTTTCGAGCTCATGCGACCATTACTCGTGTATTACCACATACACACTCACTCAAGAGAAACCTGAATAATATTCACTGTGGTGTTGCCACTGCAAAGGTTAACAAACTCATAACCGAAATTCGAGCCGAAACTCTGGTGGATCGTTCATTCGCCAGTGGTGACTCACAAGTGTAGGGGGTCGCAACAGTCTTCGCGGGTAGTATTTCAACCAATTTATTGATTCGACAAAAAGGAGAGCCAAGGAATATTTATAAGCCTTAGCAATTGAATTGTCAATTCAACCACACCTGAGAAGTTATTTCCTTGCAACAAAATATTAGTAGCACAATGATATGATAGTTTATCTAAAGTCAAACTTTATGAACTTTCAACAAGTTTGTAAAAAGACATATTAATATATACACCACCAAATCAATACCATTGGATTCATCATTGAATATATATTTTCACATCATATAGATTTGTTATTGTAATGTTCATATTGTTTTCTACAAACTTTATAAAATTGACTACCGTCACAGCTAATATGCAGAGTAATTAAAAACAGAGGCAGCACATCGCATGAGATTCATGTGCCTTCCGTTCCTTCGTTTCCAGTGTTTAAATCAAAAATTTGCCAAATTGAGTTGTACAACATACATACCAATGTAAATGAACATAACCCATCCCCTGTGTTGATCAATGCAGAATGACTGAGCACACTAGGATACATATACGACTGATCGAGCCCTTCATTCTAAAGAAAAGCATGTTAATGCTACATGATTAAGCTACTCAATTACCAAAACTAATTTGGGATTAGCTACAATGAGCAAACTCCTGTACGTGGAAAAAGCGATTTTGGACTAAAAATATGGGTGGGAAAATGAAAAGTGTTAAAACAAAACCCAATTTTGTTTCTTAGAACTGATCACGGCGAAGTGTGCTGCGTGGCCAGATCCCTGCGTTCTGATTGGCCGATCCGACCTTCACGCGGATCGCCACCCCCAGACCAATCCCCGCCGCCCGCTCCCCTCCGATCCAACGGTGCGCACACCCTGTCACGGGGATCGATCCCCCCTCCCGCGAAGCTCCCGTCCGCAATAAAAGCCGCGCCCCCGCCGTCCTCCCAACTCACTAACTCAGAGCATTCCGATCCAGCAGCCCCGCCGACAGCACCACACATCGAGAGTCCTCGTCGCCGGAGAAGCAAGCAAGATGGCCGGAAGGAAGGGAGGCGACAGGAAGAAGGCGGTGACCAGGTCCGTGAAGGCCGGGCTCCAGTTCCCCGTCGGCCGCATCGGGCGCTACCTCAAGAAGGGCCGCTACGCCCAGCGCGTCGGCTCCGGCGCCCCCGTCTACCTCGCCGCCGTTCTCGAGTACCTCGCCGCTGAGGTAACTACCGAACTTCCTCGAGCGTCTGTTCTGCTCTGTTCTTCCCGTGCCTGACAGTTAGCTGACAGATTTCGTTTCTTGGTTGTCTGTTGAAATCTCAGGTCCTGGAGCTCGCCGGCAACGCTGCCAAGGACAACAAGAAGACCCGCATCATCCCGCGTCACCTGCTGCTCGCCGTCCGCAACGACCAGGAGCTCGGCAGGCTGCTCGCCGGCGTCACCATCGCCCACGGCGGCGTGATCCCCAACATCAACTCCGTGCTGCTCCCCAAGAAGTCCCCCGCCGCCGCTGAGAAGGAGGCCAAGTCGCCCAAGAAGAAGACCACTGCCAAGTCCCCCAAGAAGAAGGTCGCCGCCACCAAGGAGTAGCCGCCCCTAGCCTAGATGACACTTAGTTCCGTATCAGGGAGACTTTTGGTTGATTGGATCCTGTATGTAAATGCTAGTCTGTAGTGGCTCTTTCATCAGTTCGATGAACAGGCCAGTCAGGACTGTATTTTACCTGTGATTTAGTATGTGTGGAATGGCTAAAGATGTGACCCGTTCAATCATATTCTTTTGTTTATCCATAGCACAGATCAACAGTGTTCATAACCTGCCTTTGCTTTTGAAACATTTGGTGTTCAATTAATCTTTTGAATGTTGCTTCAAACACTCAGCTTCTGCATCTTTCCACCCTTGTACCCTCTGTCAGTGTTAAACGATGGCAGTACTAAATTGGATAAAGAAGGGTTCAGAACTCTGCAGGCAAACGTGGCGAATTAAGTCCTGACAATGCTTAATCATGTGCTAGTAATTGACAAATTTGGTGCCAAGGAGCATTGTTCCAAACAATTGAACTCTGACTTTGATGGTCACAAAGCAAAAAATTCTTTTGGTTTGAGTTGAGCTGGAAACTATCTTCGGATAGTCAGATACCACAAAACTGAAAAACTAGGCTGCTAGATGCAAACTAGACTCGTGAAGGCTCTGATTTATGCGCCACTGACCAAAGGAGGTCCTATACTGGGATATAAGAATTTTAGTGGTAAGATTAACGCTCATCAACAAGTCAGACCCTTCAGAGGACAAATAAGTAAGTTGATGCTGCGCTTCATGTTCATCAATAAAAAACACACAATTTTCAGATAGAAAAAAAAGGCCGCAAAATATAATACTTCCTCCTATCCATATTAGTTGTCACTCAAACAGGGTATCTAGACGTATTTTAGTGGTACATACATCCATTTGGGCGACAAGTAATATGGATCGGAGGGAGTAGCATGTAATAATCTACGGTGAATGGTCAGAGGTTTCGTTCTTGGCCCTTTCTTTTTTTATGTTTAGCGCCAACTGTCACTCACAATAAAAGTATTTATGTATCATACTACAACTACGAGCATCTCCAGCCGCGCCCCCAACACGCCCCCGGGAAATTTTTTCACGCCGGCGCCGAAAAACGGCCCAGTCGCGCCCGAGGAGCCTGTTTTTCACCTGCTTGGGCTGAAATCAGCGCCGGCGGACCCAGGCCGAACCCGGCACGCTAGGGGGCGTCCGGGGGCGCCGGGGCGAGCGGTTTTGGCGCGAAAGAGCCGCGGGCCCGCCAAGTCAGCGACGCGCGCCTCGTCGTCATCGGAACGCCTCGGTTTTTCGCGTGGAATCAATGGCAAGGTTGCCGCTGGTCAGCCTTGCCATTGATTCCTCACGGGCGGCGCATCACGGGCGGCGCGGCGACGCCTCCCCTCCCGCCACGCATACACACGGCGCGGGCTATATAAGCCGATGGCCTCCCTCGCCTCTGGCCACACCAGCCTACAGCCGCCGAGCTCTCCCTCACCCCCCGTGCGCAGCCGCTCGCCGACGCTTCTTCCCTCCCTCTCCCTCTCCCCCAAGCCCGATGGCCGCGCGATTCCCCGGCGACGCGGCGGCGGCCAATGGCTTCAGCCGCCGCTCGCTCCACGAGTGGGAGGCGTGGCTACTCTTCGAGGCGAACATCCCGCGCCACCGGACATGCGCGCCGGGCCGACGGGGTGGAGGCTCAGCAACGGAGGTGTGCCCATTCCCCCGGTGCCCGACGTCGAGGCGCACCCCGGGGTCCAGCAGGGGTGACCGCGTCAAGGAGGAGAAGGCCGACGATGATGGCGGCGGCGACTTTGCCGCGCTCAGCGACTTCTTCGCCCCGTAGTTGTAGTTTCGGCCTTTGTTTTAATAAATTTGCTATGTAAAATGTCGAACATATCTAATATATGCCCAGTTTGCCGAATTTTAGCCGAACTTTGTCGAATACTTTTTTTTAACATAAACGGCGTCTAGGGGCGGCCCTGGGGGCGGCGGCTGGGAACCCACTCGCCCCAGGCCGATTTTTTTGCGCCGGCTTGCCCCAGGCATTGATTTTACGCGCCCCCTGGGGGGCCAACGGCTCTCTAAGCATCCCAATGCGCATGACTTCCAACCAAAAAAAAGGCAGACAACAAAACATTAGTTGTTGATTCTATTTCTTCATTTGTTAAATATTTTATGATTTTTTTACTAACGTTGGAAGTATACTTATTTTAAGTCGCGCTTGGCATCGTGGTGTATTCTCGTCATCTTGTTTGCCCCACCCACTTTTCCATATTTTAGTGTTTCTTTGACCTGCCTTTGCCTACTTTTGTGTCTACTTTTTCGTAACAGGTTATAAAATAAGCATATCACACCATAATCTCGTGAGTTGAACCTTAGTAATGTTATTTGTAAGTTTGTATAATTGTATCTTAAGGGGCATAGCTCCTCCTTATGGCCTTAACTCCATCACCTCGATGCATACACATTAGAGATGGTTTAACATCATTGGGGGGGCACTGGGCCTTCAACATGTGTGTATTGAGACGCAACGCATCTGTAAGGGCATATTTCTCCCTAAGTGGTTTTGGTGATTGATCTGAGCATTTCAGATATTTCATATCTAGGCACAAGACGATTCGGTGTCCCTCAGAGCCTATCGAAGACGGCTGTTCTCTACGGTTCTTTTTGGTGGTTTTGAGTAGTAGGAAAGCCATAGTATTAAGAGGGGGTCCGCTTCGGAAAGGCTAGGGTGGAATCAACACGTACACATCTGTTCCTTTGCACCATCTTTCCTTCGCTTCAATGGAGCACCGTCCGTTTATCTTTGTCTCTGTGAAATGAAGGCTGCCAAATGCTAAAGTGTGTGTGGCGTGCGGTAGTACTGCTCAAGGGAGCAACAGTACCGCAGGGGCTTACGGTAGTACTGCTCAAGGGAGCGGTAGTACCGTGGGGCCCAACGGTAGTACCACAGGGCCCAGCGGTAGTACCGCTCCTGGTGAGCGGTAGTACCGCTGCCTCCAGCTCTGACACTGACGTGTGCGGAAGTAGGCGCGGATGTAATTTTTTTACGTCTGCTCCTACGCGGTAGTACCGCTCCCTGAGCGGTAGTACCATGCTGGATTTTTGCACAGCTCCGAACTCAGGGAAGTAGATACGAAAGTAATTTATTTATTCCGTGCATTTCCAGCGCCAATTGAGCCCTGCCTTATGGTAGTACCGTAGGGGGGCGCGGTAGTACCACTTCGGCGGTTCTACCGCTCGTTGCCCTGTCCAACAGGTCCTCGTCTGGTCACTACCGCGCAAGCGGTAGTACCGCACCATGCAGCGGTAGTACCGCGACGCTTTGCGGTAGTACCGCGGCTGCGTGCGGTAGTACCGCACCGCGCGGGCTGAGTGAGGGTATAATGGTTGGATCTTTCCCCCCACTATATAAAGGGGTCTTCTTCCCAATAAGACCACCTCTTCCCTCCCCAAGCTCCATTGTTGCTCAAACCTCCATTTTCGCCCGATCTCTCTCCCTAGCCAATCAAACTTGTTGATTTTCTAGGGATTGGTTGAGAAGGCCCCGATCTACACTTCCACCAAGAGAAATTTGATTCCCCCCACTAATCCCTTGCGGATCTTGTTACTCTTGGGTGTTTGAGCACCCTAGATGGTTGAGGTCACCTCGGAGCCATATTCCATTGTGGTGAAGCTTCGTGGTGTCATTGGGAGCCTCCAATTAAGTTGTGGAGATAGCCCCAACCTTGTTTGTAAAGGTTCGGTCACCGCCTTCAAGGGCACCAATAGTGGAATCACGGCATCTCGCATTGTATGAGGGCGCGAGGAGAATATAGTGGCCCTAGTGGCTTCTTGGGGAGCATTATGCCTCCACACCGCTCCAACGGAGACGTACTTCCTCTCAAAGGGAAGGAACTTCGGTAACACATCCTCATCTCCTCCGGCTCAACTCTTGGTTTTCTCTTACCTTTACTTATGCAATCTTTCATTGTGTTGTATCCCGTGCTTGCTTGTGTGCTTGTTGTTGTTGCATCATATATGTTTCTCACCTAGTTGCACATCTAGACAACCTACTTTGATGCTAAGTTTAATTTGGTCAAGAAAAACTAAAAATTGTTAGTTGCCTATTCACCCCCTTCTAGTCAAACATATTGATCTTTTCAATTGGTATCAGAGCCTCGTCTCTTTATTAAGGACTTTACCGTCCGAAGAGTATGGTTGGCACCGGAGACGAGGGGTAGGAGCACCCCGGTGTGAATCCTTCCTTGTCTACGGCCGATGGGGGATCCTCGATCTCTCGTGAGGAGTCCAATGCGGCTTTAGACACATTGAAAACTTCCATGACGGCCAAGGTTAAAGGCATGTTTAACGAGTTTCTTGATGGGCTTAAATTATCCACCGAACCGTTGGAAGTGGTTGATCCCGCTAACAAGGTGGCGGATGCTAACTCCAAAAAGGGGGAAGCTAGTAGTGAGCAAGTTCCTTTGCCTAGTGGTAGGAGTGGGAGTGGCATCTTTGCCCATGTTGAGCCTCCCCTCACCTATGGAGGACCGGTCCCTTCCACGCATATGAATCATGTTGGTCCGCCTCCTAAGCCTATGAAAAATGAGGATTATGCGGCTTCGGTGTATCGCTTTAAATGTCATTTAAATCATAGTTCTACTAACCTTTGGAGAATTATTGAGCAAGGTTTCTACCGGCACGATCCAAGCAGCTTCATTCCGAGAGAAGTCGCGGATCATCAATTCAACGAGTCCGCTCTCTTCATTCTCCAAGAAGCTATTCCTCCCGAAGATATTGCACATCTCCGACCCTTAACCGTGGCAAGGAAGCATGGGAGCATGTTGTATCCTTGTACAAGGGAAGTGCAAGCATTCAACACTCAAACTTTGAAGTGGTGCAAGATGAAGCCGATGAGTTTGCCATGATTGAGGATGAAGAACCTCGAGAGCTTTATCAAAGATTAACTACTCTCACGGTCTCACTCCGAGATCATGGGAGCAAGCATACGGATGACAATTGGATAAAGCGCAAGTTTCTCAAGGCTATGATGCCTTACCACAAGGCCATGTCCTCCGTCATCCATCAAAGGTCGGACTTCCACGCCTTGTCCTCAAGTGAGGTGTTGGATGAGTTTGTTGCAATGAGGATCTTGGACAAGACTGCCGATAATGCGGTGTTGTGTGCTCAACGGTCAAAGAAGCCCAACCTTGCTTTGAAGGCCAAGGCTAGTGCGGAAGAAGAGGATGAAGAGGAAGAAGAGGAGAGTTGCCCTGAAGACACCAAATATGCCTATCATCAGCACATGGCTCTTGCTTCACGACAATTTTGGGGCAACAAGAAGAACACAAGGCCCAACTTCAACAAGAACAACTCAAGTGGCACCAAGGGCAAGCAATGTGCGAGGACATGCTATAATTGTGGCAATGTGAGTCACTTTGTTGTGGATTGCCCATACGATAAGAGGGAAGACAATGGTGGCAAGCTTATCCGAAAAGACAAGGCCAAGTGTCGGTGTCAAAACCGGCGGATCTCGGGTAGGGGGTCCCGAACTGTGCGTCTAGGCGGATGGTAACAGGAGACAAGGGACACGATGTTTACCCAGGTTCGGGCCCTCTTGATGGAGGTAAAACCCTACGTCCTGCTTGATTGATATTGATATTGTGGATGTTTACAAGAGTGGATCTACCACGAGATCAAGGAGGCTAAACCCTAGAAGCTAGCCTATGGTATGATTGTAAGGGTTGTTGTGATTGTAGTCCTACGGACTAAAGCCATCCGGTTTATATAGACACCGGAGAGGGCTAGGGTTACATAGAGTCGGTTACAATGGTAGGAGATCTACATATCCGTATCGCCAAGCTTGCCTTCCACGCCAAGGAAAGTCCCATCCGGACACGGGGGGAAGTCTTCAATCTTGTATCTTCATAGTCTTGGAGTCCGGTCGATGATGATAGTCCGGCAAATGATAGTCCGGCTGATGATAGTAGTCCGGCTATCCGGACACCCCCTAATCCAGGACTCCCTCACCAAGTCTTTCCCCAACAAGAACAACCTCACCAAGAAGACTCCTCCCAAGGGGTTGGTGGCAGATGAAGAGTACAATGAGGATGAGGATGATGACGAAGATGGTGAGACGGTTGCCATGGCCTCTGTTGCCATTGCAACAACTCCACGGGTGTCCCTCTTCGATTCACCCAACGAGAACATCACTGCCACGTGCCTCATGGCTAAAGCCACCAACAAGGTACGTAACCCCCAACATCAAGACTACCATCACTACTAATCCTTCCTTGACGAATTGCATTTATGAAAGTGAGGGGGCGAAGGAGGAGGAGAATGAATTTGAGTCTTTTATGGGAAAGCTCAAAGGTAAAACCAAGAAGCACTTCGATGCTCTCTTGAAACAAGTTGGTGAAGCCAATGACATGATCGAGGCTCACGAAGAGACCATCTCTAAGATGGAAGGGCATAGTCGTGACTATGCCGATGAGATATTGGATCTCTGTAACGCGCTTGAGGAAGAGTGTGGTCATCGTTTGGCTCTTGAGGAGTCAGACAACGATGATCATGCTAAATTAAAGAAAGATCTTGATCATGCTCTTGTTGTCTCTCGTGTGCTAAATTCCAAGAAGGCCAAACTTGAGGTTGATCATGCTAGACTCAAGGAGGAGTTTGACCTACTTGACAAGGCTCACAAGGCCTTGAAGAGTGTTCATGCTAGCCTCAAAGAGTCTCATGATCAACTCCAAGTGAGGCTAACCAAGGAGAAAGCCACATTTCCTCATATGGTTTTAATTGATAATGCAAATGCCACTAACCCGTGTTGTGAGCATGTGCATCTTGTGGAGGAGAATGCCAAGTTGAAGGAGCAACTTGATAAAGGCATTGTGTCATGCATACAATAGAACCTGAATGAACTTTTGAGCAATCAATAGGAAGTTGTTGCCAAGGAGGGGATTGGGTTTGCACCCAAGTCCAAGAAGAAGAAGAAGAATGACAAGACCAAACAACCTCCTCCTCTCAAGCAAACATTTGTGAATGAGGGAGAGGGTACTCCTAAGGAGAAGAAGAACAATACGAAGGGTGGTGGTGTCAAGAAGGGCAATGCCACTCCTTACAACAAAGACGACGACTTTAACCCTTCTTATGTGTTATGTCGTGCTAGTGATGGGCATGTTTATGCCAAATTTGTTGGTTCTCCTTATGAGTACATTGAATGGTATATTTGGGTTCCTAAGACCCTTGTTGCTAACATCAAAGGACCCACTACAAAATGAGTACCGAAAACCAATCATTGATCTCTTGTAGGTGTTTGCTTCCGGTGGGGGATCATGGTTGCTCGATAGTGGAGCCACAAATCATATGATCGGAAGCAAAGACTTGGTAGTGGACGTGCACAAAGTTTCATCTATGCCCACCAATGTCAAATGGGGTGATGCCTCATCTTCTAAGGTATTTTGGGTCTTGGCAAGGTTGTCATTTCTCATGATCTCATGATCGAGATAGTCATGCTTGTTGAGTCCCTTGAATACAATTTACTTTCCATTTGTCAACCTGCACTCATGGGCTTTTGCCACTTTCTTTGATATTGATTCCGTGGCCCTCTTGTGGACCAGGACTCTTAAAGTAGCCTTTATTGGGCATGTCGAGAATGGTCTTTATGTGATTAACTTTTCGAAGCGACCCACTAAGACCGTAACATGCCTAATGGCTAAAGTTGACGTGGGATGGCTTTGGCATCGCCGTTTAGCCCACGTCAATATGAGATCTTTGCAAAGTCTTCACAAGGGGGACCATGTCTGTGGACTAACAAATGTTAGTTTTGTCAAAGATCGTGCTTGCAGTGCTTGTACCGAAGGAAAGTTACATGAGAAGACTCACCCTCCCACGACTATCATCTACTCAACGAGGCCTTTGGAGCTCCTTCATATGGATCTCTTTGGGCATCCATCCTTTGATAGTATTGGGGGTAGAAAGTATTTCTTGGTGATTGTGGATGATTATTCGAGATACACTTGGGTGTATTTCTTCAAGAGGAAGAGTGAGACCCAACAAACCGTCATCGACTTTGAAAATGAAGCTCAACGTCAACACAATGCAAAGATTTTGATGATAAGGAGTGACAACGGCAACGAGTTCAAGAACTACACCTCGGATGAGTTTCTTAGTGATGAGGGGATCAAGCATCAATATTCTGCACCTTACACCCCTCAACAAAATGGTGTAGTAGAGAGGAAGAACCGGACATTGATGGACGGGGCAAGGACCATGATGGCGGAGTTCAAGTCTCCATACAACTTTTGGGCCGAAGCCATCAACACCGCGTGTCATGCATCCAATCGGCTCTATCTCCGCAAAGCCTTGAACAAGACTCCATATGAGATACTTACCGGTAACAAGCCCAATCTCAAGTACTTCCGGGTGTTCGGTTGTAAGTGTTTCATTCTCAACAAAGGTGTTCGTTTGTCTAAATTTGAGGCCAGAGCTCATGAGGGCATATTTGTTGGCTATGCTACAAACTATCATGCTTACCGTGTCCTCAACAAGTCCATGGGACTCATTGAGGAGACGTGTAACATGGAGTTTGATGAAAATAATGGCTCCCAAGTGGAGCAAAGTGGTACTTGTGATGTAGGTGATGAAATTCCTCCTCAAGCCATACGAAGAATGGGTATAGGTCATATCCTACCCATTGAGGAACCCCTTGTGGCCAAAGGAGAAGGACAATGTTCCACTCAAGTGGAACCATCACCAACCCAAGACCCACACGCTTCCGAAGAACAAAGTGAAGGACCTCCTCTAAATGAACAAGATCAAGGGCAAGATCAACCTCAAGATGGTGGTGATCCACAAATTGATGCCCAAGGTGAAGTTCTTGCTCCCGAGCAAGTTCAAGATCAAGAGCAAGCTCAAGACGACGCTCATGATGATCATGTTACTACCCCTCAACTCTCTCTTGAGGAGCAGTTGTAGCGCCGTGTCGCCAAGATTGCTTCCAAGCTCGCTTCCCAAGAGCATCTCATGAAGAACGTGCTTGGAAGTTTAAGAAAGGGGGTAAGCACTCGTAGACAATTGGCAAACTATTGTGAACATCATGCGTTTGTTTCTTGTGTTGAACCCCAAAAGGTCTATGAGGCGCTCGAGGATCCGGATTGGCTTAATGCCATGCATGAAGAACTCAACAACTTCGAATGCAACAAGGTGTGGAGATTGGTGCCAAGGCCAACGGAGAATCATAATGTCATTGGAACCAAATGGATCTTCAAGAACAAAGCAAGATGCTCACGGGATTTTCATTCGCAACAAGGCTCATTTGGTGGCACAAGGCTACTCCCAAGGCGAGGGTATCGACTACGGTGAAACCTTTTCTCCCGTTACTCGCCTTGAATCTATTCGTTTGTTGCTTGCTTATGCTTCTCATCACAACTTCAAGTTGCAACAAATGAATGTGAAGAGTGCTTTCCTTAATGGCCCTCTTAATGAGTTAGTGTATGTCAAACAACCCACGGGGTTTGAGGATCCCAAGTTCCCCAATCATGTGTACCAACTCTATACGGCGCTCTATGACCTTAAACAAGCCCCACGTTTGTGGTATGAGCACCTTACCGAGTTGTTGCAAGATCGTGGGTTTGAAATTGGGAAAGTCGACCCACTCTTTTTACTAAGAAGGTCAACGGGGAGTTGTTTGTATGCCAACTATATGTTGATGATATTATCTTTGGTTCTCCTAACCATGCCTTTAATGAGGAGTTTGCCGCACTCATGACCGCGGAGTTTGAGATGTCCATGATGGGAGAGTTGAAGTTCTTTCTTGGGTTGGAAGTCAAACAAAGAAGAGAAGGAATCTTCATCAACCAAGCCAAATACACTCAAGACATTCAAGTTGAGTGATGTCAAGCCGGCGTCTACACCAATGCCTACCAAATGCCAACTCGACAGTGATCTCAATGGTAAAGCGGTGGATCAAAAGGTATATCGTTCTATGATTGGCTCCTTGCTTTACCTTTGTGCATCTAGACCGGATATCGTGTTGAGTGTGGGAATTTGTGCACGGTTTCAAGCCTCACCTAAGGAAAGCCACTATGTGGAGGTCAAGCAAATTTTTCGATATTTGGCTCATACCCCAAACTTTGGCTTATGGTACCCTAGAGGAGAAAACTTCAATCTCGTGGGTTTCTCGGATTCGGATTGGGTGGGAGACAAAGTGGATAGGAAGTCAACTTTCGAAGGGTGCCAATTTTTTGGTTGCTCTTTGGTGAGTTGGTCTTATAAGAAGCAAAGTTGTGTGTCTCTCTCCTCCACCGAAGCCGAGTATGTGGCTGCCAGTAGTTGTTGTGCTCAACTTCTATGGATGAGGCAAACTTTAAAGGATTACGATGTCACTTGTGACAAAGTGCCTCTTTGGTGTGACAATGAAAGTGCCATCAAGATTTCTCTCAACCCGGTGCAACACTTCAAGACGAAGCATATTGAGATTCGGCATCACTTCATGATAACCTTGCAGATATTTTCACGAAGCCTTTGGATGAAGCAAGATTTCGTGAGTTAAGGCATGAGCTAAATATCATCGATTTGAGCAATGTGGCTTGAACCTATGCACGCCCCACCATACTCATCATGTTGTCTTGTTTAGATGAAGGCATGAACAATAGGGGGAGTGTTGTTCTCTCAATGAACTCTTCCTCCCCCATTATGCATAAATCGATCAACTCTTACACATTCGCCATTTTTGATGGTGATTGTGCTTCAAAGACGAGTTTTGGTCATGGACCCAAGGATAATTCTTCGCGGTGCCATACCAATTGACTCAAACATAGGTGGCTCCAGCCACCGCCCCCTCTTCTTGGGAGGTTTTGGTTCATTGTTGGTCCTTGGTGCCTCTTTGCTTTCTTTTGGACCTTGTTCGTGGTTAAGTTGCTTCTTCTGTGGTCTTTCTTGTGTGTCTGTTTTCTTGAAGTTTGTATTGCAAAGGCCTTCTTGTTTCTTTTTGTCGAAACTTGCACTTTCTTGGGTTTGCGGTACTACCGTGGCACGCCACGGTACCACCACTGGAGGTGGGTGGCTCCTATGCTTGCACAGCTGCGACCACAACACGGTACTACCGCTTCCATCATGGTAGTAATTTTTTACTATCGCTGGTAAGAGCAAAGACTACCGCCTGTGGTACAAGATTTACCCGGCGGTACTACCACGATCATCCGCTTAGCATTACCTGACAATGAAACCGCGTGGGGGGTAAGCGTGGGCAAGGGGAGTTCCAACTCCCCCATACCCATTCATCTCTTCCCCTCACCTCGTCTCTCTCTCTCCTGCCCAAGAACGGCGCCGGAGGACCTCGCCGGGTCTCCATCTCTGGCCACTCTCCTCTCATTTCAACCGGTGGGATCGTTCCCCACCTCACCCTCTTGCCATGGATCCCGGTATCTCCCCTTGTCCCTCTATCTTTGCCTCTCATTTTGTGCTTCTAGGTTTTCGAAGATGCATGTTTAGGTATTGAGATTTTGGGCTAAATCTTTGCAAGAGGAGATTGTTGGAGAGTGTTTGTGCAGTAGATATGCTATTTGGTGTGATACAACTATGTAGTTTTGATCATCGGTAGTACCGATTCATCATTATGGATCTTCTCAGATGCGATCTTGCAAGATCCGCCCGTGGCGGGCCCCGTGCGGTACTACCGCTTCCCTGGAGCGGTACTACCGCCTGGTGCGCGGACGTAAAAAATTACTTCTGCTCTGAGCGCGGTACTACTGCGCCAACCCGACGCTGTACTACCGCGGTCAGAGCAGTAGTAAATTTTTACTTCCGCATCATGTTATAGTACTACCGCTTGGCTAAAATTGCTTTGTTTTGTCTCACCCAATCTCATTTCTATGTGTTTTGTTTTGATTTGGCCTTGGTCTTTGCAATAATCCTTCTCGCTCTTCTCGTGTGTTTGCGTTGTTTGTCATAGGTGGTGGCTCCGGTTCCAGCGCTCAAATCCCAGCCGTGATACAATCTCAAAGCGTCTTCGCAACCAAGAAGTTCATGAGGGGTCCAGTGCCCCAACTCGCCACGCCAAGACCTCAGCTACCAAGATCAAGGAGCCAGTTGTCGGCTTGGATAAAATGCCTAAAGCACAGTTTCTAATTCGAATGAAGCTTGCTACGTCTTGAGCTTGCGTTGGTTTTCCTTGAAGAGGAAAGGGTGATGCAGCAATAGTAGCGTAAGTATTTCAGTTTTTGAGAACCAAGGTATCAATCCAGTAGGAGGCTCCTCACAAGTCCCATGAACCTACACAAACAAACAAAGAACTCGCAACCAACGCAATAAAGGGGTTGTCAATCCATTCATGGCCACTTGCAAAAGTGAGATCTAATAGAGATAGTATGATAAGATAAATATATTTTTGGTATTTTATAATATAGATGCAAAAAGTAAAGATGCAAATAAAAGTAGATTGAAAGCAAATATGATAAGAGATAGACCCGGGGGCCATAGGTTTCACTAGAGGCTTCTCTCAAGATAGCATAAGTATTACGGTGGGTGAACAAATTACTGTCAAGCAATTGATAGAAAAGCGAATAATTATGAGATTATCTAGGCATGATCATGTATATAGGCATCACGTCCACAACAAGTAGACCGACTCCTGCCTGCATCTACTACTATTACTCCACACATCGACCGCTATCCAGCATGCATCTAGAGTATTAAGTTCATAAGAACAGAGTAACACATTAAGCAAGATGACATGATGTAGAGGGATAAATTCAAGCAATATGATATAAACCCCATCTTTTTATCCTCGATGGCAACAATACAATACGTGTCTTGCAACCCTTTCTGTCACTGGGTAAGAACACCGCAAGATTGAACCTAAAAGCTAAGCACTTCTCCCATGGCAAGAAAGATCAATCTAGTAGGCCAAACCAAACCGATAATTCGAAGAGACTTGCAAAGATAACTCAATCATACATAAAAGAATTCAGAGAAGAATCAAATATTATTCATAGATAAACTTGATCATAAACCCACAATTCATCGGATCTCGACAACACACCGCAAAAAGAGTTTACATCGAATAGATCTCCACAAGAGAGGGGGAGAACATTGTATTGAGATCCAAAAAGAGAGAAGAAGCCATCTAGCTAATAATTATGGACCCGAAAGTCTATGGTAAACTACTCACAACTCATCGGAAGGGCTATGGTGTTGATGTAGAAGCCCTTCATGGTGGATTCCCCCTCCGGCAGAACGCCGGCGACGGCTCCAAGATGGGATCTCGCGGATACAAAAGGTTACGGTGGAGGAAATATTTCTTCGGTGGCTCCCTGGATGTTTTCGGGGTATGTAGGCTTATATAGGAGGAAGAAGTACGTCGGTGGCTGAGGGAGTCCTGGATTAGGGGGTATCCGGACAACCGGACTATATACATCATCCGGACTATTGAAGCGTGAAGATACAAGACTCAAGACTTCGGCCCGTGTCCGGATGGGACTCTCCTTTGCGTGGAAGGCAAGCTTGGTGATACGGATATTGTGTTTCCTTCCTTGTAACCGACTCCGTGTAAACCCTAGCCCTCTCCGGTGTCTATATAAACCGGAGAGGTTGGTCCTTAGAAGGACGATCATAATTACAATCATACCATCATAGGCTAGCTCTTAGGGTTTAGCCTCTATGATCTCGTGGTAGATCTACTCTTGTACTACTCATATCTTCAATATTAATCAAGCAGAAGTAGGGTTTTAGCTCCATCGAGAGGGCCCGAACTGGTAAACATTGTGTCCCTTGCTTCCTGTTACCATCAGCCTAAGACGCATGTATCGGGACCTCCTACCGAGATCCGCCGGTTTTGACACCGACATTGGTGCTTTCATTGAGAGTTCCTCTGTGTCGTCGCTGCAAGGCTTGATGGCACCTTCAATCATCAACAACACGGTCCCGGGGGAGACTTTTCTCCCCGGACAGATCTTCGTGTTCGGCGGCTTCACACTGCGGGCCAATTCGCTTGGCCATCTGGAGCAGATCGATTTACGCCCCTGGCCACCAGGTCAGGTTCGGAAACTTGAACTACATGGCGGATATTCGCGGAGACTTGATCTTCGACGGATTTGGGCCTGCGCCAGGAGCACCGAACAGTCACGATGAGCACGGCTTAGACCTGCCGTCAGACGATGCTCGGGATATCACCCCTTTAGTAAAAGCCTCGGATCTAAATCCGGAGCAGGTTGCGTTGCCTAAGGACGGAGGGGTGGACCCCACCCCGCAGGCTGCACACTCATCGGCGGTGGAGCCGAATACAGGTCTCACCTCTGTGGAAGCCTATAACCCCGGGCCCCCGGACTCGTATCCGGTTGTTGGTTCCGGTCCGCACACCCTCGAGCCAGCCGAGCCAGGTTGGGCTCCGGTAATGGAGTTTACCGCTGCAGATATCTTTCCAAAGACTCGCCTTTGGCGACATGCTGAACTCATTAAAGTCTCTCTCGTTGTCGAGGCTCTGGTCGAACTATGTCCGCTTGAGGGGAAGCAAGACGAAGGAATTCGCTGCCCACCCACCACCCACTTCATTGCCACGGTCGATTTATTTAACCGACGTGCTTGACTTTGATCAAGACATCGACGGTATGGACGATTTATGCAGAGAAGTATAGGAGCCACGCTCACGTATGTGGATGGCCACCTCCTCATACGATATATACATGGTGGACACTCCGAAGGAAACCAATGGCGATGAGGCAACAGAGGATAACCCTTCAGAGAGAAAAGCAAAGCATGGGCGTCATCGACGCCGCTCCAAGCCCCGCCACAGCAATACCGGCCTCGGAGATGAAAGCAATCCGGATGGTGCCGAAGAGGAATACAACCCTGACCAGCCCGCCTTCGAGCATGCCGAACAGGAAGATGAGCAGGTCAGCCTAGATGAACAAGCGACTGACAGATATCCGGAGGAGGACAACTATATGCCCCCCTCCGAAGACGAGATTAGCCTCGACGACGAAGAGTTCGGCGTGCCCGAGGATCCCGTGGAGCAGGAGCGCTTCAAGCGCCGTCTTATTGCCACTGCGAGGAGCCTGAAGAAGAAGCAGCAGCAACTCCAGGCTGATCAAGACCTGCTCACACATAGATGGACTAAAGTCCTAGCAGCCGAGGAATACGGACTCGAGCGCCAAACGGCTGACTGGCCACCTCGTGGCCGGGATAAAACAGGATATCAGCCTGAATACCAGCCCGCACCCCCACGCCAATACAATACGGCCCGGGCAACAGGCAAGACCTGCAAGATATACTGGAATACAAAGCAGGACATCGAAGATCGATCTACGGATCGCGGGGGCGTGCCCCAGCGCGCGACGATGACCTCACGCCGGATACACTATCAACAAGTCTGGTCGGGCCAACACAGCAACCCAGACCAATTCGAACTGCGTAGCCACATAGTCCGGCACAGAGGCACCGCACACCCCCTCTGCTTGACTGACGAAGTGATGGATCATGAATTCCCATAAGGGTTCAAACCCGTAAACATCGAATCATATGATGGCACAATAGACCCCGCAGTGTGGATTGAAGATTTCCTTCTCCACATTCACATGGCCCGCGGAGACGATCTACACGCCATCAAGTATCTTCCCCTTAAGCTCAAAGGACCAGACTGGCATTGGCTAAACAGCCTGCCAGCAAATTCCATTGGCAGTTGGGAAAACCTGGAAGACGCATTCCTCGACAACTTCCAGGGCACATATGTGCGACCACCGGACGCCGATGACTTGAGCCACATTACTCAACAGCCCGGAGAGTCAGCTAGGAAATTCTGGACCCGGTTCCTAACTAAAAAGAACCAAATAGTCGATTGTCCGGACGCTGAAGCCCTGGCGGCTTTTAAGCATAATATCCGTGACGAGTGGCTCGCTCGACACCTTGGCCAGGAAAAACCCAAGTCCATGGCAGCTCTCACAACATTAATGACCCGCTTTTACGCGGGCGAGGACAGCTGGTTGGCTCGCAGCGGCACCACGCCACATTCCGGCACTTTGGATGTCCGCGACAGTAACGGCAAGCCACGACGCGACAGACATAAGCTACGGAACAAAGGCGACAACACTGAAGACACGGCAGTAAACGCCGGATTCAGCGGATCCAAGTCCGGTCAGCGGAAGAAGCCGTTCAAAAGAAACAATCAGGGACCGCTAGTCTCGGACCGATATCGAGCGCTTCGTGCCAAATTCATGGCACCCCAGACAAGCCAGCTAACCACACCAAGAGAGACTGCTGGGTATTCAAACAGGCCGGCAAAATAAATGCCGAAAACAAGGACAAGGGGCTGCACAACGACGATGACGAGGAGCCCCGGTGTCCGAACACGAGGGGACAGAAGAACCCCCCCGGTGAAAATGGTCAACATGATCTACGCCACTCACATACCCAAGCGGGAACGTAAGCGAGCACTACGGGACGTGTACGCGATGGAGCCAGTCGCCCCCAAGTTCAACCCATGGTCAGCTTGTCCGATCACCTTTGATCGTAGGGATCATCCTACTAGCATCCGTCACGGCGACTCAACCGCATTGGTCTTAGACCCAATCATCGACGGATTCCACCTCACACGAGTCCTTATGGACGGCGGCAGCAGCCTGAACCTGCTTTATCAGGACACAGTGTGCAAAATGGGCATCGACCCCTCAAGGATCAAGCCCACCAAAACCACCTTTAAAGGTGTAATTCCTGGAGTAGAGGCCCGCTGTACGGGCTCTATAACATTGGAAGTGGTCTTCGGATCTCCGGACAACTTCTGAAGCAAAGAGTTAATCTTTGATATCGTCCCTTTCCGTAGTGGTTACCACGCACTGCTCGAACGAACTGCATTCGCTAGATTCAATGCGGTACCACACTATGCATACCTCAAGCTCAAGATGCCAGGCCCGCGCGGGGTCATAACAGTCAACGGAAACATGGACCGCTCTCTCCGTACAGAAGAGCATACCGCTGCCCTCGCGGCAGAGGTACAATGCGGCCTCCTCCGGCAAACCACCAATCCGGCGACGACAACCTCAAGCACCGTGAAGCGAGTTCGGAGCACCCCGCAACAGGATCATCAGGCACGCCAAGAGCGTGATTAGCAGTCCGGCCTCCGCTCACACCCCATTAAAGCAGCATTCGTGCCACGCGTATACAATTACGCACTCAAAATACCATGGGCATAGGCGGAGGCGCAGCAGTGACTCAGTCAACAGTGCGGTATCACCGCAACATACCTTCATAATCTTTCCCTTTTACCTTTCAGGACATTGCTTTAGCGCAGCCTCTTCAGAAGAGCCGGATTGCCTGACTTACATGGGAGAGAAAACCAAGGAGGCAACAGGCTTTGCGCACAGAAGGAAACACCCAGGTGGAATCTATTTACGATCGTTATACCTGTTTTATCTATCTGTACGTGACCTGCCCCTTGATGGGACATGTCAAATAGTCCTATTTATCTCGTCTTAATGCATTCATTGTAAACATACGCTTAAACGTATTATTCATCAATGCGAGATCACATATAGCGTCAGCTTATCAGTCTTATTTGAGCATTTTTTCTCGCAAATGTTTATTTGATATTGCATCCGTACACCTTGGTACGTTCAGTTTGCCAGGGGCTTCTAATGGCGCCCCATAATATGGCAAGTCAAATCCGAACACTTTCAACAGCGCGGCACCTCGAACTTATAGCACTATATGCATCAGCTCGAAATCATGTCTTGGGTTTACAGTTGGGTTAGCCCGGCTCCCTTGTTTTGGTACCTTACGTTCCGTTATATCGGCTAAGGTAGTGCAGGGAGAACTACTGCGGTTGTGTCCCAGTTCTTCCGGACGAGCACCTCAGTAGAGAAAGTTGAAAACTGACCGGCATGATGTGGCGAGAGCTGGTCACTGTTCGAGAGGTCTTAAAATCCTTAAAGATTTTTTCCGCTTTAGGCGATAAATCGGCTTCGTCCGATCTAGGCATATATAGCGCCCCAATTAGGCCTTCCGGATTCTAGGGGCTTCGCCGAAATTTAAAATTGTAGACTTCTATGGCTGTTTAAAGTTATAAAGTCAAGATAGTCCGATTGCCTTGTTCGCTGCACCGTACACCTCCTTAAGGGACCAAACATTTGGATAAAGAGTGTCCGGGTTTCCACGAACACCCCAGTACTAGTTACGTGGGGGCGGAAGCCGACGATTGGCCTATTTTCAGAATTTTATAAACAGCCACACAGAAGGTAATATTTTAAATAACAAAAGCGCTACATAGCGCAAGTAACTTCGTCCTTAAATTACAAACATGACAGAAGTGAATTCATTCTAAAATTGTGCCCTTGGTACATTCATCGGCCACGAGATGAGCGCCCTTCATAATGCCATCGTAATACTTCTCCAGATAGCGATGTGCCTTGCCCTCCGGCGGCCCGTCCTTCACCAGCTTCTCCGCATCCAGCTTGCCCCAATGCACCTTTGCGCGGGCAAAGGCCCGGCGGGCACCCTCAATGCAAACGGATCGCTTGACGACTTCGAGCCGCAGACAGGCATTCACCATCCGCTTGATCAGCCGAAGTAGCTAGCGGCGAGGGCTCACCGTGCCACATCCGACTATGAAATCTTTCATAACCGTTTGCCGCCTCCTGGAGTTCAACCAACTGCTTGGGCTTGGTCACTCAGAGGTATTGATGTTCGCCCCCGATACCGGGACCGTAACAACTTCTCCGCTGAGCTCCCCTCCGGCACGGTAGAACTCCGCCATCGACACGCTGCATGGCAGATCTGCGAATGCCCTCGAGAGCTCCGAACTCGCTAAGTAAAAGAAACGCCTCCACACGCTTGCTTTGCATAAAGAATTTCTTACCGCCGCTATCTTTTGGCCTCCCTGACTTCCTCACAGCCTTCTCGGCTTCGGCCTTGGCGTCTTTTATACTAGCAAGGGCCTTCGCAAGCTCGACATGTTTCGCCTTAAGCTCATGCTCCACGGACTCGAACTCTTTGCCGAGGTCCTGGAGCTCTTGTTGTACCTCACCCACTCTGGCATCTTGCTTCTCGCGCTCTGTGCGTTCCAAGGCCGCCTTGTCTTCGGCCTCGGACAGCGCTTTTTTCAGAGAGGCCACTTCGGTGGTGGCCCCTGTTACAAAATCACGATGCTTCGTCGTTAGAATAACTAATTTTATATACCCTTCATTATGTGAGAGAGGGGGATTACTCACCTTTGTTCTCTTCGAGCTGCCTCTTCGTGAGGTCGAGCTCTCCCTGTGCCTGCTCCAGATCCCGTTTTAGTCCGGCGATCTCGGCTGCGCGGACAGCAGCGGCAAGCAGCACAACCTGCTTATTCATATTAACACTTATTATTAGAGTACTGCGGATTATAATTGACCCTCCGTTTGGTTTTTCTTTTCGAACACCAAACAGAGTATCAGGGGCTACTACCTATCGGGTGGTAATTTCACATATTTTTTACTTACCTCAAAGCCTGTCAGGAGGCTTGTGCAAGCTTCGGTTAGCCCGCTCTTGGCGGACGAAACCTTCTGAAATCACTGCACTCATAAGAGTACGGTGCTCTTCATCCATGGAAGCACCGCGAAGCGCTTCCAACAGATAATTCGGCGCCTCGGGCGCAACGGAAGTCCTCGACAGAGACAGCTCGCCCTCCCTAATGAGGGGCTGCCCGCCTGAGTCCGGAACCACTAAAGGTTCCGGAACAGTGTTCGGCTGAGAGCCCGGCTTACTGTGGCTCTCACCGACACGATCCGCGGGGATCTTGAACCCCGCGTGTTCGACATCTAGAATTCCGCCTTGGGGCGTCTCCAGAATCACCTTTCCTCGCTCTGGGAGCCTTCGTGGCAACACCTCCGTGTCATCCGCGGGTTGAGGAGTGGTGGCCGTCGGGAGCGAGTTCATCTCTGAATCGCTCAGGGATCCATCCGAAGAAGATACCTCGGGATGAACCCTGGGCGGACTGCATATACGTTCAGCATTATAAAAAGACTGTGAAGTAAGGTCATTACAGGGTGCGGATACTTACGATCGCGCTAGGGGCTTCCCCCTGGGCAGCCACCCCTCCTCGCTATGGGCGGCCATGGCGGAGAAGTCCGGAAGGGACACCTTTCCCTTCTTGGACGACCCAGCCTCCCCCTCCGGGCGGCTTTCCTCTTTTTCTCCTCCCCGGTGCGGGGAGGTAGAGTTTCTTCTTGCTTCCCCCCGCCTCCGCGGGAGTAATCTATCTCGTCGTCATCAGACGACGTAGGTATGACGGCCTTGCGCCGAGGGCCTTTTCTGGACCCCTGGTCCGCCTTCTCGGACCCCTCACCCTCTCCGGGTGGGGCGGTCCCTTCTTCTTCTTCATCCCCTTCGAGGGAGGAGTGTGCCTCCTCGTCTTCGGACGAGGCTTCTGGCGCAACCTTACGTCGGAGACCCTTTCGGATCCCCGGGGCCTTCTTATTGGCCTTCTTCTCCGGCATCTTGTAGGGCGCCGGGACCAGCATCTCCGTCAGGAGAGCGTTAGCTGGGCTTTCTGGCAGCGGAGCCGGACAGTCAATCTGCTCTGCTGTCTCTACATAATCCTGAAAAAATATGCACAATTACTTAAGGCTCCCCCACGAATATATTGGGAAGAACCGAATCCGGTGGTAGCCTGAGAACTCACCTGGCTAGGAGGCCGCACGGCGTGGAGCCCACGGTCCTCGGATGTGGGAGGAGGTACTTTGGAGGCCTTGGACAACGCCTTCCACGCGCCTTTGTGCTTCATGCCGTAGAGCCTCTGAAGCGTCTGGTGTTCGGCCGGGACAAACTCCCACAGATTGAATGCCCGCCTTTGGCACGGCAGAATTCGGCAAACGAGCATGACCTGGATCACGTTGACAAGCTTGATGTTATTGTCCTTCATGCTCTTGATGCAGTTTTGGAGTCCTGTCAGCTCTGTAGATTCGCCCCAGGACATGTTGGAAATATGCCCTAGAGGCAATAATAAAATGGTTATTATTATATTTCTTTGTTCATGATAATTGTCTGTTATTCATGCTATAATTGTGTTATCCGGAAATCGTAATACACGTGTGAATACATAGACCACAACATGTCCCTAGTGAGCCTCTAGTTGACTAGCTCGTTGATCAATGTATACATGGTTTCCTCGACTATGGACATTGGATGTCATTGATAACGGATCACATCATTAGGAGAATGATGTGATGGACAAGACCCAATCCTAAGCATAGCTCAAGATCGTAGTTCGCTTTTGCTAGAGCTTTTCCAAATGTCAAGTATCATTTCCTTAGACCATGAGATTGTGCAACTCCGGATACCGTAGGAGTGCTTTGGTGTGCCAAACGTCACAACGTGAATCGGGTGACTATAAAGGTGCACTACGGTTATCTCCGAAAGTGTCTTGGGTTGACACGAATCGAGATGGATTTGTCACTCCGCATGACGGAGAGGTATCTCTGGCCCACTCGTAATGCATCAGCATAATGAGCTCAATGTGACCAAGTGTCCGGTCACGGATCATGCATTACTGATTTAGTAAAGTGACTTGCCGGTAACGAGATTAAACGAGGTATTGGGATACCGACGATCGAATCTCGGGCAAGTAACGCATCGATTGACAAAGGGAATTGTATACAGATTGATTGAATCTCGACATCGTGGTTCATCCGATGAGATCATCGAGGAGCATGTGGGAGCCAACATGGGTATCCAGATCCGCTGTTGGTTATTGACCGGAGAGGCGTCTCGGTCATGTCTGCATGTCACCCGAACCCGTAGGGTCTACACACTTAAGGTTCGGTGACGCCAGGGTTGTAGAGATATTAGTATGCAGTAACCCGAAAGTTGTTCGGAGTCCCGAATGAGATCCCGGATGTCACGAGGAGTTCCGGAATGGTCCGGAGGTGAAGAATTATATATAGGAAGTCAGGTTTCGGCCATCGGGAAAGTTTTGGGGGTCACCGGTATTGTACCGGGACCACGGGAAGGGTCCCAGGGGTCCACCGGGTGGGGCCACCTATCCTAGAGGGCCCCATGGGCTGAAGTGGGAGGGGAACTAGCCCCTGGTGGGCTGGTACGCCCCCCCCCCTTGGGCCCCCCTGCGCCTAGGGTTGGAAACCCTAGGGGTGGGGGCGCCTCCACCTGGCTTGGGGGGCAAGCCACCCCCTTGGCCGCCGCCCCTGGAGATTGCATCTCCTAGGGCCGGCGCCCCTAGGGGCCCTATATAAAGAGGGGGAGGAGGGCAGCCGCACCCATGCTCTTGGCGCCTCTCTCTCCCTCGCTACACCTCTCCTCTCGAGAGCTTGGCGAAGCCTGCCGAGATCGCTGCTGCATCCACCACCACGCCGTCGTGCTGCTGGATCTCCATCAACCTCTCCTTCCCCCTTGCTGGATCAAGAAGGAGGAGACTTCTTCCCCAACCGTACGTGTGTTGAACACGGAGGTGCTGTCCGTTCAGCACTAGGATCATCGGTGATTTGGATCACGACGAGTACGACTCCCTCAACCCCGTTCTCTTGAACGCTTCCGCTCGGGATCTACAAGGGTATGTAGATGCACTCCTCTCTCTTGTTGCTAGATGAACTCATAGATTGTCTTGGTGAAGCGTAGAATTTTTTTTTTCTGCAACGTTCCCCAACACTGGCATTATGAGCTAGGTCTATGCGTAGTTCTCTTTGCACGAGTAGAACACAATTTGTTGTGGGCGTAGATGTTGTCAACTTTCTTGCCACTACTAGTCTTATTTTGCTTTAGCGGTATCGTGGGATGAAGCGGCCCGGACCGACCTTACACGTACGCTTACGTGAGACAGGTTCCACTGACTGACATGCACTAGTTGCATAAGGTGGCTAGCGGGTGTCTGTCTCTCCCACTTTAGTTGGAGCGGATTCGATGAAAAGGGTCCTTATGAAGGGTAAATAGAAATTGGCATATCACGTTGTGGCTTTTACGTAGGTAAGAAAACATTCTCGCTAGAACCCTATTGCAGCCACGTAAAAACATGCAACAACAATTAGAGGACGTCTAACTTGTTTTTGCAGCATGTGCCTTGTGATGTGATATGGCCAAAAGTTGTGATGAATGATATATATGTGATGTATGAGATCATGGTCTTGTAATAGGAATCACGACTTGCATGTCGATGAGTATGACAACCGGCAGGAGCCATAGGAGTTGTCTTAATTATTGTATGACCTGCGTGTCAATGATTCAACGCCATGTAATTACTTTACTTTATTGCTAAACCGTTAGACATAGTAGTAGAAGTAATAGTTGGCGAGCAACTTCATGGAGACATGATGATGGAGATCATGGTGTCATGCCGGTGACGAAGATGATCATGGAGCCCCGAAGATGGAGATCAAAGGAGCTATATGATATTGGCCATATCATGTCACTATTTGATTGCATGTGATGTTTATCTTGTTTTTGCATCTTGTTTACTTAGAACGACGGTAGTAAATAAGATGATCCCTCATAATAATTTCAAGAAAGTGTTCCCCCTAACTATGCGCCGTTGCGAAAGTTCGTTGTTTCGAAGCACCACGTGATGATCGGGTGTGATAGATTCTAACGTTCACATACAACGGGTGTAAGACAGATTTACACATGCATAAACACGTAGGTTAACTTGACGAGCCTAGCATGTACAAACATGGCCTTGGAACACAAGAGACCGAAAGGTCGAACATGAGTCATATGGAAGATACGATCAACATGGAGATGTTCACCGATGATGACTAGTCTGTCTCACGTGATGATCGGACATGGCCTAGTCGACTCGGATCATGTATCACTTAGATGACTAGAGGGATGTCTAATCTGAGTGGGAGTTCATTAAATAATTTGATTAGATGAACTTAATTATCATGAACTTAGTCTAAAACCATTGCAAAATGTCTTGTAGATCAAATGGCCAACGCCATGTCCACCTCAATTTCAACGCTTCCTAGAGAAACCAAGCTGAAAGATGATGGCAGCAACTATACGGACTGGGTCCGAACCCGAGGATCATCCTCATAGCTGCAAAGAAAGATTATGTCTTAGAAGCACCGCTAGGTGAAGCACCCATCCTGAGAACCAAGACGTTATGAACGCTTGGCAGTCTCGTCTTGATGATTACTCCTCGCTCAATGCGGCATGCTTTACAGCTTAGAACCGGGCTCCAAAAGCATTTTGAGCAACACGAGCATATGAGATGTTCAAAGAGCTGAAAATGGTTTTCCAAGCTCATGCCCGGTCGAGAGATATGAAGTCTCCGACAAGTTCTTTAGTTGTAAGATGGAGGAAAATAGTTCTGTCAGTGAGCACATACTCAAAATGTCTGGGTTGCACAACCGCTTGACTCAGCTGGGAGTTAATCTCCCGGATGACGCGGTTATTAACATAATCCTTCAGTCGCTTCCACCGAGCTACAAGAGCTTTGTGATGAACTTCAATATGCAGGGGATGGAAAAGACCATTCCTGAAGTATATCCAATGCTGAAATCAGCAGAGGTAGAGATAAAAAAGGAACATCAAGTGTTGATGGTGAATAAAACCACTAAGTTCAAGAAAGGCAAGGGTAAGAAGAACTTCAAGAAGGACGGCAAGGGAGTTGTCGCGCCCGGTAAGCCAGTTGCCGGGAAGAAGCCAAAGAATGGACCCAAGCCTGAGACTGAGTGCTTTTATTGCAAGGGAAGCGGACACTGGAAGCGGAACTGCCCCAAATACTTAGCGGACAAGAAGGCCGGCAACACCAAAGGTATATGTGATATACATGTAATTGATGTGTACCTTACCTGTGCTCGTAGTAGCTCCTGGGTATTTGATACCGGTGCGGTTGCTCATATTTGTAACTCAAAGCAGGAGCTGCGGAATAAGCGGAGACTGGCGAAGGACGAGGTGACGATGCACGTCGTGAATGGTTCCAAGGTCGATGTGATCGCTGTCGGCACGCTACCTCTACATTTACCTACGGGATTAGTTTTAAACCTCAATAATTGTTATTTAGTGCCAGCTTTGAGCATGAACATTGTATCTGGATCTCGTTTAATGCGAGATGGCTACTCATTTAAATCCGAGAATAATGGTTGCTCTATTTATATGAGAGATATGTTTTATGGTCATGCCCCGCTGGTCAATGGTTTATTCTTAATGAATCTCGAACGTAATGTTACACATATTCATAGTGTGAATACCAAAAGATGTAAGGTTGATAACGATAGTCCCACATACTTGTCGCACTGCCGCCTTGGTCACATTGGTGTCAAGCGCATGAAGAAGCTCCATGCTGATGGACTTTTAGAGTCTCTCAATTATGAATCATTTGACACATGCGAACCATGCCTCATGGGCAAAATGACCAAGACTCCGTTCTCCAGAACAATGGAGCGAGCAACCAACTTATTGGCAATCATACATACTGATGTGTGCGGTCCAATTAGCGTTGAGGCTCGTGGAGGATATCGTTATGTTCTCACTCTCACTGATTACTTAAGTAGATATGGGTATGTCTAATTGATGAAACACAAGTTTGAGACCTTTGAAAAGTTCAAGGAATTTCAGAATGAGGTAGAGAATCAACATGACCGAAAAATAAAGTTCTTACGGTCAGATCGTGGAGGAGAATATTTAAGTCACGAATTTGGTACGCACTTAAGGAAATGTGGAATCGTTTCACAACTCACACCGCCTGGAACACCTCAGCGTAATGGTGTGTCCGAACGTCGGAATCGCACTCTATTTGATATGGTGCGATCTATGATGCCTCTTACCGATTTACCGCTATCATTTTGGGGATACGCTCTAGAGACAGCTACATTCACTTTAAATAGGGCACCGTCTAAATCCGTTGAGGCGACACCGTATGAATTATGGTTTGGGAAGAAACCTAAGCTGTCGTTTCTAAAAGTTTGGGGATGCGATGCTTATGTCAAGAAACTTCAACCTGAAAAGCTCGAACCCAAGTCGGAAAAATGCGTCTTCATAGGATACCCTAAGGAAACCATTGGGTATACCTTCTACCTTAGATCCGAATGCAAGATCTTTGTTGTTAAGAACGGATCCTTTCGAGAAAGAGTTTCTCTCGAAGGAGTAAGTGGGAGGAAAGTAGAACTCGATGAAGTACTACCTCTTGAACCGGAAAGTAGTGCAGCTCAGAAAATGTTCCTGGTGCCTACACCGACTTGAGAGGAAATTAATGATGATGATCAAGGTACTTCGGATCAAGTTGCTACTGAACTTCAGAGGTCCACAAGGACACGCCCACACCGAGTGGTATGGCAACCCTGTCCCGGAAATCATGTTGTTAGACAACGGTGAACCTTCGAACTATGAAGAAGCGATGGCGGGCCCAGATTCCAACAAATGGCTTGAAGCCATGCAATCCGAGATAGAATCCATGTATGAAAACAAAGTATGGACTTTGACAGACTTGCCCGATGATCGGCGGGCGATAGAAAATAAATGGATCTTTAAGAAGAAGACAGACGCGGATGGTAATATTACCATCTATAAAGCTCGACTTGTCGCTAAGGGTTATCATCAAGTTCAAGGGGTTGACTATGATGAGACTTTCTCTCCCGTAGCAAAGCTGAAGTCCGTCCGAATCATGTTAGCAATTGCCGCATACTATGATTATAAGATATGGCAAATGGACGTCAAAACGACATTCCTTAGCGGCTATCTTAAGGAAGAACTGTATATGATGCAGCTGGAAGGTTTTGTCGATCCTTAGAATGCTAACAAGGTATGCAAGCTCCAGCGATCCATTTATGGGCTGGTGCAAGCATCTCGGAGTTGGAACATTCCCTTTGATGAGATGATCAAAGCGTTTGAGTTTATGCAGACTTATGGAGAAGCCTGCGTTTACAAGAAAGTGAGTGGGAGCTCTGTAGCATTTCTCATATTATATGTGGATGACATACTTTTGATGGGAAATGACATAGAACTTTTGGACAGCATTAAGGCCTACTTGAATAAGTGTTTTTCACTGAAGGACCTTGGAGAAGCTGCTTACATATTAGGCATCAAGATCTATAGGGATAGATCGAGACGCCTCGTAGGTCTTTGACAAAGCACATACCTTGATAAGATATTGAAGAAGTTCAATATGGATCAGTCCAAGAAAGGGTTCTTGCTCAGACATAAGGTGTGAGATTGAGCTCGGCTCAATGCCCACCACGGCAGAAGATATAGAAGAGATGAGTGTCATCCCCTATGCCTCAGCCATAGGGTCTATTATGTATGCCGTGTTGTGTACCATACCTGATGTAAGCCTTGCCGTAAGTTTGGTAGGAAAGTACCAAAGTAATCCCGGCAAGGAACACTGGACAGTGGTCAAGAATATCCTGAAGTGCCTGAAGAGGACTAAGGATATGTTTCTCGCTTTTGGAGGTGATGAAGAGCTCGTCAGAAGGGTTACGCCGACGCTAGCTTCGACACAGATCTGATGACTCTAAGTCACAAACCGGATACATGTATATTTTGAATGGAGGCGATGGCTGGTGCGAGTTGCAAGCAAAGCGTCGTGGCGGGATCTACATGTGAAGCAGAGTACATGGCAGCCTCGGAGGCAGCGCATGAAGCAATCTGAGTGAAGGAGTTCATCACCGACCTAGGAGTCATACCCAATGCGTCGGGGCTGATCACACTCTTCTGTGACAACACCGGAGCTATTGCACTTACCAAGGAGCCTGTGGTTTCACAAGAAGACCAGCACATCAAGCGCCGCTCAACTCCATTCGTGAAAATGTTCAAGATGGAGATATAGATATTTGTAAAGTACATACGGACCTGAATGTAGCAGATCCGTTGACTAAACCTCTCCCTAGAGCAAAACATGATCAACACCAGAACTCTATGGGTGTTCGATTCATCACAATGTAACTAGACTATTGACTCTAGTGCAAGTGGGAGACTGTTGGAAATATGCCCTAGAGGCAATAATAAAATGGTTATTATTATATTTCTTTGTTCATGATAATTGTCTGTTATTCATGCTATAATTGTGTTATCCGGAAATCATAATACACGTGTGAATACATAGACCACAACATGTCCCTAGTGAGCCTCTAGTTGACTAGCTCGTTGATCAACAGATAGTCATGGTTTCTTGACTATGGACATTGGATGTCATTGATAACGGGATCACATCATTAGGAGAATGATGTGATGGACAAGACCCAATCCTAAGCATAGCTCGAAGATCGTGTAGTTCGTTTTGCTAGAGCTTTTCCAAATGTCAAGTATCATTTCCTTAGACCATGAGATTGTGCAACTCCGGATACCGTAGGAGTGCTTTGGTGTGCCAAACGTCACAACGTAATCGGGTGACTATAAAGGTGCACTACGGTATCTCCGAAAGTGTCTTGGGTTGGCACGAATCGAGATCTGGATTTGTCACTCCGTATGACGGAGAGGTATCTCTGGGCCCACTCAAGAATGCATCACCATAATGAGCTCAATGTGACCAAGTGTCCGGTCACGGGATCATGCATTACAAGATCTGAGTAAAGTGACTTGCCGGTAACGAGATTAAACGAGGTATTGGGATACCGACGATCGAATCTCGGGCAAGTAACGCATCCGATTGACAAAGGGAATTATATGAGATTGATTGAATCCTCGACATCGTGGTTCATCCGATGAGATCATCGAGGAGCATGTGGGAGCCAACATGGGTATCCAGATCCCGTTGTTGGTTATTGACCGGAGAGGCGTCTCGGTCATGTCTGCATGTCTCCCGAACCCGTAGGGTCTACACACTTAAGGTTCGGTGACGCTAGGGTTGTGGAGATATTAGTATGCAGTAACCCGAAAGTTGTTCGGAGTCCCGGATGAGATCCCGGACGTCACGAGGAGTTCCGGAATGGTTCAGAGGTGAAGAATTATATATAGGAAGTCAGGTTTCGACCATCGGGAAAGTTTTGGGGGTCACCGGTATTGTACCGGGACCACCGGAAGGGTCCCGGGGGTCCACCGGGTGGGGCCACCTATCCCGGAGGGCCCCATGGGCTGAAGTGGGAGGGGAACCAGCCCCTAGTGGGCTGGTGAGCCCCCCCCCCCCTTGGGCCCCCTGTGCCTAGGGTTGGAAACCCTAGGGGTGGGGGCGCCTCCACCTGGCTTGGGGGGTAAGCCACCCCCTTGGCCGCCGCCCCTCCTTGGAGATTGCATCTCCTAGGGCCGGCGCCCCCCTAGGGGCCCTATATAAAGAGGGGGGAGGGAGGGCAGTCGCACCCATGCTCTTGGCGCCTCCCTCTCCCTCTGCTACACCTCTCCCTCTCGTAGAGCTTGGCGAAGCCCTGCCGAGATCGTTGCTGCATCCACCACCACGCCGTCGTGCTGCTGGATCTCCATCAACCTCTCCTTCCCCCTTGCTGGATCAAGAAGGAGGAGACGTCTTCCCCAACCGTACATGTGTTGAACGCGGAGCTGCTGTCCGTTCGGCACTAGGATCATCGATGATTTGGATCACGACGAGTACGACTCCCTCAACCCCGTTCTCTTGAACGCTTCCGCTCGCGATCTACAAGGGTATGTAGATGCACTCCTCTCTCTCGTTGCTAGATGAACTCATAGATTGATCTTGGTGAAGCGTAGAATTTTTTTTATTTTCTTCAACGTTCCCCAACAGGACAGGCCCTTATTTTCCCAAGAGGTGAGCCGCATGGGGGTTTTGGATTGGAACTCGGGGGCTGCCGCCCAGTTGGTGTCGCGTGGCTCGGTGATGTAGAACCACCCCGACTGCCACCCCTTAACGGTTTCCGCAAAGGAGCCGTCAAGCCAGGTGATGTTAGGCATCTTGCCCACCATGGCCCCTCTGCACTCCGCTTGCTGGCCGCTCACAATCTTCGGCTTCACACAGAAGATTTGCAGCCACAAGCCGAAATGAGGCTTAATGCGGAGGAAGGCCTTGCATACGACGATGAACACCGAGATGTTGAGGACGAAGTTCGGGGCTAGATCACGGAAATCTAGCCCGTAGTAGAACATGAGCCCGCAGACGATGGGGTGAAGTGGAAACCCCAGTCCACGGACAAAGTGGGCGAGAAACACGACCCTCTCGTGGGGTCCTGGGGTTGGAATAACCTTCCCTTTGTCTAGTAGCCGGTGCGCTATGTCTGCTGCCAAGTATCCGGCCGCCCGAAGATTCGTGATATCCTTCTCCTTCACGGTGGAAGCCACCCACTTGCCTCCTGCTCCGGACATGTTTAGCTGTGCGGAGAAGACTTGGACTAGGGCGCTGGAACTCGAGGGGACAAGAGTGGGCAAAGGAGGAAGAAGGCGTGGGTAAAAATGGGGAACTCTTATCCCTTTATAGAGGCGATGGAAGCAGTGCGCCTCCCCACTTGCCTGTTGGGAATCGCTCACCTCTCAAGCGCCATGATTGCTGGCATGATGGGATTACCCATACCCGTATTGATGAGAATCCCATGATAAGGGGACACGATCTCTGCTTTGACAAGACGTGTCAAGGAAACCGCCTCGCAATATGCGCCATGGCTGGTTGTAGGAAAACGGTTCGAATAATGGCCCGATCTTAACGACATGTCACGTTGTCTAAAAAGTTGCTAGCAGATTGCATTTGTGAAATATCATTCTCTCTGCGGCGATATGTGAAGATCATTTTGCGGATCTGGACATGGTTGAAGTGTTTGATAATTACCTTGGAGTATTCGGAGAAGGAACCCGCCTTGCAATGCCGAAGACAAGACTGCGCGCCAGACTCATCGTCATTGAAGCCTGGTTCAGGGGCTACTGAGGGAGACCTGGATTAGGGGTATCCGGACAGCCGGACTATATACATCGTCCGGACTATTGAAGCGTGAAGATACAAGACTCAAGACTTCGGCCCGTGTCCGGATGGGACACTCCTTTGCATGGAAGGCAAGCTTGGCGATCCGGATATTGTGTTTCTTTCCTTGTAACCGACTCCGTGTAAACCCTAGCCCTCTCCGGTGTCTATATAAACCGGAGAGGTTGGTCCTTAGAAGGACGATCACAATTACAATCATACCAGCATAGGCTAGCTCTTGGGTTTAGCCTCTATGATCTCGTGGTAGATCTACTCTTGTACTACTCATATCTTCAATATTAATCAAGCAAGAAGTAGGGTTTTACCTCCATCGAGAGGGCCCGAACCTGGGTAAACATTGTGTCCCTTGCTTCCTATTACCATCAGCCTAAGACGCACAGATCGGGACCCCCTACCCGAGATCTGCCGGTTTTGACACCGATAGTGGCCGCCCGAGGGGCCCACGAGACAGGGGGCGCCCTATAGGGGGGGTGCACCCTATAGGGGGGGGCGCCCTACCCTCTCGTGGTCACCTCGGCTGCTTCTTGACTTGCACTCCAAGTCCTCTGGATCATGTTCGTTCCAAAAATCACGCTTCCGAAGGTTTCATTCCGTTTGGACTCCGTTTGATATTCCTTTTCTTCAAAATACTGAAATAGGCAAAAAAAGCAGCAATATGGGCTGGGCCTCCGCTTAGTAGGTTAGTCCCAAAAATGATAATAATGTGTAAAATAAAGCCCATAAACATCCAAAACAGGTAATATAATAGCATGGAACAATCAAAAATTATAGATACGTTGGAGACGTATCAAAGCTCAACCCCTACGTCAAGCCGAGGGAACTCATAAGGGGCAATGACTTGTTTTGGACCAAGAAACAAAATCTCATCTTTCTAGATGTGATCAAGGCCAAGCAAAACATCTACGTACCCGTTCAGTGGATTGATATGGACCATCTGAGGAAGAACCAGGCATATTTTGGTGAACCTTTGGATTTGGTGGAGCAGTTTGGTATTGAGTAGCTCCTCATGTTCCACCTTGACTTTGACCCGGAGATTGTGGCTCAATTTCTTGCTTCTGTCCACTTCCACACGGATGATAAGTGGACCATGACTTGGATGAAAAATGGAAAGAGGATGTCTGCTGAGTGGAAGGAGTTCATGGATCTGTTGCATGTTCATGATGAGGGGCTCGATGTGCCCGTTGGTGTCTGCCCGCATGCCAACCTAGTGTGTGCCTCCAAGAACAAGCTTCAATCCTACCTTGTTGAGAAGTCTTTACCCAGTGGCAAGAAGGCTTTTGTGCTGAACCCGTTTCTTGACACCATGCACCGGATCTTCCTCCTCACATAGGCGACAAGGACAAGGTGCATTCCTATCTTGTGGACATGATGCTTATTTTTGAGGAAGCGCATCGTCAACAACTTGGACCACTTGATGTCTCTCATATCATGTGGTGTGAGCTTCAGTTTTCGGTGTTCCCTCGCAAGGTTCCCATCTATGGACCTTATTTGCACCTCTTGATTTTGAAGACTTGGGAGAAGCTCTTTCTAGGTGAAGAGTTTCATGTTCCCAACTGGATTCGCCATGAGCCCATTAGGTTGCGCCAGAAGAACAAGTGGGCTAACACCACTACCCGGGCTGAGGCAGAAGCTGCCCACATGGATGTTGATGATGATGAGATTGAGGAGGAGGAGGCAGATGACAGTTCTGAGGGGTATGCACCTCCCTCTACTGAGCCATCTTGGGCTAAGAAGCTCAAGGCCAAGGTGAAGGCTCTGTTCTACATGCAGGCCAAGGGGCAATACCATACTCACCTTGCTCAGAAGGAGAGTCGCCAATGCGACAAGCGGATTTTGAGGAAGCTTGGCGAGCATGTCTCGAGTGGGTCTGAGATGAACATCACACTTGAGGCTGCTTGGATGACGAAGCGGGGCTATCAGTGGGCTGACTCAGATGAGAAGACCATTCCTATTGCTTCCGATGAGGAGATTGTTGGGTGATAACTTCAGCGGGAGCTACCACCTGTGCCTTAGGTGTCCTCTCTGCCCTTTTGGTGTCTCGATGCCAAAGGGGGAGAGAGTGTAGGATTTGTGAGTCTTTGCTTTGTCTCCTTGCGTTCGTTGGACCTTTGTCGTTTGCTTTGGTTTGTGTTAGTTGTGTGTGAGTCCGGAGACTTATCCTATCATATGGTGTGAGACATATGCCTTCACTCTTATCCTTTTATTGTCAAGTATGATTAGTAGCTTGTGAGACTGTCTTATCTTGTGCTCCCATTATCATGCTCACTTGCTATACCTTGCTTCCATGCTTGATGATAGTACATTTGCGGACTAATCGTGTGCATTGAGCATTTCAGATATTTCATATCTAGGCACAAGACGATTCGGTGCCCCTCAAAGCCTATCGAAGACGGTTGTTCTCTACGGTTCTTTTTGGTGGTTTTGAGTCATAGGAAAGCCGTACTATTAAAAGGGGGCCCGCTTCGAAAAGGTTAGGGTGGAATCAACATGTACACATTTGTTCCTTTGCACCATCTTTCCTTCGCTTCGATGGAACATCGTCCGTTTATCTTTATCTGTGCGAAATGAAGGCTGCCAAATGCTAAACTGTCTGTGGTGTGCGGTAGTACTGCTCAAGGGAACACTAGTACCGTAGGGGCTTGCAGTAGTACCACTCAAGGGAGCGGTAGTGCCGTAGGGCCCAGCGGTAGTACCCCTGCCTCCAGCCCTGACGCTGACGTATGCAGAAGTAGGCGCGGATGTAATTTTTTTACGTCCACTCCTACGCGGTAGTACCGCTCCCTGTGAGTGGTAGTACCGTGCCAGATTTTTGCACAACTCCGAACTCAGCAGAAGTAGATACGGAAGTAATTTATTTATTCCATGCATTTCTAGCGCCAGTTGAGCCCTGCCTTACGGCAGTACCTTAGGGGGGCGCGGTAGTACCGCTCCAGCGGTTCTACCACTCGTTGCCCTATGCAACAGGCCCTCGTCCGGTCACTACCGCACAAGCGGTAGTACCGCACCATGCATCGGTAGTACTTCGACGCTTTGCGGTAGTACCACGGCTGCGTGCGGTAGTACCGCACCACGCGGCCTGAGTGAGGGGATAACAGTTGGATCTTTCCCCCACTATATAAAGGGGGTCTTTTTCCTCAAGAAGACCACCTCTTCCCTCCTCAAGCTCCATTGTTGCTCAAACCTCCATTTTCGCCCGATCTCTCTCCCTAGCCAATCAAACTTGTTGATTTTCTAGGGATTGGTTGAGAAGGCCCCGATCTACACTTCCACCAAGAGAAATTTGATTCCCCCCACTAATCCCTTGCAGATCTTGTTACTCTTGGGTGTTTGAGCACCCTAGACGGTTGAGGTCACCTCGGAGCCATATTCCATTGTGCTGAAGCTTCATGCTGTCGTTGGGAGCCTCCAATTAAGTTATGGAGATAGACCCAACCTTGTTTATAAAGGTCCGGTTGCCACCTTCAAGTGATGTCTACTATGCAAATTTCTTCTTGTAGACGTTGTTGGGCCTCCAAGTGCAGAGGTTTGTAGGACAGTAGCAAATTCCCCTCAAGTGGATGACCTAAGGTTTATCAATCCGTGGGAGGCGTAGGATGAAGATGGTCTCTCTCAAACAACCCTGCAACCAAATAAAAAAGAGTCTCTTGTGTCCCCAACACACCCAATACAATGGTAAATTGTATAGGTGCACTAGTTCGGCGAAGATATGGTGATACGAGTGCAATATGGATGGTAGATATAGGTTTTTGTAATCTGAAAATGTAAAAACAGCAAGGTAGCAAGCAACAAAAGTGAGCGAAAACGGTATTGCAATGCTTCAAAACAATGCCAAGGGTTCATACTTTCACTAGTGCAAGTTCTCTCAACAATGATAACATAATTAGATCATATAACAATCCCTCAACATGCAACAAAGAGTCACTCCAAAGTCACTAATAGCGGGGAACAAACAAAGAGATTATTTTAGGGTACGAAACCACCTCAAAGTTATTCTTTTTGATCAATCCATTGGGCTATTCCTATAAGTGTCACAAACAGCCCTAGAGTTCGTAGTAAAATAACACCCTAAGACACACATCAACCAAAACCCTAATGCCACCTAGATACTCCAATGTCACCACAAGTATCCGTGGGTTTGATTATACGATATGCATCACACAATCTCAGATTCATCTATTCAAACCAACACAAAGAACTTCAAAGAGTGCCCAAAGTTTGTACCGGAGAGTCAAGACAAAAACGTGTGCCAACCCCTATGCATAAGTTCACAAGGTCACTGAACCCGCAAGTTAATCACCAAAACATACATCAAGTAGATCACGTGAATATCCCATTGTCACCACAGATAAGCACATGCAAGACATACATCAAGTGTTCTCAAATCCTTAAAGACTCAATCCGATAGGATAACTTCAAAGGGAAAACTCAATCCATTACAAGAGGTAGAGGGGGAGAAGCATCATAAGATCCAACTATAATAGCAAAGCTCGCGGTACATCAAGATTGTGCCATATGAAGAACACGAGAGAGAGAGAGAGAGAGAGAGAGAGAGAGAGAGAGAGAGAGAGAGATCAAACACATAGCTACTGGTACATACCCTCAGCCCGAGGGTGAACTACTCCCTCCTCGTCATGGAGAGCGCCAGGATGATGAACATGGCCACCGGTGATGGATACCCCCCCTCCGGCAGGGTGCGGAACAGGGTCCCAATTGGTTTTTGGTGGCTATAGAGGCTTGCAACAGCGGAAATCCCAATCTATGTTTTTTTGGGGGGTTTCTGTATTTATAGGAATTTTTGGCATTGGTTTCACGTTAGGGGGGGGGGGTCTCCGAGTCAGCCATGAGGTAGGGGCACGCACCCAGGGGGTAGGGCGTGCCCTCGACCCTCGTGGATGACTTGGGACTCTTCTAGCCTAACTCTTTTGCTTCAGGGGCTTCTTTTAGTCCATAAAAAATCTCCGTAAATTGGCAGGTCAATTGGACTCCGTTTGGTATTCCTTTTCTGTAAAACTCAAAAACAAGGAAAAAATAGAAACTGGCACCAGGCTCTAGGTTAATAGGCTAGTCCCAAAAATCATATAAAATAGAATATAAATGCATATAAAACATCTAAGATCGATAATATAATAGCATGGAACAATCAAAAATTATAGATACGTTGGAGACGTATCACGCACCAATAGTGGCATCACAACATCTCGCATTGTGCGAGGGCGTGTGGAGAATACGGTGGCCCTAGTGGCTTCTTGGGGAGCATTATGCCTCCACACCGCTCCAACGGAGACGTACTTCCTCTTAAAGGGAAGGAAGTTCGGTAACACATCCTCGTCTCCTCCGGCTCCACTCTTGGTTATATCTTACCTTTACTTGTGCAAGCTTTCATTGTGTTGTATCCCGTGCTTGCTTGTGTGCTTGTTGTTGTTGCATCATATAGGTTGCTCACCTAGTTGCACATCTAGACAACCTACTTTGATGCTAATTTTAATTTGGTCAAGAAAAGCTAAAAATTGTTAGTTGCCTATTCACCCCCCTCTAGTCAACCATATCGATCATTTCAGCATCTGAGGTCGACACGGTACAGGCCCACCAACATGTTCTTGTTTTTAGGCTTCTTTCATTTTGTTTTCTTCCTTTCTTTTCCCCTGTTGAAATTTTAGTTTGTTTGGGAGATCGAATAACAGTTTAGAGATTCTTATTCTAGAAAATAAAAGATAGGAAATAGTTAGGGCTCCTTTGGTTTAAAGTATTTTCGTAGGAACTTCAGAGGATTATAATCCTTAGGAACTTTTGATATGTTTGTTATTTGATTCATAGGATTGAATCCCATAGAATTTTTTTTCTAACGATTTGTTTGTACTACCTCCCATAGGATTTCTAGCATCCACTAAAACATCTTTAAAAGAATTCCTTGTTTTCCTATGATGCAATCAAACAAACCAAAATCCTGTAGGATTGAAATCTTCATGTCATGGCAATCCTATATTTTTCCTATTCCCACGTTTTTACAATCCTATGAATCAAAGAGGCCCTTGGAGGTTTCATTCCTCTTTCTGAGAAAAAATGGTAGGGAAGACCCCTACTGTGCCATTTTATTTATTTATTTATTTATAAATGATGGTGGTAATGTGCTAATGTACATGTGGTGTCAAATTCCATAGGGCAAGTTTTAAAGAATCCAACCATGATTGCATGCCTTCTCTAAGACTAGGCCTAGCTCTATGAATAATAAAAGGAAACAAAGCTTTGAATTCAATACGGGAGTTGATATTGGGCTGAATAATTCCAAAGATCTGCCCATGTCTTTGCAACCAAATGCTCCATGGATATGTTTCCATTCCAGGCAAAATAATGCAATTGTGGGGATTTTCTCGCCATAATTTTGCCATTCCATATGTTTTCCAAAGCAACATAGTTTTACCATTACCAACATTGCAGGAAGCAATCCTTCTGTATAAATCCATGTGGGTTAGGCAATCCTTCCACCAAAAAGATCATTATTATTATCATGAGGGACAATCCTATTATCATAGTATACTTCCAAAGTAGATTGACCCATGGAATGTATTCACGATTGTGCATCTTGTGAATAGTTTTCATGAGTAATGCGTTATTTATGCCCTTGGAATTAGGACTCCTAAACCACCTTGGTCATCTGGTCTCCATATATTTTTCTCGCTGGCCAGACATCTCCCACTTTTATTAATATCATTTTGTTCCAAAGAAATCTCCTACATGGTTTCTCTCAATCTTAAAGTATGGTAATGGGAATCTTGAAGGTACACATGTAAAACACAAACATTGAGGTGATGTTGGAGTTGATATATGTTAGTCTACATGAATATGAATTAGGATGATATGCGAGCCAATCTCCTGTCAATCTTAGCAATTTCAGAAATAGGTACATGGCAGTGCTTTTGTAATACGTCCATTCTTGCAATTAGTGGCAAGTTGAGGATCCACAATGATGGGCACTAATGAAGATATACTATAATTCACATACAATCCACTAGAGAAGCTGAATTTGGTCAAGATATCTTTGAGTTCCAATAAGTTGTGATGGCCAGCAGGCATGATTAAGAGTTTTTCATATGCATAATGAACAATAGGGTAATCCTCGACATTGGATAGTCGATGCATAGGTTGATTTCACCATTGTGCCAAGCATCATTTATGAAAAATTGTATAAACCAGTTGCTAACACATATAGAAGGGGGTGGAGGGTCATCCTATCGCCCCTCTTACAATGAATAACTTTTCTAGGTACCCCATTGATTGAGGTAGTGGCAAATTATAAAAATGCTTCAACCCATCCAAGCCATTTAGGTGTAAAACCTTTTTCATTCAGCATAGACAATATACAAATGTACTTAACTTTATCAAATGCCCTTTCAAAATCCAACTGGAGTATGAAAATTATTTTCTGCATAACTGACAAAGGTGTAGATATTCAAAAGCCTAGCCTAGGCAATCTTGGATTTTTTCCCTTGATATAACCATATAGTTCTAATGCATCACATGCATAATTTTGTACTATGTTGGCCATGAGTTCAGTGACAAATTTCATGGGCATGCTGACCAAAGAGACCGACCTATAATCATTCATACCTTTACAGACATGCATTTTGGGAATTAATGTTGAATGTGCATTTATCTCCAAATGATATTACCTCCATCCCAAATTAGTTGTCTTAAATTTGTCTAGATAGAGATGTACTTGTAGCAAGACAACTAATTTGGGACGGAGGGAGTATTTTCATCTAATGACACCATGGTTAGTGGAACTAATGATGGTTGTTATATTATTATCTCGCATCATTGGCTACTCAATTGATTATTAAGGAGATAGTTGACCCCCACCCACCCACCCCCCCCACCCACACACGCACACACTTCAAAAAGGATAAATACATGGTTTTCCGATGACTCAAAGCTTTAATTTTGCTTTATTTTAGTCTAGGGCATCCACACCATTAAGAGTGGTAAAGGTGCTTGAAAAAAACGTGGGAACATAACAAACTCCTACACCAGCATTCCCTATGCTACATCCTTGAAATACCAGAAAACTCATCATAAACGTGTTATTTGTCATCCTACCACGTGCCCACAGGGTCCAGGGTTGATTCTCTGGACCCCCATGTGCACGGGCCCCTGGCACCCCTGGGGTCAAGTGCAAATCCTTTGTATACCCCATGCGCATGGTGTCTATGACCCCCCGTGTCCACGGGGTTTGCGGCATTCCCTCGGGTAACCTCGTGCGCACGGGGACCTCCAGGAGGGCAACGACTAGATTTGTTGAAGGAGTGTAAATAGCAACTTCTTTTCCTCCAACCCAACTATAATGTCTCGAAAGTTGCTCCACCATTGCTAACATCCATTTTTCTAATACTCTCAATCCCTCTACCCAAACACTCCAAGACGTTCACATCCGAGAGAGCAAGACTCGATCTACATTTCTACCAAACTAATTTGTGTTCCCCACTTGATTTTCTTATCAACACTTGATACTCTTGGAGTTTGGGCTCCTAGGTGGTAGAGTTTTCTCCAGAAGCGTCCTTGCGTTTGGTGTGCTCCGGAGAAGTTTGTAAAGGTGTGGTGGTCGCTTTCTAGACCAACCCCTTGTGATTCGAGGCTCATCCATTGGGGGTGACTCAAAGGTTAAATAAGTGAGCCATGTGGTGGCATTCCTGGGCTTTGGCTTTGGGAACGCTCCAATGAAGATTAGCACTCACAAAAGTGTGTGAACTTGGGTATAAATACGCAGCCTCGACTCACTTCTGGTTAATCTTTCCCGTTCCTTCACTTGCTTTGTATGCTTGTTGGCTTGCTAATTAGATTGTTGCCTAGTGTACTTTGCTTTGAGTTTGCTTGCCATATAGGTTGTGTTCACCTAGATGCACATATATAGAACCTACATTATCCACGATTCCCTAAAAATAGAAGATAAGCTTACAATTCTAGTCTCCTGTTCACCCCCACTAGTCGATCGCGTCGATCCTTCCAATTAGTATCTGAGGTATGACTCTTTACTAGGGCATAACCGCCTACAGAGAAGATGTTCGATACTGGAAATGAAAATTTGGGTAAACAATCTGCTCGTGGTCCTCTTAGGGCATAACCACAGGGATTCACGAGACATGGATAACTAAAGAAGATTAGGAAACAAACAAGGCAAATTCCTAGAGAATTTGCAAGTTATCACGGAACCAGAGAAAAAGACATGGTCGGGCCGAGCGCTGGTGCTCATACCTGTGCACGTACTAGGTTCCCGCAAAAACAATATTAATTTCTAGAGAGAAACACAACCTCCAGTCGAAGTGGTCGGGCTCGTACAGGTGGTCTAACTAGGTGAAAAAGATACATTTTTTAGAGTTTTGGACTTAGACGGGAGGACGACCTATGGTATGAGTGCTCGTACCGATGGTCTAACTAGGTCGTACCATGTCGTGAAAGGCATTGCCCTCATTCAAAGAAGAAGACGGCCCATCGCATTAGCGCTTGTGCTCGTACCGAGTCGCTTGGCATTGGAAAAAAATTAACAGAGATACGATAGGACGCGGTCATACCCTCCACAAAAACCTGCACCGGACACAACTTTGCTAGAATAAGCTAGTGAAATTGAAATATTTTACCTTAGTGGAGGGGATGGAGGTTCTTGGGATAGTAAGGCCCATCCTTACACTCTTCCCAATATTTGTTCTTAAGGTTATTCTTGGAGCTCTTCTTCCTCTTTCTATTTTGGATCCGTTCTATCATTGCCAATTTACTTGGACACAAATTGTGAGGATAATTACTTTCATCAAAATCACGTCATTTCTGTACTTCTAATATTGAAGGAGAAGCGACGGCAGAGGGTGAAGGAAATATGCCCTAGAGGCAATAATAAAGTTATTATTTATTTCCTTATTTCATGATAAATGTTTATTATTCATGCTAGAATTGTATTAACCGGAAACATGATACATGTGTGAATACATAGACAAACATATAGTCACTAGTATGCCTCTACTTGACTAGCTCATTAATCAAAGATGGTTATGTTTCCTAACCATAGACATGTGTTGTCATTTGATTAATGGGATCACATCATTAGGAGAATGATGTGATTGACATGACCCATTCCGTTAGCCTAGCACTTGATCGTTTAGTATATTGCTATTGCTTTCTTCATGACTTATACATGTTCCTGTAACTATGAGATTATGCAACTCCGTTTACGGAGGAACACTTTGGTGCTACCAAACGTCACAATGTAACTGGGTGATTATAAAGGAGTACTACAGGTGTCTCCAAAGGTACATGTTGGGTTGGCGATTTGAGATTAGGTTTTGTCACTCCGATTGTCGGAGAGGTATCTCTGGGCCCTCTCGGTAATGCACATCACTATAAGCCTTGCAAGCAATGTAGCTAATGAGTTAGTTACGGAATGATGCATTACGTAACGAGTAAAGAGACCTGCCGGTAATGAGATTGAACTAGGTATTGGATACCGACGATCAAATCTTGGGCAAGTAACATACCGATGACAAAGGGAACAACGTATGTTGTTATGCGGTTTGACCGATAAAGATCTTCGTAGAATATGTAGGAGCCAATATGAGCATTCAGGTTCCGCTATTGGTTATTGACCAAGAATAGTTCTAGGTCATGTCTACATAGTTCTCGAACCCGTAGGGTCCGCACGCTTAAGGTTTCGATGCGATGCTTATATTATGAGTTTATGAGTTTTGATGTACCGAAGGAGTTCGGAGTCCCGGATGAGATCGGGGACATGACGAGGAGTCTCGAAATGGTCGAGACGTAAAGATCGATATATTGGACGACTATATTCGGAGTTCGGAAAGGTTCCGAGTGATTCGGGTATTTTTCGGAGTACCGGAGAGTTACGGGACTTCGCCGGAGAGTATATGGGCCTTATTGGGCCATACGGGAATAGAGGAGAGAGGCCAAAAGGGAGGAGGCCTGCGCCCCCCCTCTGGTCCGACTGGACAAGGCGCAGCCCCCTTCCTTCTCCTCTCCCCTCTTTCCCCTTCTCCTACTCCAACAAGGGAGGTGGAATCCTACTAGGACTAGGGAGTCCTAGTAGGACTCCACACTTGGCGCGCCTCCTCCTAGGGCCGGCCTCCTCCCCCCTTGCTCCTTTATATACGGGGGCAGGGGGCACCCCATGACACACAAGTTGATCTACGGATCGTTCCTTAGCCGTGTGCGGTGCCCCCCTCCACCATATTCCACTTCGGTCATATCGTCGCGGAGCTTAGGCGAAGCCCTGCGCCGGTGGAGCATCATCATCGTCACCACGCCGTCGTGCTGACGGAACTCATCCCCGACGCTTTGCTGGATTAGAGCCCGGGGATCGTCATCGAGCTGAACGTGTGCTGAACTCGGAGGTGCCGTGCGTTCGGTACTTGGATCGGTCGGATCGTGAAGACGTACGACTACATCAACCGCGTTGTTATAACGCTTCGCTTCGGTCTCACGAGGGCGTGGACATACACTCTCCCTCTCGTTGCTATGCCATCACCATGATCTTGCGTGTGCGTAGGAATTTTTGAAATTACTCGTTCCCCAACAGTGGCATCCGAGCCAGGTTTTATGCGTTGATGTCATATGCACGAGTAGAACACAAGTGAGTTGTGGGAGATATAAGTCATACTGCTTACCAGCATGTCATACTTTGGTTCAGCGGTATTGTGATATGAAGCGGCCGGACCGACATTACGCGACGCTTCGCGAGACTGGTTTCACCGCTTGAGCACTCGTTGCTTAAAGGTGACCGCGGGTGTCTGTCTCTCTCACTTTAGTTGAACCGAGTGTGGCTACGCCCGGTCCTTGCGAAGGTTAAAACAACACCAACTTGACAAACTATCGTTGTGGTTTTGATGCGTGGTAAGAATGGTTCTTGCTCAGCCCGTAGCAGCCACGTAAAACTTGCAACAACAAAGTAGAGGACGTCTAACTTGTTTTTGCAGGGCATGTTGTGATGTGATATGGTCAAGGCGTGATGCTATATTTTATTGTATGAGATGATCATGTTTTGTAACCGAGTTATCGGCAATCGGCAGAGCCATATGGTTGTCGCTTATTGTATGAAATGCAACGCCATGTAATTGCTTTACTTTATCACTAAGCGGTAGCGATAGTCGTAGAAGCAATAGTTGGCGAGACGACAACGATGCTACGATGGAGATCAAGGTGTCGCGCAGGTGACGATGGTGATCACGACAAGTGCTTCGGAGATGGAGATCAAAAGCACAAGATGATGATGGCCATATCATATCACTTATATTGATTGCATGTGATGTTTATCCTTTATGCATCTTATCTTGCTTTGATTGACGGTAGCATTTTAAGATGATCTCTCACTAAAATTATCAAGAAGTGTTCTCCCGAGTATGCACCGCTATGAAAGTTCTTCATCTTTGAGACACCACGTGATGATCGGGTGTGATAGGCTCTACGTTCAAATACAACGGGTGCAAAACAGTTGCGCACGCGAATACTCAGGTTAAACTTGACGAGCCTAGCATATAACAGATATGGCCTCGAACACGGAGACCGAAGGTCGGCGTGAATCATATAGTAGATATGATCAACATATTGATGTTCACCGTTGAGACTACTCCATCTCACGTGACGATCGGACATGGTGTAGTTGATATGGATCACGTAATCACTTAGAAGATTAGAGGGATGTCTATCTAAGTGGGAGTTCTTGAGTAATATGATTAATTGAACTTTAATTTATCATGAACTTAGTCCTGGTAGTATTTTGCAGATTATGTTGTAGATCAATAGCTCGCGTTGTTGCTTCCCTATGTTTTTATATGTGTTCCTAGAAAATTGTATTGAAAATGTTAGTAGCAATGATGCGGATTGGATCCGTGATCTAAGGTTCATCCTCATTACTGCACAGAAGAATTATGTCCTTAATGCACCGCTAGGTGACAGACCTATTGCAGGAGCAAATGCGACGTTATGAGCGTTTGGCTAGCTCAATATGATGACTACTTGATAGTTTAGTGCACCATACTTAACGGCCTAGAATCGGGACTTCAAAGACGTTTTGAACGTCATGGACCATATGAGATGTTCCAGGAGTTGAAGTTAATATTTCAAGCAAATACCCGAGTTGAGAGATATGAAGTCTCCAACAAGTTCTATAGCTAAAAGATGGAGGAGAATCGCTCAGCTAGTGAGCATGTGCTCAGATTGTCTGGGTACTTCAATCGCTTGAATCAAGTGGGAGTTAATCTTCCAGATAAGATAGTGATTGACAAAATTCTCTAGTCACCATCACTAAGTTACTAGAACTTCGTGATGAACTATAGCATGCAAGGGATGACGAAAACGATTCCCGAGCTCTTCGTGATGTTGAAATCGACGAAGGTAGAAATCAAGAAAGAGCATCAAGTGTTGATGATAGACAAGACCACTAGTTTCAAGAAAAGGGCAAAGGGAAAGAAAGGGAAACTTCAAGTAGAATGGCAAACAAGTTGTCACTCCCATGAAGAAGACCGAAGCTGGACCAAAGCTTGAAACTGAGTGCTTACACTGCAAAGGAAATGGTCACTTGAAGAGGAAATGCCCTGAATATTTGGTGGATAAGAAGGATGGCAAAGTGAACAAGAGTATATTTGATATACAGGTTATTGATGTGTGCCTTACTAGTGTTTAGAGCAACCCCTCGGTATTTGGTACTGGTTCAGTTGCTAAAAGTAGTAACTCGGAACAGGAGTTGCATAATAAATAGAAACTAGTTAAGGGTGAAGTGATGATGTGTGTTGAAAGTAGTTTCAAGATTGATATGATCATCATCGCACACTCCCTATACTTTCGGGATTAGTGTTGAACCTAAATAAATGTTATTTGGCGTTTGCATTGAGCATAAATATGATTTGATCATGTTTATTGCAATACGGTTATTCATTTAAAATCAGAGAATAATGGTTACTCTGTTTACATGAATAAAACCTTCTATGGTCATACACCCAATGAAAATGGTTTGTTGGATCTCGATCGTGTGATACACATATTCATAATATTGAAGCCAAAAGATGCAAAGTTAATAATGATAGTGCAACATATTTGTGGCACTGCCGTTTAGGTCATATTGGTGTAAAGCGCATGAAGAAACTCCATGCTGATGGGCTTTTGGAATCACTTGATTATGAATCATTTGATGCTTGCGAACCGTGCCTTTTGGGCAAGATGACTAAAACTCCGTTCTCCAGAACAATGGAACGAGCTACTGACTTGTTGGAAATAATACATACCGATGTATGCGATCCAATGAGTGTTGATGCTCGTGGCAAGTATCATTATTTTCTGACCTTCACAGATGATTTGAGCAGATATGGGTATATCTACTTGATGAAACATAAGTCTGAAACGCTTGAAAAGTTCAAAGAATTTCAGAGTGAAGTGAAGAATCATCGTAATAAGAAAATAAAAGTTTCTACGATATGATCGCAGAGGTAAAATATTTGAGTTACGAGTTTGGCCTTCAGTTAAAACAATGTGAAATAGTTTCACTACTCACGCCACCTGGAACACCATAGTGTAATGGTGTGTACGAACATCGTAACCGTACTTTATTAGATATGGTGCGATCTATGATGTCTCTTATCAGTTTACCACTATCGTTTTGGGGTTATGCATTAGAGACAGCTGCATTCACGTTTAATAGGGCACCATCTAAATCCGATGAGACGACACCGTATGAACTATGGTTTAACGGTAAACCTAAGCTGTCGTTTCTTAAAGTTTGGAGTTGTGATGCTTATGTGAAAAGTTTTCACCTGATAAGCTCGAACCCAAATCGGAGAAGTGCGTCTTCATAGAATACCCAAAGGTAACTATTGGGTACACCTTCTATCACAGATCCGAAGGCAGGTTATTCGTTGCTAAGATGGATCCTTTCTAGAGAAGAAGTTTCTCTCGAAAGAAGTGAGTGGGAGGAAAGTAGAAACTTGATGAGGTAATTGTACCTTCTCCTTATTGGAAAGTAGTTCATCACGAAATCAGTTCCATGATTCCTACACCAATTAGTGAGGAAGTTAATGATGATGATCATGAAACTTCAGATCAAGTTGCTACCAAACCTCGTAGGTCTTCGAGAGTAAGATCCGCACTGTAGTGGTACGGTAATCATGTTCTGGAAGTCATGTTACTAGACCATGATGAACCTACGAACTATGAGGAAGCGATGATGATCCCAGATTCCGCAAAATGGTCTGAGACCATGAAATCTGAGATGGAATCCATATATGAGAACAAAGTGTGGACTTTGGTTGATTTGCCCGATGATCGGCAAGTCATAGAAAATAAATGGATCTTCAAGAGGAAGACGGACACTGATAGTAGTGTTACTATCTACAAAGCTCGACTTGTCACAAAAGGGTTTTCGACAAGTTCAAGATGTTGACTACAATGAGATTTTTTTTTTCAACTGTAGCGATGCTTAAGTCTGTCCGAATCATGTTAGCAATTGCCGCATTTTATGATTATGAAATTTGGCAAATGGATGTCAAAACTACATTCCTGAATGGATTTCTGGAAGAGAGTTGTATATGATGCAACCGGAAGGTTTTGTCAATCCAAAGGGAGCTAACCAAGTGTGCAAGCTCCAGCGATCCATTTATGGACTGGTGCAAGCCTCTCAGAGTTGGAATAAGCGCTTTGATAGTGTGATCAAAGCATATGGTTTTATGAGACTTTTGGAGAAGCTTGTATTTACAAGAAAGTGAGTGGGAGCACTACAGCATTTCGATAAGTATATGCGAATGACATATTGTTGATCGGAAATAATGTAGAATTATTCGCAAAGCATAAAGGAGTATTTGAAAGGAGTTTTTCAAAGAAGGACCCGGTGGAGCTACTTACATATTGAGCATCAAGATCTATTGAGATAGATCAAGACACTTGATAAGTTTTTCAATAAGTACATACCTTGTCAAGATTTTGAAGTAGTTCAAAATGGAACAGTCAAAGAAAAGTTCTTGCTCGTGTTGCAAGCGTGTGAAATTGAGTAAGACTCAAATCCCGACCACGACAGAAAAATAGAAAAGAGAATGAAAGTCATTCCCTATGCCTCACCATAGGTTCTATAAAGTATGCTATGCTATGTACCGGACCTATTGTATACCTTGCTCTGAATTTGGCAAGGAGTACAATAGTGATCTAGGAGTAGATCATTTGGACATTGGTCAAGAACATCCTTAGTGAGGACTAAGGAAATATTTCTCGATTATGGAGGTGATAAAAGAGCCCGTCGTAAAGAGTTACATCGATGCAAGATTTTTACACTGATCCAGATGACTCTAAGTCTCAATCTGGATACATATTGAAAGTGGGAGCAATTAGCTAGAGTAGCTCCGTGCAGAGCATTGTAGACATAGAATATTTGCAAAATAAATACGGCTCTGAATGTGACAGACACGTTGACTAAGCTTCTCTCACGAGCAAAACATGATCATACCTTAGTACTCTTTGGGTGTTAATCACATAACGATGTGAACTAGATTATTGACTCTAGTAAACCCTTTGGGTGTTGGTCACATGACGATGTGAACTATGGGTGTTAATCACATACAGATGTGAATATTAGTGTTGAATCACATGATGATGTGAACTAGATTATTGACTCTAGTGCAAGTGGGAGACTGAAGGAAATATGCCCTAGAGGCAATAATAAAGTTATTATTTATTTCCTTATTTCATGATAAATGTTTATTATTCATGCTAGAATTGTATTAACCGGAAACATGATACATGTGTGAATACATAGACAAACATATAGTCACTAGTATGCCTCTACTTGACTAGCTCATTAATCAAAGATGGTTATGTTTCCTAACCATAGACATGTGTTGTCATTTGATTAATGGGATCACATCATTAGGAGAATGATGTGATTGACATGACCCATTCCGTTAGCCTAGCACTTGATCGTTTAGTATATTGCTATTGCTTTCTTCATGACTTATACATGTTCCTGTAACTATGAGATTATGCAACTCCGTTTACGGAGGAACACTTTGGTGCTACCAAACGTCACAACGCAATCGGGTGATTATAAAGGAGTACTACAGGTGTCTCCAAAGGTACATGTTGGGTTGGCGTATTTCGAGATTAGGTTTTGTCACTCCGATTGTCGGAGAGGTATCTCTGGGCCCTCTCGGTAATGCACATCACTATAAGCCTTGCAAGCAATGTAGCTAATGAGTTAGTTACGGAATGATGCATTACGTAACGAGTAAAGAGACTTGCCGGTAATGAGATTGAACTAGTTATTGGATACCGACGATCAAATCTCGGGCAAGTAACATACCGATGACAAAGGGAACAACGTATGTTGTTATGCGGTTTGACCGATAAAGATCTTCGTAGAATATGTAGGAGCCAATATGAGCATCCAGGTTCCGCTATTGGTTATTGACCAAGAATAGTTCTAGGTCATGTCTACATAGTTCTCGAACCCGTAGGGTCCGCACGCTAAGGTTTCGATGATGCTTATATTATGAGTTTATGAGTTTTGATGTACCGAAGGAGTTCGAGTCCGGATGAGATCGGGGACATGACGAGGAGTCTCGAAATGGTCGAGACGTAAAGATCGATATATTGGACGACTATATTCGGAGTTCGGAAAGGTTCCGAGTGATTCGGTATTTTTCGAGTACCGAGAGTTACGGAATTCGCCGGAGAGTATATGGGCCTTATTGGGCCATACGGGAATAGAGGAGAGAGGCCAAAGGGAGGAAGCCTGCGCCCCCTCCGTCCGAATTGGACAAGGGGCGAACCCCTTTCCTTCTCCCTCTCCCCTCTTTCCCTTCTCCTACTCCAACAAGGGAGGTGGAATCCTACTAGGACTAGGGAGTCCTAGTAGGACTCCACACTTGGCGCGCCTCCTCCTAGGGCCGGCCTCCTCCCCTTGCTCCTTTATATCTGAGGCGGGGGCACCCCATGACACACAAGTTGATCTACGGATCGTTCCTTAGCCGTGTCTGGTGCCCCGTCCACCATATTCCACTTCGTCATATCGTCATGGAGCTTAGGCGAAGCCCTGCGCCGTGGAGCATCATCATCGTCCCACGCCGTCGTCTTGTGGAACTCATCCCCAACGCTTTCTTTGGATCGGAGCCGGGGATCGTCATCGAAATGAACGTGTCTTTGAATTCGGAGGTGCCGTATGTTCGGTATTTGGATCGGTCGGATCGTGAATACGTCGACTACATCAACAGCGTTGTTATAACGCTTCGCTTCACGGTCTCACGAGTGCGTGGACATACACTCTCCCCTCTCGTTGCTATGCCATCACCATGATCTTGCGTGTGCGTAGGAATTTTTTTGAAATTACTACGTTCCCCAACAGACGGCTAGGTCGAGGCCGTGGAGGCTATATGAGGAGGAGATGTGGGGCATGTGAGGAGGAGAACGAGCCGCGGCGTAGGGGATTAAGGTCCCAGAGTAGGAGGAGGAGGAGGGCCGGAGAGTGGGGGTTACCTGGGTGCCGCCGTCGGTGGGGAAAAGAAGGTACAAATCGTTATCCTTTGCACGACGGGTGATTTCTAGCCAAATCGGAGCGGGAGAGCACATAAACGTGGGAGGGCTCGAGACGTGTGAGCGATTTCATGCATGTATTCGCTCCATTTCGGACAACTATTTTCGTGTGCATCCCAAACAACCAGATTGGAATTTGGGGAATACCGAATACCAAATCTAATTTGGGGCCTTTGTACATGGATCCAACCCAAGCGTTAGATAACAGCAAAACAACGATATACATACATGTATAAGCACAAATAGATGCAAGATAAGAGTGAAGAAAAACCCTAAATGATGCACAAAACGAAAACCAGGTGTTAATTAAAGCACAATCCCTTCGTGATGAATCCCTGCGCTCTGATTGGGCGGTCAGACCCTCCCCCGGATCGCCACCCGGAACAAATCCACCGCCCACTCCCCACAGATCCAACGGCAGCCACACTGCGTCACGCGGATCGCCCCTGCCGCCGTCCCGCGAAGCTTGCACCTTCCCCAATAAAAGCCGCGCCCTCGCTCGCATCCACATCCACAAACTCAGAGCAGAGCGCATTCCGATCTCGCACCGCCGCCCACGCATCTCGAGTAGTTTCCAGCTCGTCGGAGAAGCAGCAAGGAGATGGCCGGAAGGAAGGGCGGCGACAGGAAGAAGGCGGTGACCCGCTCCGTCAAGGCCGGGCTCCAGTTCCCCGTCGGCCGCATCGGGCGTTACCTCAAGAAGGGCCGCTACGCGCAGCGCGTCGGCTCCGGCGCCCCCGTCTACCTCGCCGCCGTCCTCGAGTACCTCGCCGCCGAGGTATGCGCCGATCTTTCCCGTCCTTTCTTGTGCACTCCTGTTCTTTTCGTGCTCGACGGATAACTGACAGATTTCGTTTTTGAATCTCAGGTGCTGGAGCTTGCCGGCAACGCGGCCAAGGACAACAAGAAGACCCGCATCATCCCGCGCCACCTGCTGCTCGCCGTCCGCAACGACCAGGAGCTCGGCAGGCTGCTCGCCGGCGTCACCATCGCCCACGGCGGCGTCATCCCCAACATCAACTCCGTGCTGCTCCCCAAGAAGTCCCCCGCTGCCGCCGAGAAGGAGGCCAAGTCGCCCAAGAAGAAGACCACCACCAAGTCCCCCAAGAAGAAGGTCGCCGCCAAGGAGTAGCCGCCCCGTTGCCTAGCTGACTCTTAGTTCCATATCAGGGAGAAGATTAGGAGACTTTTGGTTGATTGGATCCTGTTTGTAAAAGCTCTTTCATCAGTTCGATGAACAAGCCAGTCAGGACTGTATTGTACCTGTGATTTAGTTTGTGAGGAATGGCTAAAGATGTGACCCTTTCGATCATATTCTCTTGTTTATCCATGGTTCAATTAATCTTCTGAATGTTGCTTCAAACTCCCATCTTCTGCATCTTTCCCCCCGTACCCTCTGTCAGTTTAAAACTCTTGCAGGCAAACGTGGCGAATTAAGGCTTGACCATGCTTAAATCATGTGCTAGCAATTGGCAGATTTGATGCCAATAAACATCATTCCAAACAATTGAACTCTGATCTTTGCCCCTGTAGTTAGACCGGTCATAAAGCAAAAAATTCTTCCGGTTTGAGTTGAGCTGGCAAACTGAACTCTGCATAGTACAAAAACTAGGCTGCTAGATGCAAACTAGACTCGTGAAGGCTCTGATTTATGCGCCACTGACCAAACAAGGTACTCCCTCTGTACATTGATATAAGACGTTCTTTAGACTTGTGGAATGCTAATTTTGGACTGACCGAAAACAGAATCAGATATTGGGACTCATCAACGTAAGGGCAGAGATCAGGCCCTTCAAAGGACAAATTATCCAGTAGAAGAATGTTTGTCCTAGGAGGGCCAAGATTGCTGGGTAAATAAGTAAGTTGATGCTGCGCTTCATGTTCATCAGTAAAAAAAAAACACTATTTTCATATAGGAAAAAGGTTGCAAAATGTAACAGGTAATAATCTACGGTGAATAGTCAGAGGTTTCGTTCTTGGCCTTTTCTTTTTTTTTACATTTAGCGCCAATTGTAAGTTTGCTGTCACAGTAAAAATATTTATACTAGTATCATACTACAACTAACATCCCAATGCGCGTGACTTCCAAGAAAAAAAGCAAACAACAAAACATTAGTTGTTATTCTATTTCTTGATTTGTTAAATATTTTATGAATTTTTTCTACTAGCGTCGAAAGTATACATATTTTAAGTCGGGCTTGGCATCGTGGTGTATTCTCATAATCTTCTTTACCCCACGCACTTTTCCATATTTTAGTGTTTCTTTGACCCGCCTTTACCTTCTTTTGGGTCTACTTTTTCATAACAGGTTATAAAATAAGCATATCACACCACAATCCAATAACAGTGAGCTGAACTTTAGTAATGTTCTTCATATGATTGTACCTTAAGAGGCATAACTCCCCCTTATGGCCTTACCCCCATCGCCTCGATGCATTCAGAAAGAGATTGATTGACACCATTGGGGGGTGGCTGTTTGGACCGTCGTCGCCACCGGCTGTTGGCCTACTAGTTTCTTCGTGAAACTATGTGGATGATCCGACGAGGGTTCTCCTCTCTTGACTTGTTGTCCTCTAGCAAAGAAGGCTAGGGTTTGTTGTCCTCCAATCGGCTAGCCAACCGAGAGTTTCTCCTTTGGCGTTCCTCATCGTCTCGATGGCCGCTGCCTGTTGGAGTTTGCTGGTCTTGATGATCTAACAACGAGGTTTCTCTACAGACTTGTTGTCCCCTAGCAAGTAGGGTTTGCTGTCCTCCGGCAGCTCCTGTCGTCGGGAGTTTTTTCCTCCGCCGTTCCTCATTGCACCGACCGTCGGCGACAATGAAAGTCCTTTCTTAGAATTGTCGCGACATGCTCTCAACGAGGGCAATACGTGAGTTGTTGGATCTTCAAGGGCGGGTGAGAGCATATGTGATCTTTTTGTCTGAATCTCATTTGGACAAAGTTAAGGTAATTGAGTTGATGATTAAGTTAGGACTTGATTCCCTTCATGTTATTGAAAGTGATGGCCACTCTGGTGGCCTTGTTTTGTTTTATAATAATGAGAAGGAAGTGGTTTTAAACTATATGACAGCCAATTTTATCGATGTTTTAATTATGAAGGGGGACAAGCTAGATTGATTATTGACTGGGTTCTGTGGAGAACTAGCTTGGGACCGACGTCATTTGTCTTGGCGATGTCTTCCGGAGCTTAAGGGAGATGCCACAGGTCTATGGACAGTAACTGGAGAATTTAACGAAAGTCTAATGCCAAGTGATAAGGAATGTGGGTATCATCGACCACCGTATATGCTTCAAGATTTTAGTGACTGTCTAGTTGAATGTGGCATGGCTGGAATTAGTGACCATATTATGTAGTATTTTTCCAGTTTATTCACAGCTGAAGTTGTTTCTCCTGATCCGAATGAATTGGCATCGGTTAAAAGAATAGTTACATAGGACATGAATAATGCTTTGCTAGCTCCTTATTCGACATAAGAGGTCAAGAAGGCACTGTTTTTTGATATTAGCGATCTGATGGCCCCAAGACTGGATGCCTTGCACTTGATATTTTATAAGAGGTTTTGACCCATGCTTGGAGAAGATCTTGTTGATGAAGTGTTGAAGGCCGTCAATTCAGGTACATTCCCGCCGGGGTGGAATGACACTGCTATATTTTTGATCCCAAAAATAAATTCTCCTGAGAAAGTGACTCAGTTCCGGCCAATTAATCCGTGCAATGTTATTTATAAGGTAATCTTAAAGATGCTAGCAACAAGGTTGAAAGTTTTTTTTACCAGACATTATTAGCCCAATGCAGAGTGCTTTTGTTCCTGGCGTCTGATCACACACAATGTCTTGGTAGCTTATGAAAGTTTTTTTTAAAAGGAGGTTAAACCCCGGCCTCTACATCAATCGATGCATGCAGTCATCTTTATTAATTATTCAACAAAGGTCTAACAAGAACATACATCAATCCACCCGAAGCCACCACCCACACCTACAAACTCGATAATGTGGAGTGCTCTCACTCCCCATATCTAAAACCGGTGTCGTTGGCGATCCATCCACATAACATATCGGAACCAACATCCGATGCAACAGACCTAAAAGCGCACACCACATGCACACATTTTAGATCGCCGCCATCCTCATCGACCATTGACCCATCTTCTGGAGAGAGATCCACATGATCGTTGCCAATCCGGACATCCGTCGACGCCACCACGGCGCCAAACGGTGCCACCGCCCTACGCTCATCCGTCCAGACACGAAGACTCTGGAAGATTTGTCGTGCGTAGCACCTGCCAACCAGGCATGACTCAGTGTAGCACCTGTCGGCCAGGCATGACTTGATAGCTCCACCGAAGCTCCGTGCAAGATGAAGCCGCTCCACCTCCTGCCTCTGTCTTCTAGCGTCGCTCCACAAATGATGCTCCCAAGAGAGTAACGGCACCGCAGTACCGCCATCGTCCGATCTGGAAGACCAGACCCTAGGGTTTTTCCTGAAGTAGCACGAGTGGGTCGACAACAGTTACACGATGATGCCTTCAACAAGGTAACGACGCAAAACGCCGCCATCGGCTCGATTTTCATCGGCAACTATGTCTCCCCAACTTGCAGCCGGGACTAGATGACAGATCTTAAGATCCAACCACCCAGCCTCAGGCCGACCACCTCCGACGAAGGAGGTGGCCACCACCACCACGCCCAGGACCGGAGCCCCAGACGTCCTCGTATTGCAGGTAGAGCCCAGTGGCAGAATGTCGTTGACGGAACAGGGATGGTACACGACAACAGCTTGTGCGGCCCGCCGAAACCCATCAGATTAGATCGGGCGCCCAAACCACCGTCGCTGGACCCGTCGCCATACGCCGCCGCCTGCATGTCGAAACTAGCCGCCGCCACCTTGCGCCACTGTCGTATGTCCGGCCGTCGTGGACCGCTGATACGTCTCCAACGTATCTATAATTTTTATTGATTCATGTTGTTATATTGTCAATCTTGGATGTTTTATACTCATTTACTAGCAACTTAGTGCCTAGTGCCAGTTGATGTTTTCTACTTGTTTTTACTTTGCAGAATATCAATACCAAACAAAGTCTAAAAGCCATGAAACTTTTTGGAGAATTTTTTCTAGACAGAAGACACCCAGGGAGCCAAAGAAATGCACGGGAGGAGCCCTGCAGGGCCCACTAGGTACCAGGGCACGCTAGAAGGCCCAGGCGCGCCCTGGTGGGTAGTGGAGCCCATGGGAAGCTTCTCGACTGACATCCACCTCTATAAATACTCTAAAATCCCAAAAACCCTAGGGGAGTTGAGAAACACTTTTCCAGTCGCCGCAAGTACCAGAACCACGAGATCAAATCTAGAGGCCTTTTCGGGCACTCCGCCGGAGGGGGTAACAGTCACGAAGGGGTTCTTTATCATCCTTGTTGCCCCTTCGATGATGAGTGAGTAATTTACCACAGACCTACGGGTCCGTAGAGGTATTAGCTATATGGCTTCTTCTCTCTTTTTGATCTTCAATAAATTGCGAGGATAATTACTTTCATCAACATCATGTACCTTTCGTAGTTCTAATATTGGAGGAGAAGCGGCGACAGACGGCTAGGGCCAGGCCATGGAGGCCACGTGAGGAGGAGACGGGGGGCATGGGAGGAGGGGAACGAGCTGTGGCGTCGGGGATTCAGGTCCCGGAGGAGGAGCAGGAGGATGGCCGGCGAGGGGAGGTTACTGGGTGCCGTTGTCGGTGGGAAAAAAGGGACAAATCGTTACCCTTTGCACAATGGGTGATTCCCAGCTAAATCAAAGCCGAAGAGCTCAAAAACATGGGAGGGCTACACGTGTGAGCGATTTCATGCATGTATTCGTTCCATTTCAGACAACTATTTCGTGTGCATCCCAAATAACCAGATTGGAATTTGGGAATACCAAATCTAGTTTGCGGCCTTTGGACATGCATCCAACCGAAACGTTAGATAATAGCAAAACATACATACATGCATAAGCAAATACTACATCTGAAAAAACAATTGGATACAAGATAAAGTAAAAAAAGACGACGATAACTGCCACACGTGTGGTATATACGACATGCGCCCACACATCGTGTGTGGTGTAAGCAGAAGGCAGCCCACACGGGTTGTGTGTGGGCGGACATTAGAATTGCTCACACATGTGGGCGCGGCTACTTCGTGCCACACGCCAACAAGTACTACTCACCTCCACCCCGCGCGTGTGGCACGAAGCAAAAATGCCCACACGTCCTGGCGCAACTGTGTTAGGTACACCGCGTGATGACGATTTAGTTGCCATCTTGGTTGGTAGATGTAGTTATCCGGGATGGCAAATGTAGTTGTAAAAGCATGGCAACTCTATCTGTTTTGGTTAACTATAGTTGCCATGTCTAATTTATGGTAGTTGCCATGTGTGATTAACTACTTGCCACATATGGTCAAACAGTAGTTGCCATGTGTATTTACCTAGTTGCCATGTGTGGTCCAACCATAGTTGCCATGTGTGTTTATCTGGTTGCCACGTACGCGTAACTGCAGTTGCCGTCAAGCAAAAAATCACAGTTGCCATGTGTGTTTACCCTAATTGCCACGTTCGTCTAACTGCAGTTGCCATCCACAACGTAGGAGTGTCGTGTGGGCGAAAAGTAGTTCACCCACACGCGCATGAACTAGGTGGCTGGCTGTGTGGGCAGAAACTAGTTCGCGCACACAGCACAGCTGGCAAACAGCATGGTGCGAGCGTGTGGACAAACTCTCTAACGCCCACACATCAGCCTCGTCCTACGTGGCACACAAAATCAACCTTTTCGTGCCAAGATTCGTGCAAAAGGCACTGGACGACGATTGAGGCGTGTGGACGAGTTGGGTAACGCCCACACGTGTGGGCGTTAGTGTTTTCGTAAAAAAATGCCTAAATGACGCACAAAAAGAAAACCAGGTGTTAATTAAAGCAAAATCCCTTCGTGATGCAAATCCCTGCGCTGTGATTGGCCGATTGGACCCTCTCGCGGATCGCACCCCCTAACCAATCCCCACCGCCCACTTCTCGCAGATCCAACGGCAGGCACGCTGCTTCACGCGGATCGCTCCCCCGTGCCGCCGTTCCCACGAAGCTTCATCTCCCCAATAAAAGCCGCGCCCTCGCTGGCGTCCCAACCCACAAACTCGGAGCAGAGCGCATTCCGATCCCGCACCGCCGCCCACGCATCTCGAGTAGTTTCCAGCTCGCCGGAGAAGTAGCAAGCAAGATGGCCGGAAGGAAGGGAGGCGACAGGAAGAAGTCGGTGACCAGGTCCGTGAAGGCCGGGCTCCAGTTCCCCGTCGGCCGCATCGGGCGTTACCTCAAGAAGGGCCGCTACGCGCAGCGCGTCGGCTCCGGCGCCCCCGTCTACCTCGCCGCCGTCCTCGAGTACCTCGCCGCCGAGGTACGCTCTGATCTCTCCCCTCCTTGAACCTCTGTTACTCTGTTCTCGTCGTGCTCGACAGATAACTGACTGATCTGGTTCTTGGTTGAATCTCAGGTGCTGGAGCTTGCCGGCAACGCGGCCAAGGACAACAAGAAGACCCGCATCATCCCGCGCCACCTGCTGCTAGCCGTCCGCAACGACCAGGAGCTCGGCAGGCTGCTCGCCGGCGTGACCATCGCCCACGGCGGCGTCATCCCCAACATCAACTCCGTGCTGCTCCCCAAGAAGTCCCCCGCTGCCGCCGAGAAGGAGGCCAAGTCGCCCAAGAAGAAGACCACCACCAAGTCCCCCAAGAAGAAGGTCGCCGCCAAGGAGTAGCCGCCCCCATAGACTACTATCGTGACATCGCTTAGGTCCATAGCAGGGAGAGGATGAGGTGATTTGGTTGGGTGGATCCTGTATGTAATTGCTTAGTCTGGAATGGCTAAAGATGCAATCCTTTCAATCATCTTCTCTTGTGTATGTATCCATGTCTGCAATCCATCTTGTGAATGTTTGGTTACCTGCCTTTGCTTCAGAGACTGTCAGCTTGTACATTTAACATCTTGTACCCTGTGTCCGTTTAAACCGATGACAGTAGTAAATTAGATACACCTAAGTTGCTTTCAGACAAACATGGCAACCGCACTAAACTTTGGATAGTCAGATGTGCCTAAAAAAACTGACGGCTCTGATTAATGTGCAATTAAGCAAATGCGATACCAGCATTAGTTTTGGGCTGCGAAACACGTACTTGCTGAGAAATCAAGATACTCCTGTAGAAGAATGTTTGTCAGAGGAGGGCAAATATTGCTGTAGAAGAATGTATCAATAGAAAAACACCATTTTTTCAGAAAACAAAGTTACCAGTTACCACTGTGGAGTAAATAAGTACCCCTCTCTGTCCGAAAATACTTGTCATCGAAATGGATATAAAGAGATGTATCTAGAACTAAAATACGTCTAGATACTCCCCTTTTATCAATTTTGATGACAAGTATTTCTGGACGGAGGGAGTAATTCTTTTTAAGAAAAAAGTAAACAAGAGGATATTTGTTGCTAATTAGATTTCTTCTCCTTATTTTGTGAATTTTCTTCTACTAGTAGTGTCGGTAATATATAACTTGGTATTTTATGGTGCGCTTGAATCATGGTGTATTCTCATAATCTTGCTTGACCCACCCTTTTTGTCCATATTTTAGTGTTTGTTTGACCTGTTTTTGCATACTTTTGTGTCTAATTTCTCATACCTGATTATAAAATAAGAAAATGACATTATAATTCACTAATTGCAAACTGAACCTTAGACATGTCTTATATATATCACTGTATCTTAAGGGTTAACTTCGGCTCCACCTTGTATCGAGGAGCTTTGGCATTTTGATTGTAACACTATTATCCAGTAATAAAACTCCTTTATCCCGCAAAAGAAAATCTTAAGAGGCATAGCTCCCCCTTACCCCCATCGTCTCGATGTGGACGCGTAGAGATTGATTAGTACCAAATTTTTGTAGGCACTTCCCGCAAAAAATGTATTTCTAGGCATTGGGCCTTCAGTGTGTGTATTTGTTCAACACCCAACACTAGCAGGTCGACCCAGTCCAGGCCCACGGTGGTATTTTCTTTTCTCTGCTCCTATAGTTCCATTTTCTTCCTTTGATTTTTCCTGTTGAAAATTTTGTTCGTTTCGAAGATCAGATAGTAGTTTACAGAATCCCGTTAAAGAAAAGAAAATATAAAGAATAGTTTAGAAGTTACATTCTATCTCGAGATTTTTGTTTGTTTCGAAGATCAGATAGTAGTTTACAGATTCCCATTCAAGAAAAGAGAATAGTTTAGAAGTTCCATTCTATCTCGAGATTTTTTTCATTGGATTTATTCTTTGGTATATGCATAGCCATCTAAATATAATTGTTGATATGATATATAACCTTGTATATATTGAGGAATAACGCAAGAAACCTTTGATAAAAATCCGATAAAATATTTAAAATTTTATTTGAAAATAAAAATAAATAGATAAAAACGAAAAGGAGAAAAACAGAAAAAATCAAACAGAAAAAATATTTAATGCAGATTCTAAAAAAATCAAGGAGTATGTGAAGAATGTTCAACCTATGTAGTGAAAATGTTCAACGTACATTGACCAAAAGTCAACATATATTTGGAAAAAGGGAAAAAACGAAGAAAACCAAATTTATGAAAAAAGAAATGAAATTGATGAAACCAGTAGAGAAAAAAAAACATAGAAAAGGAGAAAAAATGCACAGAAAACCAACCAGAAGGTTCCTAAAACTAATACAGGCCTCCCATGAAGGGTTGTGAAATCCGCTTAAATGAGTCGGCCCACTCACCGAACACACAACGATTTGTCTCGCAGTAAGCGAGATATAGCTCACCCAGGCACAACCAGACGCTGCTATGCAATGTCTATTGCGTGTGTTCATGTTTTGGCGCTCACCTGGGTTGGCCCATAAGAACGCTGAGCCACCAAAGCGATGTATATTTGTTCACTGAAAAAACTATGAGTTCGTAGACACAAAACCAGCCAAGTGGTTGCTACTGGTACACAAAACCCATCAATGTGTACATGTATTTATCTTAATATATTTCTTAGTTGTGTGCATCTAACTAAAAAAGGAAAGTAAACAGTTTTGAGAGTGCATATAAACAGTTTAGTAGGACTAACGATGTTTATCAAATTTATTTGACGACATTGGTTCCTTGATGAAAAGGAAGGAGATGGTTCACCGCTCCCCCTCCCCCAAAATGTGTCGGTTTGTCAAAGGACTCGAAGTATTTTCTGGTTTATTTAAATCTTAGGAAAGTCGCGCTATTAAGAGGGGTTGAGGTTGCATCATTGTGGGGATCATGCCTAGTAAAAAACCCTTTCAGTACCCCCTCCTCCCCCTCTCCGTCTTCGGGGTCCATTGGAGATGCTCTTCAAAGACAACGATGGGAGTTGGTTTGGAGAGTGGACTTAATTAATAGGGAAACAAGATGGCATTTGGAATTCAGATGCAACGAAGGCAACATCATATCGAAAGTACGCCAAGCTTGCTGTGGCTTTAATGCATAAAGAGGACTGGAGCCGCTCTTTTATGTATTGGCAGCGGTTCCTATTTGGTTGTTTGTTTTTGTGAATAATATCTCGCTTATTGCTAGATATACCATGTACTCGCCTCTAGCAATCTCGACATGGGTCATGGCTCGGGCAACGTATGGGGGTTTGCCTCCCTGGTTTTGAATCTTGTTTTCTATGGGATGGATGGTTTATGTGCATATTTTTTCTGTTTAACTCTTGTTTCCTACTTTTTTTTTCTTGTTTTCCTGTTTCTTTCACCTTAATTTTTCTTTCATATTTACTTTTCTAGTCCTTTTTTCTTTTCATACATTTATTATTTTCCCTTTTGGGGTTTCCTTTCTCTTGTTTTTTCTGTTTATTTCTTTTCTCCTTTTCCCATACCATTTATGAAATCTCTTTCTAGAAAATGGTCCCTATGTTTCGAGATATGTTTTGTCATGTACTCCCTCCGTTCCGTAATGTACTGCATATATATTTTCTGAGAAGTCAAACCCCACCAACTTAGACCTACTTTTTAAGAAAAAAAATTTACGTCTAGATTGCCAAACATATATACATTATCTTTTATGCGGGTTTTCACTTTAAGCAACGATTTTAGAATCTGATTCAATAGAAAATGAGAAAATATGAAAAGAGAATAGAAGAAGTAAATGTATGGATATGGAATTCCCTTCTTTGTAGTTCGAACAATTCACATTATCATTTCAATTTGATACTCATCATAAGATGTAGTTTCATACTACCTCAATCCAGAGATAATTGTCGCTTAAATGGATGTATCAAGATGTATTTTAGTGCTGGATACATTCATTTGAGCGATACTTATTTTTAGACGGAGGGAGGATTTTATATATTTGGTATTCTAGATATAAATATTTTTCCTATAAATTTGGCCAAAGTTTGCAAAGTTTGACTTTTTCAAAAAAATCTATACGCACAACATTTTGGAACGGAGGGAGTATTAAAAATGTGTATGTGTATTAGAAACGTTCAACATGTATTAATTTTTTTATTATGTATTAAAAATATATTAGGTACTTATTTGAAAGATGTTCTTTGTGTATTAAAGAATCATTTATTGTTTAAAAATATATTTTATGTATATCAAGAATGTTTTACAATTTATTGAAAATGACAAGGCTTTATTTTAAAATGTTTATAGTGCGTGAAAAATATTTATATTTCACTAACAATAATCCACGTGTTTTTACTTTTTAAAAAGACCATGTACTAAAAATGTTCTTCCTGTACTAAGAAAATGTATTTTGGGTATTAAAAATAATTAAACTTTATTGGAATTATTCATCCGGTATTTAATAATATTCATCATGAATTATCACAAAACGCCCACCTAGTGCCTTCCTATCTGGACCTTTAGTGCAAAGCATTAACAAGGTTCTATGTATGGATACTATTTCGGGAACAAAATCAGAACAAAAAAACACAAAAGATCTTAGAAACCAAACACAATTTGTTTGAATGATTTGTTTTTCGAGGAACTGCCATATTATAAATTTAAAAGATTAAGAACAATAAAGTTGCTATTCAGAAAGAATTTTTTATTTTACTCTAATCACATACTGTATTTATTTTGAACTTCTAACCTCTACGGATGTAGCATTTCTGAACCTTGGGTACAAACCATTAACAACCTTCTATCTATGAATGTTATTTCAGGAACAAAATCAGCATGAAAGAAAACGTAAATGATTATAGAAACCAAACACAACTGGTTTTCTTTTTGTGAAACAGCCAAATTACAAAATTAAATGACAAATAGAAAAACAATTGTTAATCATAAAAAATCTCTATTTATTCGCAGCATATCCGAGCTTACAATTTGTACAATATAGTACCTTGAGGATTTGCTACATCTCTTTTGGGGGCAATGTTGTTAACTTGATGGCTAAATCTACTGCATTGTAGGATGAGAATCCAAAAGCACACATGGAGGAAATGCGAACCATAACTGGAGTGAATAAACAAGGTCGGGATGGAACTTTTGTCGGCGCAAGGTGCTTTTCTTCATCAATCATCATCATCAGGGATACTAAGTATCAAGTCAGAAATATAATACCATGAACTTTTTTATATGCCGCCAAGTGCCCGAGATCAGATGGCTATCTTCACTTGAGAGGAGACTTGCGTGGATAGAAGAAAAAATAGGCAGAAGCTTGGATGCCTTGTAGAATCTACCAAGGTAAGCAAATGATGCTCAAAGACATGTTTCAGGATGCCGTTATGGATGGATTGCCAATTTTCCAAGTCAGTAAACTGGTGATGGGTTATCACTCTATTGTCAAGAAAAGAGATTATGTTAACCAGGAACACCAAACTGTATCTGTACTTGTACCAACGATTCCCATGGAGATGCCTGTAGACCCCTAGTTCTCTTTGGTGGCAAGCTTTGCCAAAAAGTTCTGCATAGTCATCGCCTGCCAGATTTACCGCTCCAATGTAAGAAATATCCATGGCCAAGGCTGCTATGAAGTTCATTTTAGTTTACCAGTTTTCACTCTTTCTTACTAATGGAAAACCCACATCACGGTTTCTACATAGGCATATGTTGTTCGTCGTCCTTGTGTTGCCAATAAATGGTTGGCGCTGATTGGTCACAGCTATATACCGTCAATTGTTATTTTTATTGCTTGTTTTTTTTCCTCTGCATAGGCATGGCTTTGGTCTTATATGGTTTTGCTTTTTGGCGGTGTGGTCGGTTAGTTCGTGTGTTCGTTGGGTGTGTGCATTTTAGTTATGCAGAGACCGGATGTGTATAAATTATGATTGCATCCCTCCATGCTACATTATATGTCAATAAAAAAAACTTTATCGAAAAAAAAAACCTAGGCATATTTTGTTGTCCCAGATTGTTTTCGCCTCATGTCCATGTAGCCTTGGTTGTTTTGTACTACTGGATTTAGCTAAGGGCATACCTCAAGTTGTATTGGTTCTCTTGTACCTCAACTGCATCTTTAGGGCTGCAAGTTGTTCCTTTAGACAATCAAATCATTTTTTCCCACTCCACATTTTCTGTTTGTCGAGCTTCAGTCCCCTCTAATTATTTCTTTCATTCCAACTTCTGTCTTTTGGTTGGAAAATGTCATCTGCATTTGCGGCTTTTGCATCTATTTTGACTTTGACAGCAGAAGCTCTGCTTCTGCATTAAGAGGGGAAGGGATCATTTGCTAAAGATCAAGAAAATTGGAAATGAAAATGATTCAAACAGGACCCAGCTAAAATAGCCAAATATGAGGCATTCACCTAGCAATCCTCTCGAAATATTCCGTCAAAATCCCTATGATATCTGCAAGGTTTGAATGCTTGCGGAAGTTGGTATTAGGGTTATTCATGCCAGTGTGCTAAAACTTGAGAGGAGACTTGTGTGGATAGAAGAAAGAATAGGCAGAAGCTTGGATGCCTTGCAGAATCTACCTAGCTAAGCAAATGGTGCACAAAGACATGTTTCAGGAAGCAGTTTTTGATGGATTGCCATTTGCCAAGTCGGTAAACTGGTGATGAGTTATCATTCTATTGTCGAGAAAAGAGATTATGTTTGTAGTTCGGGTCTCATGATCCTGAACCAAAAGGGTCCAAAACAGCGGACTCTCTTGCAAGATCTTGCTGATAAAATGACCAGGAACACCAAACTGTATTTGTACTTGTACCAACTATTCCCACGGAGATGCCCGTCTTTGGTTGCAAGCTTTGGCAAAAAAAGTTCTGTATAGGAATATGTTGCTGTACCTGAGTGTTTTCGCAAGCTGGTACAGATGGAATTCCTAAACATGTAAACATATATAGAGAAAAAACTCGGCTGTCTCAGTACTCAATAGCAGCAGCAGCAAACTTTCCGTGTGTCATCCAAATAAAATGGTGGTGGCATCATGATCCTTGACTCTAAAACAAATGGGTGCACTACCTCTGATTTATCTCTTCTTCTTTTTTATTGCAAAAAGGCTCTAATTTACCTCAAGAAGTTAAAATCAAAATCTAACGCATTCTGCGTTTCAGAGCACAAGCTGGCAAGCTGCTCTTGGCTTCTTGCCGTATGGATGACAAGTCCACCGAGGAAAAAACGTGTAATGTTCCGTCAGAGATTAACAAAACTCACCAACTTCAGAAAAGCAAGATGTACAGAACCACCTTCGAAGTGGGGCCGACTGTAATGAACATGCTGAAAGCAAGACGAGTCTGAAGCAACACGCAGACAGACATGAACATTGATTCAAATAGCAACATCACTATTTCTTCAAGACCGAAAGCAGCACAATTCTTACAAAGGTTGTAACACGTACTGCAAACTACATACAGAACGCCGCCATCAGTTCATGAAGCGGCGACCAATCCTAGCTGCCTAGGATGAGGTGAACTTGGTGACGGCCTTGGTGCCCTCGGAGACGGCGTGCTTGGCGAGCTCGCCGGGGAGGACGAGGCGGACGGAGGTCTGGATCTCCCGGGACGTGATGGTGGGCTTCTTGTTGTAGCGGGCCAGCTTGGCCGACTCCCCGGCGAGCTTCTCAAAGATGTCGTTGATGAAGGAGTTCATGATGGACATGGCCTTGGAGGAGATGCCGACGTCCGGGTGGACCTGCTTGAGCACCTTGAAGATGTAGATCTTGTACGTCTCCACGCTCTTCTTGGCCTTGCTACCCTTCTTCCTGCCCCTCGTCTTGCCCTCGCCGCCGGCCTCCTTGGACGCCGGCGCCCGCTTCTCCGCCTTGGGCTTCTTCCCCGCCGTCGTCTTCTCGGCCGTGGCCGGCGCCGGCTTCTTCTCTGCCGCCTTGGGTGCCATGGGTGCTGCTGGTTGGAGCGTGTGGGGAGGTTGAGTTTGGGTGGGATGTGAGGCGGGCTGCAGATGCTGTGGTGTGCAGAGACGGATAGGGGCGGCGAGGTTATGTAGGGAGCGGGGAGGAGGAAGGAGGTGGGCTGTGGTTGGCGGAGAGGATGGTGCCTCGGATCGATGGCGTGGAGTGGTTCCGGCCGTTCGGTGATGCTTGGAACGGACGGACCCGATGCGCTTTCACGCGGATCGATGACGTGGCGAGAACGTACGCGGGCGGGACGGCAGACGACGACCTCTCGCGCGTGGACTGTGGGACGGCGTACGCTCCAGTCCCATGTACATATTGCACGTTGCAGAGCATGAAAAGAGAGTGAAAAATAAAATAAAAACCATTGATTAGAACCCCGCAAAAAAAACACATTGATTAGAAACGGGTATTACAAGAGCGCCCAAAGAAGCAATGCACCGCATAAGAGTTTTCATAATGGAAAAAAAGGTCGCTCGGTTTATTGAGGAAAACCGGCTCCAGCGCCTTCGCCGCTACCAGACTGCACGCTGAAAACCGTTGCATTAGTCTGGGCTTGTCACAAGATTGTCCACGAACCACGACAACGCCAGAGAGGCATGATATGTCTGTTAAATCGAATATATGCAGTTTCCATCCCATCAGGTTGGCTGGTATGCCTCACCAGACACACGTCACATGTGAAGGATGCTCCTACTACCCACAAGCCCAATTCAGTAACCACGCCACACGGGCGAAAACACACTAGCCGTCACCGGCCAACTCCACAAGCCACAAGTCTCTCCGACCGGCACCTCCGAAAAGATGCCATCAAGAGAGAATGCACGAAACACCAAGCAAAGCTAACAACGCTGCCATCGCCCAATTTCGGTAAACCAGATCTAGGTTTTCCACCGTAGCTTGTGGGGAGGAAAAGTGAGGACTGCCACCTTGACACCTCCAACAAGGAAAAGGGGCTTGAAGGCGCCATCGTGAGAGTACATCGTTCGTCGACATCACCCTCCAAGTCCCAGGAGTCAAGAAGCTCCCCTAACAAGCCATATGTGCATCGCACCACTCGCTTAGCATCCAGCGTCAAGCTCCTCCATTGCGCCGCAAAGTGCACATTCGTGAGCAACACGCTAGTAGGAGCATGCACCACGCGGATCTGGGCCGCAAATACCTTCTGGTCACGCCCTACTACACCGGCCAGCCCCAGCTTGTCGTGCACCATGCGGATCTGGACCATGTGCACCTTCTCGTCACGCCCGGTCTCGCATGCATCCGCCCGCTTGCCATGCCCGAAACTGGACCGCGCCACGCCCCACCATGCCTCTGCCTGGATCTGGAGCAGCCATCCACCTCTATGCTACCTGAGAGTATCCTTATCTCCTGCCTTATCGCTTAGGTAGCTTGTTCTTTGGGTTCTGGTAATCCTACTTCTTATGGGATGTGTACTCCTTAACATAAGTTGGTCCCTCCAATGGTATTGTAGTATCGGTTTGATGTGGTGTTTTTCTGCGGCTGATGTGGTCCTTTTATGGTGTCGGAGATGATTCCGGTAGATCCCTCGGTAGGGTATACCGACACGGTGATTAAGTTAGAGGAAAAAGAAGCGAGTTACCAAGGTTCAGGTCCTCATGATGGAGGTAAAAACCTACTCCTACTTTGTGTATATTTCGACTTGGGTGTATGTAATGTCTAAAATGTTTTGTCGACTAGCCCAAACCTGGTTTATATAATATATCGGGGGCCCTAGGGTTATAAGAGTCCTAGTTGGCAACGTCGGTGGAGAGGAGTCCGCCACGGATCCGACTTCTTTCTCTTGAACGGAAAGGCTTCAAATTCTTTCTCCTAGAGGGCCAGTGGGATGGCAAGATGGCCCAGGCGGAACCGGCCTAGGGAGCCTTGGCCAGTCTGGCGGAAATATGCCCTAGAAGCAATAATAAAGTTATTATTATTATATTTCCTTACATGATAAAGGTTTATTATTCATGCTAAAATTGTATTGATCGGAAGCTTAGATACATGAGTCGATACAAAAACAAATATTGTCTCCCTAGTGAGCCTTGATATGTCTCCAACGTATCTATAATTTTTTTATTGTTCCATGTTATTATATTATCGTTCTTACATGTTTTACAATCATTTTATAGTCATTTTATATCATTTTTTGGTACTAACCTATTGACATAGTGCCCAGTGCTAGTTGCTGTTTTCTGCATTTTTTTTTACATCGCAGGAAATCAATATCAAACGGAGTCCAAACACTGCGAAACTTCTTGAGGAATTTTTTTGGGCCAGAAGACATCCAGTGGGCTAGGAAAGCACCTGGGGGGGTGCTCCGAGGGGAGCACAACCCACCAGGGTGCGCCTGGAGGCCCAGGCGCGCCCAGGTGGGTTGTGCCCACCTCGGGTGCCCCCTGAACAGCCTCTTTGCTCTATAAATACTCCAATATTCCAGAAACCCTAGGGGAGTCGATGAAAATCAATTCCAATCGCCGCAGAGTCCAGAACAACCAGATCCAATCTAGACACCATCACGGAGGGGTTCACCACTTCCATTGGTGCCTCTTCGATGATGCGTGGGTAGTTCTTTGTAGACCTACGGGTCTGTAGTTAGTAGCTAGATGGCTTCCCCTCTCTCTTGATTATCAATACAATGGTATCGATACAATTGTCTCTTGGATATCCATATGATGTAAGCCTTTTTGCGGTGTGTGTTTTGGGATCCGATGAACTTTGAGTTTATGATCAGATCTATGTTTTTATCCATGAAAGTTATTTGAGTCTTCTTTGATCTCTTATATGCATGATTGCTTATAGCCTCATATTTCTTCTCCGATATTTGGGTTTTGTTTGGCCAACTTGATCTATTTATCTTGCAATGGGAAGAGATGCTTTGTGATGGGTTCGATCTTATGGTGCTTGATCCCAGTGACAGAAAGGGAAACAACACGTATGTATCGTTGCTATTAAGGATAACAAGATGGGGTCTATTTCTACATAAATAGATCTTGTCTACATCATGTCATCGTTCTCATTCCATTACTCCGTTTTTCCATGAACTTAATGCACTAGATGCATGCTGGATAGTGGTCGATGTGTGGAGTAATAATAGTAGATGCAGGTAGGAGTCGGTCTACTAATTTTGGACGTGATGCCTATATAATGATCATTGCCTGGATATCGTCATGATTATTTGAAGTTCTATCAATTGCCCAACAGTAATTTTTTTCCCACCGTTTGCTATTTTTCTCGAGAGAAGCCAGTAGTGAAACCTACGGCCCTCGGGTCTCTTTTCATCATATTTGCCTTTGCAGCCTATTTTCCTTTGCATTTATTTTCAGATCTATTAAACCAAAAATACCTTGCTGCAATTTATTTGTTCCGCGATATATTTATCCTATCTACCACTTTTACCTCATGTTATTTGCCTATCTTGAGGCGACGTACCCGAAAGGGATTGACAACCCCTTTAACACATCAGGTTGCGAGTATTTTTTATTTCTGTGCAGGTGTTGTTTACGTGGTGTGAGGAGGTTCTCCTACTGGTTCGATAATCTTGGTCTCATCACTGAGGGAAATACCTACCGTCGCTATACTTCTTCATCCCTTCCTCTTTGGGGAAATACCGACGTAGTTCTAGCTTCTGGCGCCGTTGCCGGGGAGGATCTTCAACATCAACTAGGTTCCTAATCAAAAATCTCATGTCCTCGCAATTTACATTATTTGCCATTTGCCTCTCGTTTTCCTCTCCCCCACTTCACAAAATTTTGCCATTTTATTTGCCTTCTTCCTTTTTTTGCCTTTTCGTTTGCCCTTATGTATTACTTAGTTACTTTGCTTGGTCGTTTGGCACAATTGTGTGTTTTATTGGAAATCGGAAGGAAAACGTTTATGGATCCTCATCCAGTTGCTAATATTTTTAAAAGATCCAATTATGTTGAACCAATTGCTAGTGAGTTCAGTGCACTAGAGTATCTTTATGAAGTTTTGATTGAGATTCATGAATCTGAAAATTGTGATGAAGTGATAAAAGAAGAAATTTATGAAGTGATTCATGATAGCTCCTTGAATGAAAAGCATGATTGCAATGGTGTTATAATAAATTATATTAATGTCAATTATGCTAGTAATATGCAAAACCCAAGCTTGGGGATGCTAATTTTGATATGTCCTCTACTTATTGCAATGATCATGATTGGGGTGATTCTTTTTATGATCTTGAAAATTTATTTAAACCCCGTGATGAATATGAGATTGATAATAGTGTTTGCAATAATATTGAAAGTGGGTTCGGAAGAGTGTCAACTTTATATCCCACTACTTTGGAGAATATTCAATCTTATGATTTTTTTGATAAAAGTGGGTTTGGAGAGGTCATGACTTTACTTAATGTTAATCCCACTATTTTGGAAGAGTGTCAACTTCGCATGCATGTGGATCAAGTCGAGAATATGTTATGTGATAGCTATATTGTTGAATTTGCTTATGATCCTACATGTAATTATTATGAGAGAGGAAAATATGGTTGTAGAGATTTTCATGTTACTAAATTACCTCTCTTCATGTTGAGATTGCTAATGTTTCTTTCTTCTTCCTTGCATATGCTAGTTTTGCTTGCGTTGATAATTTGTTTGCTTATAAAATGCCTATGCATAGGAAGTATGTTATACTTATATGTGTTTGGCACGTGCTATATGATGCTCTCTTTGTGCTTCAATTCTTGTCTTCCATGTGAGCATCATCAAAATTATCAATGCCTAGCTAAAAGGCTTTTAAAAAGGCCCTTTTTGGGAGACAACCCAATATTTTTCCTTGCTGTTTTTAATAAATAATTCATGTAGACTCTGATTAGATGTGTTTTTATGGTTTAAATTAGTGTTTGTGCCAAGCAAGGCCTTTGGCATGATTTGGGTGAGAGTTGATTTGATCTTGCTGAAAAACAGAAACTTTTGCACTCACGAGATTATTTTTCATTTTTAACAGAAGAGTGCTTTTGAGTTGATTCTTTTCGAAGAAGATTAATAGACAAATTGCTCACGTAAATCTATTTTTTAGAATTTTTGAGTTACATAAGTATTTGAAATATTCAGATTGCTACAAACTGTTCTGTTTTTGACGGATTCTATTTTCTTTGCATTGTGTGCTTGTTTTGATGATTCTATGGTTTTCTTTGATGAGTTTTTGCCATAGAAAAGTTGGAATACAGTAGATATAATGCAAAAACAAAACATGAATATGTTTGCAATAGTACTTATAGTAGTTGTTTGCTTTCTTATACTAACAGATCTCACAAAGGTTTTGTTGAGTTTTGTGTGATTGAAGTTTTCAAGTTTTAGGCGATCTTACGATGGATGAAGTAATAAGGATTAGCAAAAGGCTAATCTTGGGGATGCCAAAGGTACCCCAAGATAATATTCAAAGAAGTAGCAAGCAACTAAGCTTGGGGATGCCCTCGAGCGGCATCCCCGCTTTCTTCTAACAACAATCGGTATTTTCTTTGAAGCTATATTTTTATTCGTCACATATTATGAGTTTTGCTTGGAGTGTATTGTATGATATGAGTCTTTGCTTGTTTTGATTTGTGTTTTAAGTCTTGAATCCTTGTTGAACACATCTTTTTGAGAGAGCCCAAAATTATGCTATGCTTGCTCCTATGCTTCACTTAAATTTTTAGAGCCATGGATTTGCTCTAGTGCTTCACTTATATGTTTTTAGCATGGTGTGCTTTGTTTTTTTTTGATGAAATGCCCCCATGCTTCACTTAGATTTATTTGGGAGTTGGTAATTTTTTTAATAAATTCTCTCTTGCTTCACTTAGATTATTTTGAGAGAAAGAAAAACAATTTATGTTCATGTTCTTCACTTATATTTGTTTGAGCTTATTAAAAGCAACATATGAAAATAGTCCTAAAGTGATAGATATCCAAGGTGGATATAATAAAAACTTTCATGAAGATCATTGGACAAAATAAACTTGATTCTTAGTAATGGTTTTGAGATATGACGATATGATATGTGAGTCATGTTGATGAGTAATTGTGCTTTAGTAAGAATATTGATGATAAGGTTTGTGATTCCCTCTGCAATCACGAAGTCAATAGTTATGCAATGAAATTAATATCTACTTGTGGTGCATTATTTTGTGTTACTTATGCTTAATGCTGGGTACTAGATTTTTTGTTTCTTGGTTGGTCGCTTCTCAATATTTTTGCTAGCCTTCATTTTGCACTAAGTATGGCCACTACTTGTGCATCCAAAAACCTTCATTCAGTAAACACTCAGATTGCACCAAATTACTGAATCTCTTATGTCTGAATTCAGTAAACTTCAGTCATAAAACACCTACTCATAAAAATTCAGTTTGCACCAAATTACTGAATGACCCACTTGCTGGTACATTTGAAATGAGACACTGAATAAACTACATTTGAGCTCTAGTAGTTTCAAACACTCAGATTTAAGTTTCTGCCAAAAAATCAGTGAAATACAGGTGCAACAGCACTGCTTCATCTGAACTCATCAAACATGTTGACTCTTTTCTTCTTGGGCATGTCCACTTGGCCCTCCTGCTTGCTTCTTCTCTTCAGCTCTTCTTCTCTTGGCCTCTTCTTGATGTTTCCTCTTTGCTTCTTGATCTTCTTTCCTCTTCAGTGCTGCATCAGCTCTCTTTGCTTCTTGTTCTTCTTTTCTCTTTAGTTCCACCTTTGCTCTCCTTGCTTCTTGTTCTTCTTTTCTCTTTAGTGTTGCCTCTACTTTAGCTGCAATTGCTTCAATTGCTTTTGCTTCCTTCTCTTGTTGCAATGCAGCTTTTTTTGCTGATGTGGCTCTTCTTCTTCTTGTTGCATCCTCTGCTTTCCTGAGAGCAATTTCTTGCCTTTTTGCTTCTGGCTCCTCTGCTCTCCTCTCTGCCAACTCATTCATGGCCTCTAGTGTTGCATCTCTTCTGGCTGACATCTGCCTTTGTTTGTCCTTCTTCATCTTCAGCAACTTCATGGTCAGGCTCCCATCAGTTGTAGCTATTGTTGTTTGTGATGTAGCTTGAGAACTAGCTGCCAATGAGATAAATGCTGAATCTGGCACAGTAGTTTTAGTGTATTCTCTAGGCACCTGTCTAGCTTGCTACATCCTGTGAAGCATTGTACATCCAAAGTCATGCGCTTGTTCAAAGACAAGAAGTGGACACAACTGATAAGCATTGTACATCTCGTAAAGCATTCAAATATAAGAAGTGAACAAAAGATTAGAATTTGCCTAAAATACAACTGGTGTATCATATTCATCATCTTCTTGAGCAACATCTTGAGCAGCATGGACCTCCTCCTGTGTGAGTTGGCCATCTTGAACATCATCATCTGATGTTAGATTGACCTCATGTTGTGGTACTTGGGCATCATCTTCTGCTAGATTAACCTCATCCTGTGTGAGTTGGCCATCATCTTGTGTTAGATTGACTTCCTGCTATGGGAGTTGGCCTTCTTCTTGAGCAGCATGTGGTACTTGGCCAACAACTTGTTGTGCCATAACTTGCTCATCATCTGACACATCATCTGGTATAGCCCTTGGCCCTCTTCTCACTTGTTTCTTTGGCAAAATGCCAGCCTTTCTCTGATTGCATCCTTTGATATTATGGCCCTGTTCATGGCAGTAGGAGCATGTTATTGTGCCTCCATGTCTGGTCATTACCTTGGTTCCATCCTTCTTTTCAATCTCATAAGGCTGCTTTCTCCTACTCTTGTTTGAAGGCCTCCCTACTTTTTTTTCATAGTCAGGTGGCTTGATTTCACACCCACTGATATTCTCCCACTCTCTCCTGTCTCTGCAAGGCTTGATAATGGGTTTGTATGCTAGCTTGAATGCTTCAATATTGTAGCAGGAGTGCACCAAAGTCTCAGGGTCAATTCTTTCATGTATGCAGCATGCAACTGCATGGTGACATGGAACTCCACTAAGACCCCACCTCTTGCATGTACAACTCTCTTCCTTGTATGTACTGTTCTTGTTGTAAACCTGGAAAATGCCATCACCAGCCCCTGAAACCATGCATGTAGCTGACAGCTCAATATTCTTTTCAACTCTTTTCCTTATTTTTGGGCATATAGAGCCAGGCCAGTTCTCTGCCTCCTTTCTTTTATTGTAGAATCTGACCATGAGCTGGGTTTTGATGAGGAGGGAGTAGTTCACCCTCGGGGCTGAGGGTATGTACCAGTAGCTATCTGTTTGATCTATTTCTCTCTCGTGTTCTTGAGGTGATACGATCATGATGCATCGCGAGCTTTGCTATTATAGTTGGATCTTATGATGTTTCTCCCCCTCTACTCTCTTGTAATGGATTGAGTTTTCCCTTTGAAGTTATCTTATCAGATTGAGTCTTTGAGGATTTGAGAACACTTGATGTATTTCTTGTCGTGCTTATCTATGGTGACAATGGGATATTCACGTGATCTACTTGATGTATGTTTTGGTGATCAACTTGCGGGTTCGATGAACTTATGCATAGGGGTTGGCACACGTTTTCGTCTTGACTCTCCGGTAGAAACTTTGGGGCACTCTTTGAAGTACTTTGTGTTGGTTGAATAGATGAATCTGAGATTGTGTGATGCATATCGTATAATCATGCCCATGGATACTTGAGGTGACATTGGAATATTTAGGTGACATTAGGGTTTTGGTTGATTTGTGTCTTAAGGTGTTATTCTAGTACGAACTCTATGATAGATCGAACGAAAATAATAACTTTGTGTTATTTTACTACGGACTCTTGAATAGATCGATCAGAAAGGATAGCTTTGAGGTGGTTTCGTACCCTACAATAATCTCTTCGTTTGTTCTCCGCTATTAGTGGCTCTGGAGTGACTCTTTGTTGCATGTTGAGGGATTGTTATATGATCTAGTTATGTTATTATTGTTGAGAGAACTTGCACTAGTGAAAGTATGAACCCTAGGCCTTGTTTCCTAGCATTGCAATACCGTTTACGCTCACTCTTACCATTAGTTATCTTGCTGTTTTTATATTTTCAGATTACAAAAACCTATATCTACCATCCATATTGCACTTGTATCACCATCTCTTCGCCGAACTAGTGCACCTATACAATTTACCATTGTATTGGGTGTGTTGGGGACACAAGAGACTCTTTGTTATTTGGTTGCAGGGTTGTTGGAGAGAGACCATCTTCATCCTACGCCTCCCACGGATTGATAAACCTTAGGTCATCCACTTGAGGGAAATTTGCTACTGTCCTACAAACCTCTGCACTTGGAGGCCCAACAACGTCTACAAGAAGAAGGTTGTGTAGTAGAAATCAAGCTCTTTTCTGGCGCCGTTGCCGGGGAGGTTTGTGCTTGAAGGTATATCTTTAGATCTTGCAATCAAATCTTTTAGTTTCTTGTTTTATTACTAGTTTAGTCTATAAAAGAAAATTACAGAAAAATGGAATTGAGTTTGCCTCACACGCTTCATATTTTTAATATCTTTCGTGAGAATGATGGAAAGAAAAATTGTGCTCAAGTGCTAGAATAAGAAGTCTATAAAATGTTTGGTACTAGATCTTTGTATGATGAGCATGATTGCAATGTTGTTAGTATGAATTCCTTGAATATCCATGATGCTAATGATATGCAAAGCCACAAGCTTGGGGAAGCTATGTTTGATGAAGATGATATTTTTTTGTCCCCCAAGTTTTGATGAGCAAATTTATTATGATGAAAGCATGCCTCCTATTTATGATAATTATTGTGATGATACGTATGCCATAAAGAAGAAGTTTGCTTATGTGGAGAGTAGTAAAATTTATATGCTTGTGCATCATGAAAATAATTCTTTATGTGCTGGTTATATTGTTGAATTCATTCATGATGCTACTAAAAATTATTATGAGGGAGGAACATATGCTTGTAGGAATTGCAATAATATCAAGTTTCCTCTCTATGTGTTGAAAATCTTGAAGCTATGCTTGTTTTGCCTTCCTATGCTAGTTGATTATTGTTCCCACAAGTTGTTTGCTCACAAAATCCCTATGCATAGGTAGTGGGTTAGACTTAAATGTGCTAGTCATATGCTTCATGATGCTCCCGTTATGTTTCAATTCTTATCTTCTATGTGAGCATCATTGTCATCATCATGCCTAGCTAAAAAGGCATTAAATAAAAGCGCTTGTTGGGAGACAACCCAATATTTACCCTTTCTATTTTTTGTGTCCACATGATTATGCTACTGTAGTAATCATTTTTTATAGCTTTTGTTTCAATAAAGTGCCAAGTAAGACCTTTAGGATAGCTTGCGGTGATAGTTGTGTTGATCCTGCTAAAAATCGGAAACTTTTGCACCCAGTAAATTAGTTTTGATAATTCACACAAACGTGCTATTTATCTGATTCTGTTTGCTCTGGATTGGTACACAAATTTCTCAGGTTTTCCTAATTTGGTAGGATTTTTGGAGTTCCAGAAGTATACGTTTGTTACAGATTACTACAGACTGTTCTGTTTCTGACAAATTCTGTTTTCTATGTGTTGTTTGCTTATTTTGATGAATCTATGAGTAATATCGGAGGGTATGAACCATAGAGAAGTTGGAATACAGTAGATATTACACCAATATGAATTTATAATGAGTTCACAACAGTACCTAAGTGGTGATTTATTTTCTTGTACTAACGGAGCTTACGAGTTTTCTGTTGAGTTTTGTGTTGTGAAGTTTTCAAGTTTTGGGTAAAGATTCGATGGACTATGTAATAAGGAGTGGCAAGAGCCTAAGCTTGGGGATGCCCAAGGCACACCAAGGTAATATTCAAGGACAACCAAGAGCCTAAGCTTGGGGATGCCCCGGATGGCATCCCCTCTTTCGTCCTCGTTCATCGGTAACTTTACTTGGAGCTATATTTTTATTCGCCACATGATATGTGTTTTGCTTGGAGCGTCATTTTGTTTTATTTTATTTTTCTTGCTGTTTGAATAAAATACCAAGATCTAAAATTCTTAAATGTTAGAGAGTCTTCACATAGTTGCATAATTATTCGATAACTCATTGATCTTCACCTATATCTTTTGGAGTAGTTTGTCATTTGCTCTAGTGCTTCACTTATATCTTTTAGGGCACGGAGGTGGCTTAATTTTGTAGAAATTATTGATCTCTCATGCTTCACTTAAATTTTTTTGAGAATCTTTTAGAAAAGCATGGTATTTGCTATGGTTATAAAACTGGTCCTACAATGATGGGCATCCAAGTTGGGTATAATAAAAACTTTCATAGAAAGTGAATTGGATGCTATGATCAATTTGATGCTTTATAATTGTTTTGAGATATAGAGGTGGTGATATTAGAGTCATGCTAGTTGGGTAATTGTGAATTTAAAGAATACTTGTGTTGAAGTTGGCAAGTCCCGTAGCATGCATGTATGGTAACCGTTGTGTAACAAATTTGAAACATGAGGCGTTCTTAGATTTTCATCCTTATGAGTGGCAGTCGGGGACGAGCGATGGTCTTTTCCTACCAATCTACCCCCTAGGAGCATGCGCATAGTGCTTGGTTTTTGATGACTTGTAGATTTTTGCAATAAGTATATGAGTTCTTTATGACTAATGTGAGTCCATGGATTATACACACTCTTACCCTTCCATCATTGCTAGCCTCTTGATGCTGCGTGCATTTCCTTTCTCACCTTGAGAGTTGGTGCAAACTTCGCCGGTGCATCCAAACCTCGTGATACGATACGCTCTATCACACATAAACCTCCTTATATCTTCCTCAAAACAGCCACCATACCTACCTATTATGGCATTTCCATATCCATTCCGAAATATATTGCCATGCAACTTTCCACCGTTCCGTTCATCATGACACACATCATCATTGACATATTGCCTTGCATGATCATGTAGTTGACATCGTATTGTGGCAAAGCCATCTTCATATTTTTTTCATGCATGTCACTCTTGATTCATTGCCCATCCCGGTACACCGCCGGAGGCATTCATATAGAGTCATATCTTGTTCTAATTTTGAGTTGTAACTCATGAGTTGTAAATAAATAGAAGTGTGATGATCATCATTATTAGAGCATTGTCCCCTAAAAAAAGAGAAAGGCCAAATAAAAAAAGGAAAGGCCAAAAAAAGAGAAAGGCCAAAAAAAAAGAAAGGCCAAATAAAAAAAGAGAAAGGCCAAATAAAGAAAAGAAAGCCCCCCCCCCAAAAGGGGGGGGGGGGGACAATGCTACTATCTTTTTCCACACTTGTGCTTCAAAGTAGCACCATGTTCTTCATATAGAGAGTCTCATTTGTTGTCACGTTCATATACTAGTGGGAATTTTCCATTATAGAACTTGGCTTGTATATTCCAATGATGGGCTTCCTCAAAATGCCCTAGGTCTTCATGAGCAAGCAAGTTGGATGCACACCCACTAGTTTCTTTTGTTGAGCTTTCATACATTTATAGCTCTAGTGCATCCGTTGCATCCCTACTCCTCATGTTGACATCAATTGATGGGCATCTCCATAGCCCGTTGATTAGCCTCGTTAACATGAGACTTTCTTCTTTTTTGTCTTCTCCACACAACCTCCATCATCATATTCTATGTTGGGGAACGTTGCAGAAAATTAAAATTTTTCCTACGGTTTCACCAAGATCCATCTATGAGTTCTACTAAGCAACGAGTCATGAGAGAGAGTTTGCATCTACATACCACTTGTAGATCGAGTACGGAAGCGTTCGAGGGAGTGGTGATGATGAAGACGTTCCCAACGTGATTCCGATCACCGATGACCAAGTGCTGAACGGACAACACCTCCGCGTTCAACACACGTACGGGACGATGGCGTCTCCTTCGTCTTGATCCAGCAAGGAGGAAGGAGAGGTTGAGGAAGACAACTCCAATGGCAGCACGACGGCGTGATGCAGATGGAGTGGCTGTTCTCCGGCAGGGCTTCGCCAAGCTCACGCGGAGGAGGAGAGGTGTTGGGGAGGGGAGGGGTTGCGCCTTCAATGGTGTGTGCAGCCCTCCCCTCCACCCCTCTATTTATAGGGGAAGGGAGGAGGGGGCCGGACCCCTCTAGATGCATCTAGAGGGGGGCAGCCAAGGGAGGGGCTTGCCCCCAAGCAAGGGGCCCCTTTAGGGTTCCCCCCTCAACCCTAGGCGCATGGGCCAAGGGGAGGGGGTGCGCCCAGCCCACCAGGGGCTGGCTGCCTCCCACGCAGCCCAAGTGGCCCCCCAAAAGGGGTGGCTGTTGGGGAACGTTGCAGAAAATTAAAATTTTCCTACGGTTTCACCAAGATCTATCTATGAGTTCATCTAAGCAACGAGTTACTAGAGAGAGTTTGCATCTACATACCACTTGTAGATCGAGTACGGAAGCGTTCGAGGGAGTGGTGATGATGAAGACGTTCCCAACGTGATTCCGATCACCGATGACCAAAGTGCTGAAAGGACAGCACCTCCATGTTCAACACACGACGGGATTTGGCGCGCTCCTCCGCCTTGATCCAGCAAGAGTGAAGGAGAGGTTGAGGAAGACAATTCCAATGGCAGCACGACGGCGTGGTGCGGTTGGTCTGGCAGTTCTCCCAGGGCTTCGCCAAGCTTGCGTGGAGAAAGAGAGGTGTTGGGGAGGGAAGGGGCTGCGCCTTCAATGGTCTTTGCAGCCTCCCCCCACCCCTCTATTTATAGGAGGAGAGGGCAAGGGGGCCGCCATCTAGGGTAAACCCTAGATGGGCGGCGGCCCAAGGGAGGAGGGAGGGTGGCTTGCCCCCCAAGCTAGGGGGGCGCCCCCTTTAGGGTTTACCCTTCCCCAAACCCTAGCCACATGGGCCTAGGTGGGGAGGTGCGCCCAGCCCACCAGGGGCTGGCTCCCTCCCACTTAGCCCATGTGGCCCCCGAGGGGTGGCCCTCCCGTGGACCTCCGAACCCTCCCGTGGCCCCCTGTATTTTACCCAGATACCCCAAACTTTCCTGAGTCCGCTTAACCACTTTCCATATATAAATCTTTACCTCCGGACCATTCCGAACTCCTCGTGACGTCCGGGATCTCATCCGGACTCAACAACATTCGTAATCACATACTTGTCTTCCTATTAACCCTAGCGCCACCGAACCTTAAGTGTGTAGACCCTACGGGTTCGGGAGACATGCTTGAACATGACCGAGACTACCTCAAGTCAATAACCAACAGCGGATCTGGATACCCATGTTGGCTCCTACATGCTCCTCGATGTTGTCATCGGATGAACCACGATGTCAAGGGTTCAAGCAACCCCGTATTCTATTCCCTTTGTCGGCGGTATGTTACTTGCCCGAGACTCGATCGTCGGTATCCCAATACCTCGTTAGTCTCGTTACGCAAGTCACTTTACTCGTATCAAGAATGCATGATCCCGTGACCAGACACTTGATCACTTTGAGCTCATTATGATGATGCATTACCGAGTGGGCCCTAGTGATACCTCTCCGTAATACGGAGTGACAAATCCCAGTCTCGATCCGTGTCAACCCAATGGTCACTTTCGGAGATACCTGTAGTGCACCTTTATAGTCACCCGATTCGTTGTGACGTTTGATACACCCAAAGCACTCCTACGGTATCCGGGAATTGCATGATCTCATGGTCTAAGGAAGAGATACTTGACATTGGAAAAGCTCTAGCAAAACGAACTACACGATCTTTGTGCTATGCTTAGGATTGGGTCTTGTCCATCACGTCATTCTCCTAATGACGTGATCCCGTTGTCAATGACATCTGATGTCCATAGTCAGGAAACCATGACTATCTGTTGACCAACGAGCTAGTCAACTAGAGGCTTACTAGGGACGTATTGTAGTCTATGTATTCACACGTGTATTACGATTTCCGGATAATACAGTTATAGCATGAATAAAAGACAATTATCATGAACAAGGAAATATAATAATAATGCTTTTATTATTGCCTCTAGGGCATATTTCCAACAGTCTCCCACTTGCACTAGAGTCAATAATCTAGTTTACATTGTGATGAATCGAACACCCATAGAGTTCTGGTGTTGATCTTGTTTTGCCCGCGGAAGAGGTTTATGTTGGGGAACGTAGTAATTTCAAAAATTTTCCTACGATCACGCAAGACCATGGTGATGGCATAGCAACGAGAGGATAGAGTGTCCGTCCCACGCACTCGTGAGACCGAAAGCGAAGCGTTATAACAACGCTGTTGATGTAGTCGACGTCTCCACGATCCGACCGATCCAAGCACCGAACGTCACGGCACCTCCGAGTTCTGCACACGCTCAGCTCGATGACGATCCCGAACTCCGATCCAGCAAAGTGTCGGGATGAGTTCCGTCAACCCGACGGCGTGGTGACGATGTTGATGCTCCACCGACGCAGGGCTTCGCCTAAGCTCATGACGATATGACTTCTCGGTAGCGCAGGCTTCTCCTAAGCTCATGACGATATGACCAAGTGGAATATGGTGGAAGGGGCACCGACACGGCTAAGGCAAGATCCGTAGATCAACTTGTGTCCCATGGGGTGCCCCCTGCCCCGTATATAAAGGATGGAGGAGGAGGAGGCCGGCCAAGGCAATAGGTGCGGCTGGGTGTGGAGTCCTACTAGGACTCCAAGTCCTAGTAGGAGTCCACCAAGAGGGAGGAAGGAGAAGGAAGTGGAGGAGAAGGAGGGTGGCGGCCCCTTTCCCTAGTCCAATTCGGACTAGAGGGAGGGGGCGCAGCAGCCTTTTTCCTCTTCCCACTAAAGCCCATCAAGGCCCATTACTTCTCCCGTAATCCCGTAACTCCCGGTACTCGAAAATACCGAATCATTCGAACCTTTCCGAACTCCGAATATAGTCGTCAATATATCGATCTTTACGTCTCGACCATTTCGAGACTCCTCGTCATGTCCCCGATCTCATCCGGGACTCGAACTCCTTCGTACATCAAAACTCATAAACTCATAATATAACATCGCATCGAAACCTTAAGCGTGCGGACCCTACGGGTTCGAGAACTATGTAGACATGACCTAGAACTATTCTCGGTCAATAACCAATAGCGGAACCTGGATGCCCATATTGGCTCCTACATATTCTCTGAAGATCTTTATCGGTCGAGACCGCATAACAACATACGTTGTTCCTTTGTCATCGGTATGTTACTTGCCCGAGATTCGATCGTCGGTATCCAATACCTAGTTCAATCTCGTTCGGCAAGTCTCTTTTCTCGTTCCGTAATACATCATCTCACAACTAACACATTTAGTTGCAATGCTTGCAAGGCTTATGTGATGTGCATTACCGAGAGGGCCCAGAGATACCTCTCCGACAATCGGAGTGACAAATCCTAATCTCGAAATATGCCAACCCAACATGTACCTTCGGAGACACCTGTAATGTACCTTTATAATCACCCGATTCGTTGTGACGTTTGGTAGCACCCAAAGTGTTCCTCGGCAAACGGGAGTTGCATAATCTCATAGTCATAGGAACATGTATAAGTCATGAAGAAAAGCACTAGCAACAAACTATACGATCAGGTGCTATGCTAATGGAATGGGTCATGTCAATCAGATCATTCAACCAATGATGTGATCCCGTTAATCAAATAACAACTCCTTGTTCATGGTTAGGAAACATAACCATCTTTGATTAACGAGCTAGTCAAGTAGAGGCATACTAGTGACACTCTGAGGTTTATGTATTCACACATGTATTATGTTTCCGGTTAATACAATTCTAGCATGAATAATAAACATTTATCATGATATAAGGAAATAAATAATAACATTATTATTGCCTCTAGGGCATATTTCCTTCAGTCTCCCACTTGCACTAGAGTCAATAATCTAGTTCACATCGCCATGTGATTTAACATCAATAGTTCACATCTATATGTGGTTAACACCCATAGTTCACATCGACATGTGACCAACACCCAAAGGGTTTACTAGAGTCATAATCTAGTTCACATCGCTATGTGATTAACACCCAAAGAGTACTAAGGTATGATCATGTTTTGCTTGTGAGATAATTTTAGTCAACGGGTCTGCACACATTCGAGCCGTAAGTATTTTGCAAATTTCTATGTCTACAATGCTCGCACGGAGCTACTCTAGCTAATTGCTCCCACTTTCAATATGTATCTAGATTGAGACTCGAGTCATCTAGATTAGTGTTAAAACTTGCATCGACGTAACCTTTTACGACGAACCTTTTTCACTTCCATAATCGAGAAACATATCCTTATTCTACTAAGGATAATTTTGACCGATGTCCATTGATCTACTCCTAGATCTCTATTGCACTCCTTGCCAATCTTAGTGGTAGGGTATGCAATAGATCTGTACACAACATGACATACTTTATAGAACCTATGGCTGATGCATAGGAATGACTTTCATTCTATTTCTATCTTCTGCCGTGGTCGGGTTTTGAGTCTTACTCAATCTCACACCTTGTAACACAGCAAGAACTCTTTCTTTGACTGTTCCATTTTGAACTACTTCAAAATCTTGTCAAGGTATGTATTCATTGAAAAACTTATCAAGCGTCTTTGATCTATCTCTATAGATCTTGATGCTCAATATGTAAGCAGCTTCACCGAGGTCCTTCTTTGAAAAACTCCTTTCAAATACTCCTTTATGCTTTGCGAATAATTCTACATTATTTCGATCAACAATATGTCATTCACATATACTTATCGAAATGCTTGTAGTGCTCCCACTCACTTTCTTGTAAATACAGGCTTCTCCAAAAGTCTCAGATAAAACCATATGCTTTGATCACACTATCAAAGCATTTATTCCAACTCCGAGATGCTTGCACCAGTCCATAGATGGATCATTGGAGCTTGCACATTTTGTTAGCTCCTTTAGGATTGACAAAACCTTCTGTTTGCATCATATACAACTCTTCTTTAATAAATCCATTAAAGAATGTAGTTTTGACATCCATTTGCCAGATTTCATAAAATGTGGCAATTGCTAACATGATTCGAGACAGACTTAAGCATCGCTACAATTGAGAAAATCTCATTGTAGTCAACACCTTGAACTTGTCAAAACCTTTTTGCGACAAGTCGAGCTTTGTAGATAGTAACACTACTATCGGTGTCCGTCTTCCTCTTGAAGATCCATTTATTCTCAATGGCTTGCCGATCATCGGGCAAGTCAACCAAAGTCCATACTTTGTTCTCATACATGGATCCCATCTCAGATTTCATGGTCTCAAACCATTTCGCGAATCTGGGCTCATCATCGCTTCCTCATAGTTCGTAGGTTCATCATGGTCTAGTAACATGACTTTTAGAATAGGATTACCGTACCACTCAGTGCGGATCTTACTCTGGAAGACCTACGAGGTTTGGTAGCAACTTGATCTGAAGTTTCATGATCATCATCATTAACTTCCTCACTAATTGGTGTAGGAATCACTGGAACTGATTTCTGTGATGAACTACTTTCCAATAAGGGAGAAGGTACAATTACCTCATCAAGTTCTACTTTCCTCCCACTCACTTCTTTCGAGAGAAACTTCTTCTCTAGAAAGGATCCATCTTAGCAAAAAACTTGCCTTCGGATCTGTGATAGAAGGTGTACCCAACATTTTCTTTTTGGGTATTCTATGAAGACGCATTCTCGATTTGGGTTCGAGCTTATCGGTGAAAACCTTTTCACATAAGCATCACAACTCCAAACTTTAAGAAATGACAGCTTAGGTTTATCGCTAAACCATAGTTCATACGGTGTCATCTCAACGGATTTAGATGGTTGCCCTATTAAACGTGAATGCGGCTGTCTCTAATGCATAACCCCAAAACGATAGTGGTAAATCGGTAAGATACATCATAGATCGCACCATATCATAATAAAGTACGATTCTGACGTTCGGACACACCATAACGTTGTGGTGTTCCGGTGGCGTGAGCTGTGAAACTATTCCACATTGTTTTCATTGAAGACCAAACTCAGAACTCAAATATTCATCTCCACGATCAGATCGCGAAACTTTATTTTCTTGTTACGATGATTTTCCACTTCACTCTGAAATTCTTTGAACCTTTCAACTATTTCAGACTTATGTTTCATCAAGTAGATATACCCATATCTGCTCAAATCATCTTGTGAAGGTCAGAAAATAACGATACTTGCCACGAGCATCAACACTCATTGGATCGCATACATCGGTATGTATTATTCCCAATAAGTCAAGAGCTTGTTCCATTGTTCCGAGAACGGAGTTTTGGTCATCTTGCCCAAAAGGCACGGTTCGCAAGCATCAAATGATTCATAATCAAGTGATTCCAAAAGTCCATCAAGATGGTGTTTTCTTCATGCGCTTTACACCAATATGACCTAAACGGCAATTGCCACAAATAAGTTGCACTATCATTATTAACTTTGCATCTTTTGGTTTCAATATTATGAATATGTATCACTATGATCGAGATCCAATGAACCATTTTCATTGGGTGTGTAACCATATAAGGTTTTATTCATGTAAATGAACAACAATTTATTCTCTTACTTAAATGAATAACCGTATTGCAATAAACATGATCAAATCATATTTATGCTCAACACCAAATAACACTTATTTAGGTTCCACACTAATCCCGAAAGTATAGGGAGTGTGCGATGATGATCATATCAATCTTGGAACTACTTCCAACACTCATCGTCACTTCCCTTCAACTAGTCTCTGCTTATTCTCAGAACTCCTGTTTGAGTTACTAATCTTAGCAACCGAACAGTATCAAATACTCAGGGCCACTATAAACACTAGTAAGGCACACATCAATAACCTGTATATCAAATATAACCTTGTTCACTTTGCCATCCTTCTTATCCACCAAATATTCAGGGTAGTTCGCTTCCAAAGGACCAGTTCCATTGCAGCAAAAGTACTCGGTCTCGTGCTTAGGTCTAGACTTGGGCTTCTTCACTCGAGCAGCAACTTGCTTGCCGCTCCTTTTGAAGTTCCCTTCTTCCCTTTGCCATTTTCCTTGAGACTAGTGGTCTTGTCAACCATCAACACTTGATGTTTTTCTTGATTTCTACCTTCGCGATTTTAGCATCGCGAAGAGCTCGAGAATCTTTTTCGTCATCCCTTGCATACTATAGTTCATCACGAAGTTCTACTAACTTAGTGATGGTGACTAGAGAATTCTGTCAATCACTATCTTATCCGGAAGATTAACTCCCACTTGATTCAAGCGATTGAAGTACTCGGATAATCTGAGCACATGCTCACTAGTTGAGCGATTCTCCTCCATCTTTTAGCTATAGAACTTGTTGGAGACTTCATATCTCTCAACTCGGTATTTGCTTGAAATATTAACTTCAATTCTGGAACATCTCATATGGTCCATGACGCTCAAAACGCCTTTGAAGTCCCGATTCTAAGCCGTTAAGCATGGTGCACTATACTATCAAGTAGTCATCATTTTGAGCTAGCCAAACGCTCATAACGCCTGCATCTGCTCCTGCAATAGGTATGTCACCTAGCGGGCATCAAGGACATAATTCTTCTGCGCAGCAATGAGGATAAACCTCAGATCACGGATCCTATCCGCATCATTGCTACTAACATCTTTCAATACAATTTTCTCTAGGAACACATATAAAAACATAGGGAAGCAACAACGCGAGCTATTGATCTACAACATAATTTGCAAAATACTACCAGGACTAAGTTCATGATAAATTAAAGTTCAATTAATCATATTACTTAAGAACTCCCACTTAGACAGACATCTCTCTAGTCATCTAAGTGATCACGTGATCCAAATCAACTAAACCATGTCCGATCATCACGTGAGATGGAGTAGTTTCAATGGTGAACATCACTATGTTGATCATATCTACTATATGATTCACGCCGACCTTTCGGTCTCCGTGTTCCGAGGCCATATCTTATATGCTAGGCTCGTCAAGTTTAACCTGAGTATTCGCGCGCGCAACTGTTTTGCACCCGTTGTATTTGAACGTAGAGCCTATCACACCCGATCATCACGTGGTGTCTCAAAGACGAAGAACTTTCGCAACGGTGCATACTCGGGAGAACACTTCTTGATAATTTTGGTGAGAGATCATCTTATAATGCTACCGTCAATCAAAGCAAGATAAGATGCATAAAGGATAAACATCACATGCAATCAATATAAGTGATATGATATGGTCATCATCATCTTGTGCTTGTGATCTCCATCGCCAAGCACCGCCATGATCACCATCGTCACCGGCGCGACACCTTGATCTCCATCGTAGCATCGTTGTCGCCTCGCCAACTATTGCTTCTCGACTATCGCTACCGCTTAGTGATAAAGTAAAGCAATTACATGGCGTTTGCATTTCATACAATAAAGCGACAACCATATGGCTCCTGCCAGTTGCCGATAACTCGGTTACAAAACATGATCATCTCATACAATAAAATATAGCATCACGTTTTGACCATATCACATCACAACATGCCCTGCAAAAACAAGTTAGACGTCCTCTACTTTGTTGTTGCAAGTTTTACGTGGCTGCTACGGGCTGAGCAAGAACCGTTCTTACCTACGCATCAAAACCACAACGATATTTCGTCAAATAGACTCCGTTTAACCTTCTCAAGGACCGGGCGTAGCCACACTCGATTCAACTAAAGTGAGAGAGAGAGACACCCGCGGTCACCTTTAAGCAACGAGTGCTCGGGCGGTGAAACCAGTCTCGCGTAAGCGTCGCGTAATGTCGGTCCGGCCGCTTCATCTCACAATACCGCTGAACCAAAGTATGACATGCTGGTAGGTAGTATGACTTGTATCGCCCACAACTCACTTGTGTTCTACTCGTGCATATGACATCAACGCATAAAACCAGGCTCGGATGCCACTGTTGGGGAACGTAGTAATTTCAAAAATTTTCCTACGATCACGCAAGACCATGGTGATGGCATAGCAACGAGAGGATAGAGTGTCCGCCCACGCACCCTCGTGAGACCGAAAGCGAAGCGTTATAACAACGCGTTGATGTAGTCGACGCCTCCACGATCCGACCGATCCAAGCACCGAACGTCGGCACCTCCGAGTTCTGCACACGCTCAGCTCGATGACGATCCCGGACTCCGATCCAGCAAAGTGTCGGGATGAGTTCCGTCGACCTGACGGCGTGGTGACGATGTTGATGCTCCACCGACGCAGGGCTTCGCCTAAGCTCATGACGATATGACTTCTCCGCGCAGGGCTTCTCCTAAGCTCCGCGACGATATGACCAAGTGGAATATGGTGGAAGGGGCACCGTGACACGGCTAAGGCAAGATCCGTAGATCAACTTGTGTCCCATGGGGTGCCCCTGCCCCGTATATATAAAGGATGGAGGAGGAGGAGGCCGCCAAGGCAATAGGTGCGGCCAGGGTGTGAGTCCTACTAGGACTCCAAGTCCTAGTAGGAGTCCACCAAGAGGGAGGAAGGAGAAGGAAGTGGAGGAGAAGGAGAGGTGGCGGCCCCTTTCCCTAGTCCAATTCGGACTAGAGGGAGGGGGCAGCAGCAGCCTTTTTCCTCTTCCCACTAAAGCCCATCAAGGCCCATTACTTCTCCCGTAATCCCGTAACTCCCGGTACTCGAAAAATACCGAATCATTCGAACCTTTCCGAACTCCGAATATAGTCGTCCAATATATCGATCTTTACGTCTCGACCATTTCGAGACTCCTCGTCATGTCCCCGATCTCATCCGGGACTCAACTCCTTCGGTACATCAAAACTCATAAACTCATAATATAACTGTCATCGAAACCTTAAGCGTGCGGACCCTACGGGTTCGAGAACTATGTAGACATGACCTAGAACTATTCTCGGTCAATAACCAATAGCGGAACCTGGATGCCCATATTGGCTCCTACATATTCTACGAAGATCTTTATCGGTCAGACCGCATAACAACATACGTTGTTCCCTTTGTCATCGGTATGTTACTTGCCCGAGATTCGATCGTCGGTATCCAATACCTAGTTCAATCTCGTTCTCGGCAAGTCTCTTTTCTCGTTCCGTAATACATCATCTCACAACTAACACATTTAGTTGCAATGCTTGCAAGGCTTATGTGATGTGCATTACCGAGAGGGCCCAGAGATACCTCTCCGACAATCGGAGTGACAAATCCTAATCTCGAAATATGCCAACCCAACATGTACCTTCGGAGACACCTGTAATGTACCTTTATAATCACCCGATTCGCCAGACGTTTGGTAGCACCCAAAGTGTTCCTCGGGCAAACGGGAGTTGCATAATCTCATAGTCATAGGAACATGTATAAGTCATGAAGAAAAGCACTAGCAACAAACTATACGATCAGGTGCTATGCTAATGGAATGGGTCATGTCAATCAGATCATTCAACCAATGATGTGATCCCGTTAATCAAATAACAACTCCTTGTTCATGGTTAGGAAACATAACCATCTTTGATTAACGAGCTAGTCAAGTAGAGGCATACTAGTGACACTCTGTAGGTTTATGTATTCACACATGTATTATGTTTCCGGTTAATACAATTCTAGCATGAATAATAAACATTTATCATGATATAAGGAAATAAATAATAACATTATTATTGCCTCTAGGGCATATTTCCTTCAGTTTAGTCAGCGGATCTGCGACATTCAGATCCGTATGCACTTTACAAATTTCTATGTCTCCATTCTGAACATTTTCACGGATGGAGTTGAAGCGACGCTTGATGTGCCTGGTCTTCTTGTGAAACCTGGGCTCCTTGGCAAGGGCAATAGCTCCAGTGTTGTCACAGAAGAGTTTGATCGGCCCCGACGCATTGGGTATGACTCTAGGTCGGTGATGAACTCCTTCACCCAAATTGCTTCATGCGCTGCCTCCGAGGCTGCCATGTACTCCGCTTCACATGTAGATCCCGCCACGACGCTCTCGCTTGCAGCTGCACCAGCTTCTCGCTCCACCATTCAACATATACACGATCCGGTTTGTGACTTAGAGTCATCGGATCTGTGTCGAAGCTAGCATTGACGTAACTTTACGATGACGAGCTCTTCGTCACCTCCATAAACGAGAAACATGTCCTTTGTCCTTTTCGGTACTTCAGGATATTCTTGACCGCTGTCCGGTGTTCCTTGCCGGGATTACTTTGGTACCTTCCTACCAAACTTACGGCAAGGTTTACATCAGGTCCGGTACACAAACATGGCATACATAATAGATCCTATGGCTGAAGCATAGGGATGACACTCATCTCTTCTTTATCTTTTGTCGTGGTCGGGCATTGAGCTGAGCTCAATCTCACACCTTGCAATACAGAGCAAGAACCCTTCTTGGACTGGTCTATTTTGAACTTCTTCAAAATCTTATCAAGGTATGTGCTTTGTGAAAGACCTATGAGGCGCCTCGATCTATCTCTATAGATCTTGATGCCTAATATATAAGCAGCTTCTCCAAGGTCCTTCATTGAAAAACACTTATTCAAGTAGGCCTTAATGCTGTCCAAGAATTCTATATCATTTCCCATCAAAAGTATGTCATCTACATATAATATGAGAAATGCTACAGAGCTCCCACTCACTTTCTTGTAAACGCAGAGCTTCTCCATAAGTCTCATAAACCCAAACGCTTTGATCATCTCATCAAAGCGAATGTTCCAACTCGAGATGCTTGCACCAGCCCATAAATGGATCGCTGGAGCTTGCATACTTTGTCAAGATTCTTAGGATCGACAAAACCTTCTCGGCTGTATCATATACAGCTCTTCCTTAAGATAGCCGTTAAGGAACGCTGTTTTGACGTCCATCGCCATATCTCATAATCAAAGTATGCGGCAATTGCTAACATGATTCGGACGGACTTAAGCTTCGCTACGGAGAGAAAGTCTCATCGTAGTCAATCCCTTGAACTTGCCGATAACCCTTAGCGACAAGTCGAGCTTTATAGATGGTGACATTACCATCCGCGTCCGTCTTCTTCTTAAAGATCCATTTGTTTTCTATCGCTCGCCGATCATCGGGCAAGTCACCAAAGTCCACACTTTGTTTTCATACATGGATTCTATCTCGGATTTCATGGCTTCTAGCCATTTGTTGGAATCTGGGCCGCCATTGCTTCTTCATAGTTCAAGGTTCACCGTTGTCTAACAACATGATTTCCGTGACAGGGTTGCCGTACCACTGCAGTGCGGAACGTGTCCTAGTGGACCTCTGAAGTTCAAGAGCAACTTGATCCAAGTACCTTGATCATCATCATGAATTTCCTCTTCGCTTGGTGTAGGCATCACAGAACATTTTCCGAGCTGCACTACTTTCCTGTTCAAGAGGTAGTACTTCATCGAGTTCTACTTTCCTCCCACTTACTTCTTTCGAGAGAAACTCTTTTCAAGAAAGATTCCGTTCTCGCAACAAAGATCTTGCCTTCGGATCTAAGGTAGAAGGTATACCCAAAGGTTTCCTTAGGGTATCCTATGAAGACGCATTTTTCGACTTGGGTTCGAGCTTTTCAGTTGAAGTTTCTTGACATAAGCATCGCATCCCCAAACTTTTAGAAACGACGACTTAGGTTTCTTCCCAAACCATAATTCATACGGTGTCGTCTCAACGGATTTAGACGGTGCCCTATTTAAAGTGAATGTAGCTGTCTCTAGAGCGTATCCCCAAAATGATAGCGGTAAATCGGTAAGAGACATCATAGAACGCACCATATCCAATAGAGTGCGATTCTGACGTTCGGACACACCGTTCTGTTGAGGTGTTCCAGTAGCGTTAGTTGTGAAATGATTCCACATTTTCTTAAGTGTGTACCAAATTCGTGACTTAAATATTCTCCTCCACGATCGATCGTAAGAATTTTATCTTTCGGTCACGTTGATTCTCAACTTCATTCTGAAATTCCTTGAACTTTTCAAAGGTCTCGGACTTGTGTTTCATCAAGTAGACATACCCATATCTACTCAAGTCATCTGTGAGAGTGAGAACATAACGATATCCTCCGCGAGCCTCAACGCTCATTGGACCGCACACATCGGTATGTATGATTTCCAACAAGTTGGTTGCTCGCTCCATTGTTCCAGAGAATGGAGTCTTGGTCATCTTGCCCATGAGGCATGGTTCGCATGTGTCAAATGATTCATAATCAAGAGACTCCAAAAGTCCATCAGCATGGAGCTTCTTCATGCGCTTGACACCAATGTGACCAAGGCGGCAAAGCCACAAGTATGTGGGACTATCGTTATCAACTTTACATCTTTTGGTATTAACGCTATGAACATGTGTAATACTACGCCGAGATTCATTAAGAATAAACCATTGACCATCGGAGCATGACCATAAAACATATCTCTCATATAAATAGAACAACCATTATTCTCGGATTTAAATGAGTAGCCATCTCGCATTAAACGAGATCCAGATACAATATTCATGCTCAAACTTGGCACCAAATAACAATTATTAAGGTTCATAACTAATCCGTGGGTAAATGAAGAGGTAGCGTGCGACGGCGCGATCACATCGACTCGGAACCATTCCCGACGCGCATCGTCACCTCGTCCTTCGCCGCCTCCGCTTATTCCGCAGCTCCTGCTGTGAGTTACAAATATGAGCAACGGCACCGTATCAAATACCCAGGAGTTACTACGATTCTTGGTAAGGTACACATCAATTACATGTATATCAAATATACCTTTGGTGTTGCCGGCCTTCTTATCCGCTAAGTACTTGGGGCAGTTCCGCTTCGGTGACCCTTCCCTTGCAATAAAAGCACTCAGTCTCGTGCTTGGGTCCATTCTTTGACTTCTTCCGGCAACTTGCTTACGGGCGCGGCAACCTCCTTGCCGTCCTTCTTGAAGTTCTTCTTGCCCTTACCCTTCTTAAACTTAGTGGTCTTATTGACCATCAACACTTGATGTTCTTTCTTGATTTCAACCTCGGTGACTTCAGCATAGAGAACACTTCAGAATGGTCTTTACCATCCCCGCATGTTGTAGTTCATCACAAAGCTCTTGAAGCTTGGTGGGAGCGATCGGAGGATTCTGTCAATGACCGCCTCATCGGGGAGGTTAATATTCAGTGGGTCATACGGTTGTGCAACCTGCACATCTTCGAGAATGTGCTCACCGATGTAACTGTTTTCCTCCATCTTACAACTATAGAACTTGTCGGAGATGTCATATCTCTCGACCGGGCGTGAGCTTGGAAAACAAGTTTCAGCTCCTCGAACATCTCATATGCTCCGTGGTGCTCAAAACGCTTTTGGAGCCCCGGTTCTAAGTCAGAAGCATGCCGCATCGAACGAGGGAGTAATCATCGAGACGAGACTGCCAAGCATTCATAATGTCTTGGTTCTTCAGAGACGGAGCGTCACCTAGCGGTCCTTGTAGGACGTATTGTTTCTGGCAGCTATGAGGATGATCCTCGGGTTCCGACCCAGTCCGTATAGTTCTTTGCCGTCATCTTTCAGCTTGGTTTTCTAGGAACGCGTTGAAGTTCAAGTTGACATGAGCGTTGGCCATTTGATCTACAAGACATATCATTTAAAAGATTTTAGACTATTGTTCATGATAATAAAGTTCATCTAATCAAATTATTAATGAACTCCCACCTAGATTAGACATCCCTCTAGTTATCTAAGTGTTACACGATCCGAGTCGACTAGGCCGTGTCCGATCAACACGTGAGACGGACTAGTCTGCGTCGGTGAACATTCTCATGTTGATCGTATCTTCCATACGACTCGTGTTCAACCTTTCGGTCTCCGTGTTCCGAGGCCATGTCTTCACATGCTAGGCTCGTCAAGTTAACCCTAAGTGTTTCTGCGTGTGTAAATCTTGCTTACACCCGTTGTATGTGAACGTAAGAATCCATCACACCCGATTAACACGTGGTGCTTAGAAGCGACGAACTGTAGCAACGGTGCACAGTTAGGGGAGAACACTTCTTGAAATTGTTCTAAGGGATCATCTTATTTACTACCGTCGTTCTAAGTAAACAAGATGCATAATCATAATAAACATCACATGCAATTATAAAGTAGTGACATGATATGGCCAATATCATATAGCTCCTTTGATCTTCATCTTCGGGGCTCCATGATCATCCTGTCACCGGCATGACACCATGATCTCCATCATCATGATCTCCATCATCGTGCCTCCATGAAGTTGTCACGCCAATGACTACTTCTACTTCTATGGCTAATGCGTTTAGCAATAAAGTAAAGTAAATTACATGGCGTTCTTCAATGACACGCAGGTCATACAAAAAAAATAAAGACAACTCCTATGGCTCCTGCCGGTTGTCATACTCATCGACATGCAAGTCGTGATTCCTATTACAAGAACATGATCTCATACATCACAATATATCATCATTCATCACAACTTGGCCATATCACGTCACATGACAATTGCTGCAAAAACAAGTTAGACGTCCTCTAATTGTTGTTGCATCTTTTACGTGGCTGCAATTGGGTTCTAGCAAGAACATTTTCTTACCTACGAATAACCACAACGTGATCTTGTCAACTTCTATTTACCCTTCATAAGGACCCTGTTCATCGAATCCGCTCCAACTAAAGTAGGAGAGACAGACACGCGCCAGCCACCTTATGCAACTAGTGCATGTTAGTCGGTGGAACCGGTCTCACGTAAGAGTACGTGTAAGGTTGGTCCGGGCCGCTTCATCCCACAATACCGCGGAAGCAAGAAACAACTAGTAACGGCAAGTAAGTTGACAAGATCCACGCCCACAACTAAATTGTGTTCTACTCGTGCAAAGAGAACTACGATAGACCTAGCTCATGATGCCACCGTTGGGGAGCGTTGCGAGAAAATTAAAATTTTCCTACGGTTTCACCAAGATCTATCTATGAGTTCATCTAAGCAACGAGTTACTAGAGAGAGTTTGCATCTACATACCACTTGTAGATCGAGTGCGAAGCGTTCGAGGGAGTGGTGATGATGAAGACGTTCCCAACGTGATTCCGATCACCGATGACCAAAGTGCTGAAAGGACAGCACCTCCGTGTTCAACACACGCGGGGACGATGGCGTCTCCTCCGTCTTGATCCAGCAAGAGTGAAGGAGAGGTTGAGGAAGACAATTCCAATGGCAGCACGACGGCGTGGTGCGGTTGGTCTGACAGTTCTCCCAGGGCTTCGCCAAGCTTGCGTGGAGAAAGAGAGGTGTTGGGAGGGAGGGCTGCGCCTTCAATGGTCTTTGCAGCCTCCCCCACCCCTCTATTTATAGGAGGAGAGGGCAAGGGGCCGGCCATCTAGGGTAAACCCTAGATGGGGCGGCGGCCCAAGGAGGAGGGAGGGTGGCTTGCCCCCAAGCTGGGGCGCCCCTTTAGGGTTTACCCTCCCAAACCCTAGCCGCATGGGCCTAGGTGGGAGGTGCGCCCAGCTCACCAGGGGCTGGCTCCCTCTCACTTAGCCCATGTGGCCCCGAGAGGGGTGGCCCCTCCCGTGGACCTCCTGAACCCTCCGGTGGCCCCTGCATTTTTTACCAGATACCCCGAAACTTTCCGAGTCCGCTTAACCACTTTCCATATATAAATCTTTACCTCCGGACCATTCCGAACTCCTCGTGACGTCCGGATCTCATCTGGGACTCAACAACATTCGTAATCACATACTTGTCTTCCTATTAACCCTAAGCGCCACCGAACCTTAAGTGTGTAGACCCTACGGGTTCGGAGACATGCGAACATGACCGAGACTACCTCAAGTCAATAACCAACAGCGGGATCTGGATACCCATGTTGGCTCCTACATGCTCCTCGATGTTGTCATCGGATGAACCATGATGTCAAGGGTTCAAGCAACCCGTATTCTATTCCCTTTGTCTCGACGGTATGTTACTTGCCCGAGACTCGATCGTCGGTATCCCAATACCTCGTTAGTCTCGTTACGGCAAGTCACTTTACTCAGCATCAAGCAATGCATGATCCGTGACCGACACTTGATCACTTTGAGCTCATTATGATGATGCATTACCGAGTGGGCCCTAGTGATACCTCTCCGTGTACGGAGTGACAAATCCCAGCCTCGATCCGTGTCAACCCAATGGTCACTTTCGGAGATACCTGTAGTGCACCTTTATAGTCACCCATTACGCCAGACGCTTTGATACACCCAAAGCACTCCTACGGTATCCGGAATTGCACGATCTCATGGTCTAAGGAAGAGATACTTGACATTGGAAAAGCTCTAGCAAAACGAACTACACGATCTTTGTGCTATGCTTAGGATTGGGTCTTGTCCATCACGCCATTATCCTAATGACGTGATCCCGTTGTCAATGACATCGATGTCCATAGTCGAAACCATGACTATCTGTTGACCAACGAGCTAGTCAACTAGAGGCTTACTAGGGGCGATTGTAGTCTATGTATTCACACGTGTATTACGATTTCCGGATAATACAGTTATAGCATGAATAAAAGACAATTATCATGAACAAGGAAATATAATAATAATGCTTTTATTATTGCCTCTAGGGCATATTTCCAACAGTGGCCCCTCCCGGTGGTCCTCCGGAACCTTTCCGGTGGACCCTCCATAAAACCGATATGACCCGAAACTTTTCCGGTGTCCGTTTGACGACTTCCCATATATAAATCTTTACCTCCGGACCATTCCGAACTCCTTGTGACGTCCGGGATCTCATCCGGACTCAACAACATTCGGTAATCACATACAAGTCTTCCTATTAACCCTAAGCGCCACCGAACCTTAAGTGTGTAGACCCTACGGGTTCGGGAGACATGTAGACATGACCGAGACGCTCTCGGTCAATAACCAACAGCGGATCTGGATACCCATGTTGGTTCCCACACGCTCTCGATGTTGTCATCGGATGAACCACGATGTCGAGGGTTCAAGCAACCCGTATGCTATTCCCTTTGTCGACGGTATGTTACTTGCCCGAGACTCGATCGTCGGTATCCCAATACCTCGTTTAGTCTCGTTACCGGCAAGTCACTTTACTCGTCAGTAATGCATGATCCCGTGACCGACACTTGATCACTTTGAGCTCATTATGATGATGCATTACCGAGTGGGCCCAATGATACCTCTCCGTCATACGGAGTGACAAATCCTGTCTCGATCCGTGTCAACCCAATGACACTTTCGGAGATACCTGTAATGCACCTTTATAGTCACCCGATTCGTTGTGGCGCTTTGGTACACCCAAAGCATTCCTACGGTATCCGGAGTTACACGATCTCACGGTCTAAGGAAGATATACTTGACATTGGAAAAGCTCTAGCAAAACGAACTACGATCTTTGTGCTATGCTTAGGATTGGGTCTTGTCCATCACGTCATTCTCCTAATGATGTGATCCCGTTGTCAATGACATCGATGTCCATAGTCGAAACCATGACTATCTGTTGACCAACGAGCTAGTCAACTAGAGGCTTACTAGGGACGTATTGTAGTCTATGTATTCACACGTGTATTACGATTTCCGGATAATACAGCTTATAGCATGAATAAAAGACAATTATCATGAACAAGGAAATATAATAATAATGCTTTTATTATTGCCTCTAGGGCATATTTCCAACAGTCTCCCACTTGCACTAGAGTCAATAATCTAGTTACATTGTGATGAATCGAACACCCATAGAGTTACGGTGTTGATCATGTTTTGCCCATGAGAGAGGTTTAGTCAGCGGATCTGCGACATTCAGATCCGTATGCACTTTACAAATTTCTATGTCTCCATCTTGAACATTTTCACGGATGGAGTTGAAGCGACGCTTGATGTGCCTGGTCTTCTTGTGAAACCTGGGCTCCTTGGCAAGGGCAATAGCTCCAAGTGTTGTCACAGAAGAGTTTGATCGGCCCCGACGCATTGGGTATGACTCCTAGGTCGGTGATGAACTCCTTCACCCAAATTGCTTCATGCGCTGCCTCCGAGGCTGCCATGTACTCCGCTTCACATGTAGATCCCGCCACGACGCTCGCTTGCAGTGCACCAGCTTCTCGCTCCACCATTCAACATATACACGTATCCGGTTTGTGACTTTGAGTCATCAGATCTGTGTCGAAGCTAGCGTCGACGTAACCCTTCTGACGAGCTCTTCGTCACCTCCATAAACGAAACATGTCCTTTGTCCTTTTCGGTACTTCAGGATATTCTTGACCGCTGTCCGTGTTCCTTGCGGGATTACTTTGGTACCTTCCTACCAAACTTACGGCAAGGTTTACATCAGGTCCGTACACAGATGGCATACATAATAGATCCTATGGCTGAGGCATAGGGATGACACTCATCTCTTCTTTATCTTTTGCCGTGGTCGGGCATTGAGCTGAGCTCAATCTCACACCTTGCAACACAGCAAGAACCCCTTCTTGGACTGATCCATTTTGAACTTCTTCAAAATCTTATCAAGGTATGTGCTTTGTGAAAGACCTATGAGGCGCCTCGATCTATCTCTATAGATCTTGATGCCTAATATATAAGCAGCTTCTCCAAGGTCCTTCATTGAAAAACACTTATTCAAGTAGGCCTTAATGCTGTCCAAGAATTCTATATCATTTCCCATCAAAAGTATGTCATCTACATATAATATGAGAAATGCTCTGAGCTCCCACTCACTTTCTTGTAAACGCAGGCTTCTCCATAAGTCCATGTAAACCCAAACGCTTGATCATCTCATCAAAGCGAATGTTCCAACTCCGAGATGCTTGCACCAGCCCATAAATGGATCGCTGGAGCTTGCATACCTTTCAACATTCTTAGGATCGACAAAACCCTCCGTTGCATCATATACAGCTCTTCCTTAAGATATCCGTTAAGGAACGCTGTTTTGGCGTCCATCTGCCATATCTCATAATCATAGTATGCGGCAATTGCTAACATGATTCGGACGGACTTAAGCTTCGCTACGGAGAGAAAGTCTCATCATAGTCAATCCCTTGAACTTGCCGATAACCCTTAGCGACAAGTCGAGCTTTATAGATGGTGACATTACCATCCGCGTCCGTCTTCCTCTTAAAGATCCATTTGTTTTCTATCGCTCGCCGATCATCGGGCAAGTCACCAAAGTCCACACTTTGTTTTCATACATGGATTCTATCTCGGACTTCATGGCTTCTAGCCATTTGTTGGAATCTGGGCCGCCATCGCTTCTTCATAGTTCAAGGTTCATTGTTGTCTAACAACATGATTTCCAAGACAGGGTTGCCGTACCACTGCAGTGCGGAACGTGTCCTAGTGGACCTCTGAGTTCAAGAGCAACTTGATCCAAGTACCTTGATCATCATCATGAATTTCCTCTTCGTTGGTGTAGGCATCACAGAACATTTTCCCGAGATGCACTACTATCCTGTTCAAGAGGTAGTACTTCATCGAGTTCTACTTTCCTCCCACTTACTTCTTTCGAGAGAAACTCTTTTTCCGAAAGGTTCCGTTCTTGGCAACAAAGATCTTGCCCTCGGATCTTAAGTAGAAGGTATACCCAATGGTTTCTTTAGGGTATCCTATGAAGACGCATTTTTCGACTTGGGTTCGAGCTTTTTAGGTTGAAGTTTCTTGACATAAGCATCGCATCCCCAAACTTTTAGAAACGATACTTAGGTTTCTTCCCAAACCATAATTCATACGGTGTCGTCTCAACGGACTTAGATGGTGCCCTATTTAAAATGAATGTGGCTGTCTCTAGAGCGTATCCCCAAAATGATAGCGGTAAATCTGTAAGAGACATCATAGACCACACCATATCCAATAGAGTGCGATTCGACGTTCGGACACACCGTTCTGTTGAGGTGTTCCAGCGTTAGTTGTGAAACGATTCCACATTTTCTTAAGTGTGTACCAAATTCGTGACTTAAATATTCTCCTCCACGATCCGATCGTAAGAATTTTATCTTTCGGTCACGTTGATTCTCTACTTCATTCTGAAATTCCTTGAACTTTTCAAAGGTCTCAGACTTGTGTTTCATCAAGTAGACATACCCATATCTACTCAAGTCATCTGTGAGAGTGAGAACATAATGATATCCTCCATGAGCCTCAACGCTCATTGGACCGCACACATCGGTATGTATGATTTCCAACAAGTTGGTTGCTCGCTCCATTGTTCCGGAGAACGGAGTCTTGGTCATCTTGCCCATGAGGCATGGTTCGCATGTGTCAAATGATTCATAATCTAAAGACTCCAAAAGTCCATCAGCATGGAGCTTCTTCATGCGCTTGACACCAATGTGACCAAGGCGGCGTGCCACAAGTATGTGGGACTATCGTTATCAACTTTACATCTTTTGGTATTCACGCTATAAACATGTGTAATACTACGCCGAGATTCATTAAGAATAAACCATTGACCATCGGAGCATGACCATAAAACATATCTCTCATATAAATAGAACAACCATTATTCTCGGATTTAAATGAGTAGCCATCTCGATTAAACGAGATCCGGATACAATATTCATGCTCAAACTTGGCACCAAATAACAATTATTAAGGTTCATAACTAATCCCGTAGGTAAATGAAGAGGTAGCGTGCGATGGCGATCACATCGACTCTGGAACCATTCCCGACGCGCCGTCACCTCGTCCTTTCCGCCTCCGCTTATTCCGCAGCTCTGCTGTGAGTTACAAATATGAGCAACGGCACCGTATCAAATACCCAGGAGTTACTACGAGTCTTCGGTAAAGTACACATCAATTACATGTATATCAAATATACCTTTGGTGTTGCGGCCTTCTTGTCCGCTAAGTATTTGGGGCAGTTCCGCTTCGATGACCCTCCCTTGCAATAAAAGCACTCGATCTCGGTTTGGGTCCATTCTTTGACTTCTTCCCGCAACTTGCTTACGGCGCGGCAACCTCCTTGCCGTCCTTCTTGAAGTTCTTCTTGCCCTTGCCCTTCTTGAACTTAGTGGTCTTATTGACCATCAACACTTGATGTTCTTTCTTGATTTCAACCTCGGTGACTTCAGATAGAGAACACTTCAGAATGGTCTTTACCATCCCCTGCATGTTGTAGTTCATCACAAAGCTCTTGTAGCTTGGTGGGAGCGATCGAGGATTCTGTCAATGACCGCCTCATCGGGGAGGTTAATATTCAGTTGGGTCATACGGTTGTGCAACCTGACATCTTCGAATGTGCTCATTGACATAACTGTTTTCCTCCATCTTACAACTATAGAACTTGTCGGAGATGTCATATCTCTCGACCGGGCGTGAGCTTGGAAAACAAGTTTCAGCTCTTGAACATCTCATATGCTCCGTGATGCTCAAAACGCTTTTGGAGCCCGGTTCTAAGCTGTAGAGCATGCCGCCTTTGAACGAGGGAGTAATCATCGGACGAGACTGCCAAGCATTCATAATGTCTTGGTTCTCTGGGACGGGAGCGTCACCTAGCGGTCCTTCTAGGACATATTGTTTCCTGGCAGCTATGAGGATGATCCTCAAGTTTCGGACCCAGTCCGTATAGTTGCTGCCGTCATCTTTCAGCTTGGTTTTCTCTAGGAACGCGTTGAAGTTCAAGTTGACATGAGCGTTGGCCATTTGATCTACAAGACATATCATTCAAAAGTTTTAGACTAAGTTCATGATAATTAAGTTCATCTAATCAAATTATTTAAATGAACTCCCACTCAGATTAGACATCCCTCTAGTCATCTAAGTGTTACATGATCCGAGTCGACTAAGCCGTGTCCGATCATCATGTGAGACGGACTAGTCATCATCGGTGAACATTCTCATGTTGATCGTATCTTCTATACGACTCGTGTTCGACCTTTCGGTCTCCGTGTTCCGAGGCCATGTCTGTACATGCTAGGCTCGTCAAGTAAACCCTAAGTGTTTTCGCGTGTGTAAATCTGTCTTACACCCGTTGTATGTGAACGTAAGAATCCATCACACCCGATCATCACGTGGTGCTTAGAAGCGACGAACTTTAGCAACGGTGCACAGTTAGGGGAAGCACTTCTTGAAATTGTTGTAAGGGATCATCTTATTTACTACCGTCGTTCTAAGTAAACAAGATGTATAAACATAATAAACATCACATGCAATTATATAGTAGTGACATGATATGGCCAATATCATAAAGCTCCATTGATCTCCATCTTCGAGGCTCCATGATCATCTTGTCACCGGCATGACACCATGATCTCCATCATCATGATCTCCATCATTGTGCCTCCATGAAGTTGTCACGCCAACGACTACTTCTACTTCTATGGCTAACGCGTTTAGCAATAAAGTAAAGTAAGTTACATGGCGTTCTTCAATGACACGCAGGTCATACAAAATAAAGACAACTCCTATGGCTCCTGCCGTTGTCATACTCATCGACATGCAAGTCGTGATTCCTATTACAAGAACATGATCTCATACATCACAATATGTCATTCATCATTCATCACAACTTGGCCATATCACATCACATGACAATTGCTGCAAAAACAAGTTAGGCGTCCTCTAATTGTTGTTGCATCTTTTACGTGGCTGCAATTGGGTTCTAGCAAGAACGTTTTCTTACCTACTGAATAACCACAACGTGATCTTGTCAACTTCTATTTACCCTTCATAAGGACCCTTTTCATCGAATCCGCTCCAACTAAAGTAGGAGAGACAGACACCCGCCAGCCACCTTATGCAACTAGTGCATGTTAGTCCGTGGAACCGGTCTCACGTAAGCGTACGTGTAAGGTTGGTCGGGGCCGCTTCATCCCACAATACCGCGGAAGCAAGATAAGACTAGTAGCGGTAAGTAAATTGACAAGATCCACGCCCACAACTAAATTGTGTTCTACTCGTGCAAAGAGAACTACGCATAGACCTAGCTCATGATGCCACTTTTGGGGAACGTTGCAGAAAATTAAAATTTTTCCTACGGTTTCACCAAGATCCATCTATGAGTTCTACTAAGCAACGAGTCATGAGAGAGAGTTTGCATCTACATACCACTTGTAGATCGAGTACGGCAGCGTTCGAGGGAGTGGTGATGATGAAGACGTTCCCAACGTGATTCCGATCACCGATGACCAAGTGCTGAACGGACAGCACCTCCGCGTTCAACACACGTACGGGACGATGGCGTCTCCTTCGTCTTGATCTAGCAAGGAGGAAGGAGAGGTTGAGGAAGACAACTCCAATGGCAGCACGACGGCGTGATGCAGATGGAGTGGCTGTTCTCGGCAGGGCTTCGCCAAGCTTACGCGGAGGAGGAGAGGTGTTGGGAAGGGGAGGGCTGCGCCTTCAATGGTGTGTGCAGCCTTCCCCTCCACCCCTCTATTTATAGGGGAAGGGAGGAGGGGGCCGGCCCCCTCTAGATGCATCTAGAGGGGGCGGCGCCAGGGAGGGGGCTTGCCCCCAAGCAAGGGGCGCCTTTAGGGTTCCCCCTCAACCCTAGGCGCATGGGCCAAGGGAGGGTGCGCCCAGCCCACCAGGGGCTGGCTGCCTCCCACGCAGCCCAAGTGGCCCCCAAAGGGTGGCCCCTCCCGTGGTCCTCCGGAACCTTTCCGTGGACCCTCCATAAAACCGATATGACCCAAACTTTTCCGTGTCCGCTTGACGACTTCCCATATATAAATCTTTACCTCCGGACCATTCCGAACTCCTCGTGACGTCCGGGATCTCATCCGGACTCAACAACATTCGGTAATCACATACAAGTCTTCCTATTAACCCTAGCGCCACCGAACCTTAAGTGTAGACCCCTACGGGTTCGGAGACATGTAGACATGACCGAGACGCTCTCCGTCAATAACCAACAGCGGGATCTGGATACCCATGTTGGTTCCCACACGCCCTCGATGTTGTCATCGGATGAACCACGATGTCGAGGGTTCAAGCAACCCGTATGCTATTCCCTTTGTCGACGGTATGTTACTTGCCCGAGACTCGATCGTGGTATCCCAATACCTCGTTTAGTCTCGTTACGGCAAGTCACTTTACTCGTCCGTAATGCATGATCCCGTGACCGGACACTTGATCACTTTGAGCTCATTATGATGATGCATTACCGAGTGGGCCCAGTGATACCTCTCCGTCATACGGAGTGACAAATCCTCGCCTCGATCCGTGTCAACCCAATGAGACACTTTCGGAGATACCTGTAATGCACCTTTATAGTCACCCGATTCGTTGTGGCGCTTTGGTACACCCAAAGCATTCCTACGGTATCCGGAGTTACACGATCTCACGGTCTAAGGAAGAGATACTTGACATTGGAAAAGCTCTAGCAAAACGAACTACACGATCTTTGTGCTATGCTTAGGATTGGGTCTTGTCCATCACGTCATTCTCCTAATGATGTGATCCCGTTGTCAATGACATCGATGTCCATAGTCGAAACCATGACTATCTGTTGACCAACGAGCTAGTCAACTAGAGGCTTACTAGGGACGTATTGTAGTCTATGTATTCACACGTGTATTACGATTTCCGGATAATACAGTTGTAGCATGAATAAAAGACAATTATCATGAACAAGGAAATATAATAATAATGCTTTTATTATTGCCTCTAGGGCATATTTCCAACATTCTATTCCACCCATAGTGCTATATCCATGGCTCACGCTCATGTATTGCGTGAAAGTTGAAAAAAGTTTGAGATTACTTAAGTGTGAAACAATTGCTTGGCTTGTCATCGGGGGAGTGCAAGATGAGATCATTCTTGTGTGACGAAAATGGAGCATGACCAAACTATATGATTTTGTAGGGATAAACTTTCTTTAGCCATGCTATTTTGAGAAGACATGATTGCTTTGTTAGTATGCTTGAAGTATTACTATTTCTTATGTCAATATGAACTTTATTTTGAATCATTTGGATCTGAACATTCATGCCACAATAAAGAAGATTACATTGATAAATATGTTAGGTAGCATTCCGCATAAAAAATGCTTGATATGTCTCCAACGTATCTATAATTTTTGATTGTTCCATGCTATTATATTACTTGTTCTGGATGTTTATGGGCTTTACTATACACTTTTATATTATTTTTGGGACTAACCTATTAACCGGAGGCCCAACCCAAATTGCTATTTTTTTGCCTATTTCAGTGTTTCGCAGAAAAGGAATATCAAACGGAGTCCAAATGGAATAAACCTTTAGGAGAGTTATTTTTGGAACGGAAGCAATCCAGGAGACTTGGAGTGCACGTAAGGGAAGCAATGAGGAAGCCACGAGGCAGGGAGGCGCGCCCTACCCCCTGGGCGCGCCCCCACCCTCGTGGGCCCCTCGTGGCTCCCTTGACCGACTTCTTTCGCCTATATATGTCCATATACCCTAAAAACATTGGGAGCACAATAGATCGGGAGTTCCACTGCCGCAAGCCTCTATAGGCACCAAAAACCAATCGGGACCTGTTTCAAGCACCTATGGGGGGGGATCCCTCACCGGTGGCCATCTTCATCATCCCGACGCTCTCCATGACGAGGAGGGAGTAGTTCACCCTCGGGGCTGAAGGTATGTGTAAGTGCATCTAGTGCCACCCCTAGTTGGTTTTGGAGTATTGACGACAAATGTGGTTGAGGAACTAATGCGTTTGTGAGAATTGCAGGATAACGCAGGTGGTGTCCCCCATTGATTCGATTTACCTACCGGAGACGACCCCTAAAAATGTATGAAGACATTGAAGACAATGGTGGTATGTGAAGATATTCACATTGAAGACTATGACATGAGAAGACATTGAGTGAAGACTGTGGAGCGCGAAGACTGTGTTGTTTTGTTGTTTCCTTTTCTTCTTTGTTGAGTCATAGGAACCACCGTACTGTTAAGTGGGGTCCAAGTGATCATAGTCAGAATGACTGAAGTGATGCTCAACCCAAATCCTATGTCTTCGAGCGAAGACAATGAGAGCAAAACTTATCCAGAGCTGGATGAGTCAGCTTTGCTTGTAGCCCAAGTAAAGTTGCCGTGAGTGTTTGAAATTTGACCGTTGGAACACGTGTCAGTTCCTTAGTGACCCAGGGTCATTTTGGACATAACAGGTCGGGTTGCCTAGTGGCTATAAATAGCCCACCCCCTACACCATAAATTGGTGGCTGCTCGAGTTAGTGCACGGCTTTTGTCGTTTGAGAGCAACCCACTCAAGTCTTTGAGAGAGAAATCCTTGCGAGGACAAAGCCCAAACACCCGAGCCAAAGAGTGTTAGGCATCACCAAGTTTTCCTGTCTCAGGTGACACAAGACTTATTACACTTGAGGACTGTGAATCCTCCAAATGTTAGGCGTCGCGTTCTCGAGCATCCAAGAGTCATTGTGGATTGCGGTGAGCGTCGTCTCAGAAGGTTCGGAAGTCTACCTTGAAGACTTACCAGAGTGATTGGGCGAGGACTGTGTGTCCTTAGCTCAAGGGAATAAGGTGAAGATGCGGTCTTGAGTTGAATCTCAGCCTCCCTAACCAGATGTACAGTTGTCACAAACAAGCTGAACTGGTCCAACAAATCTGTGTCTTCAACTAGTGACCGGTTCTATCCCTTTCCTCCTTTACCCTAAGTTTGTCTTCGTGAAGTCATTGCTTATATGTCTTATCTGTTTGACTTCACTGCTTGACTTCTATTATTGTTTGGCTTCATACTATCTTCCATCCTGATCCTTACTACATAGCTACTATTAGTCTTGTCCGTTCACATTATTGCATACTTGACTATGGTTTGTGTTAGGGATATTACTACTGGGCGTAAACCGGCCTATCTGGGCCGGGTTAACTTCATCAGTAGTTCAACGGTGTAAAAGCCCAAGCATGAAAGTAAGGGCCCAAGGCACGTAGTCGGTTTAGAACACATGGCCGTAAACCGACCTGGTATGTAAACTTGTATTGTAAGTTAGGAATAGAGGGAGACCAACCCGGATATGAGTATGAACCGAGATTGGGACTCTTCGAACCGACGGCGTCACCCGTGTATATAAGGGGCGACCGGGCGGTTCAAGGACGATAACAACAACTCGAGGCCTAGGCGAAGCTTATTTGCTCCTAGTCATCGAGACCACATCAATCCCATCGCAACTAGGCGTAGGCTTTTACCTTCATCGAAGGGCGAACTAGTATAACTCTTGTGTCCTTGCGTCCGCTTTAACCCCTTCAAGTTAACCCGTAGCGATGGCTCCACGACTAAGTCCTTTCACGAGGACATCTGCCGTGACAAAACCACGACAGTTGGCGCCCACCGTGGGGCTATCGCACGATGGTTTGATGATCTTGGAGGGCAAGTTCAAGGACTCGAAGGCTATCTTTGTGGGCGGATGACCAAGAGTCGTCGCGGCAAGCTCTACATCGACGATGCAGGCTGGGGCCCCGAGGCCGGCTCGATTGAGTACGGGTACCGGGTCCCCTTTGGTGGCATACACGTTTTCATCGGTAAGATTGGTGAACCAGGGCCTGAGCCGGACATTGCGCCGACCTCGTCGAGACGGCTCAGCGTAAGAGATCTGCCCAGGTTAAACCGGCCGTGAAGCGTGCCTTTGTGGGAGTCATCCACGGAGGAAGTTATGAGGACGGACCAGAGTCCGGTGGCGAGACCATCGTCTACTCTGACGACGAGTCGTCAATTGGAGAAACTGAATCTCTATATCAGCTACAAGATGGCCGGATTGGGGGCTGTTCCGATGGTGACAGTATTCCAGACCCCTCCAATCTGCCCAACCGAGTTGGAATATTCATGGCCGGTACACAAGCAGTGCTTCACTCTTCGACCGCTGCGGCAATGATTGCCGGTTCAACAGGGGCGACGGCTGCCGGGCAGAGAGGCCCTGTCTTCGCCGCGGCTCAAGTCTTATCGATCTGTTCGATCGTTGGCTGCGCTCATGGCGAGGTTAACCCGCGGATCAGGACACTCATAACGCGGAGATTGCGAAGGTGAAGGAACAAATCACTCAGGCTAAAGCGGATCTAGCAGCTGCGAGACGCCAGATGACGGCAGAGCGGGCGCTTTAGATGCGCAGCTTATAGGCTCATCTTTGGATCGAACGCGTCACATGAAGTCATGAAGAGGAAATACAGATCCGTTTGCCTTCAGTTTTGAAGGAAGAGACCTCTTCAACACCCGGGCGGGGAACCAGAATCCGCGGTGGTAAACCGGCGGAAGCACTGGGACGGCGCGCCGGTCCAGCCTCGCTAATAGATCTACCTCGCCATAACGCCATGCGCCTCGAGCTGTGCAAACACCTTGGTCACTACTCCAACCCGATGGATAACCTTGTTGCAGCTGCGGCATGGCTGGAGGCTATTCAATTGAAGGTGATTCACCACGAGCGGTAGAGGCGCGCGGTCAAGGAGCTCCTTAGGACAGCTTTGGTCCAACAGAAGCGTATTAAATGCGGCGCGACCGGATCCACTCTACTCCCCGCCCAAGCCGGAGCTATAGCAGGCACGTGGATGAACCGGCCGTATCAATTAATGCACGGCGTGGTGCGCCCCGTGGCAACAACCCGGCAGGTGGCATCGATAACTCCCAGGAGGTGGTGGACCGGGCCCGAGCACATAGGGAGGCCGAGTTAGCAGCACAGCATCAAGCTTATCAGCTTACGCCGGTTCGTCTGACCATCTCGGTCGAGCCTGGGGTTACCTCTAGCTCTTTGGGGGTGCCTTGCCTCGTCCCCGCTTTACGCAATGTGCGCTTGCCCAAAGACTTCAAGGGTCCGTGCAAGGTGCCAAATTACACTGCCGATTTAGCTCCAGAAGCATGGATAGAAAGTTATGAGATGGCCATGGAGATGCTGGATGTGGATGAGGCCGCGTGTGCAAAGTACTTCACCATGATGCTCAAGGCACGACCGTGCACTTGGTTGAAGAGCTTGCCACCCAATTCTATCAATTCATGGGCCCGATTCGCGGACCCGGTTTATCCAGAATTTTAAAGATACCTAAGCAGCCCATGTCCGTAGTGGACTTGGCGGCTTGTGTCGAGGAAGGGAGTCAACAACCCATTGGGTACGCGCGTTTGAAATCTTGCACTCGTCGGACGGATTAACGCTGACTCGCAATCTTAACCCTGGAGGGCAACTGCCGTTTAAGCCTTTAAAATTGAAGTTGGGGCGCATGAAGCGATTTTGTAATGACATGGGCACTCTCATGGGCGCTTTAGTGAAGTATGCTGATTCTGATAGTACCAAGGATCCCGAGTCTGACGATGACGAGACAAGGAAGGAAAGGAAGAACAGCAACTCCAAGGGCCAGCAACATCACTCGGCAGGTAATGGTGGCGGAGGCAAGCGTAAAGCGAATGGCAACATGGACTTCGTAGCTAACACCAATGCCCAGGACAAGGGTCAGCGGCGCAAGGGTAAACAGCCGAATCAAAGTGGAGCGCCTAATCCCAATCCGGACCGCTTGAACTATCTATTGAATCAACCATGTCCGAAGCATGGGACGAAGGAGACGCTAGCAAACCACCTCTGGAAGGATTGCTACATTATGCAGGAGTTCAAGAGCTCTAATGCTTTCCGGTATGATCACGGTTACGAGGCGGTTCAGATCCGGGCGGGTTACGGTGGAGAAATTCGGTTCAGGATTAAATGGTAATCCGGGCGGACATAACAATCGAAACAATCGAGAATAGCCAAGGTGGTTACAACCAGCGGCAGAAACGATCGGGTTATCGAGCAACCCAAAGCGGTTGAATAGTGGGCAGTACCATGTCTTCACCACCAGCTTAGACAAGCGAGACCGGAAGCTTGAGCGGGCGATCAACGCTGTTGAACCGGCCGTGCCCCATTACCTCGCTGGTCGGAGCAGCCCATTATATGGAGTAGAGAGGATCATCCTCCCGGTCGACAATCCGGTCAGCTAGCCCTCGTGGTGGCACCTCGGTGGGAGGTTATAAGTTCACCAAGGTACTCATGGACGGAGGGAGCAGCATTAACATCACATACTATGAGACCTTCCGTCGTATGGGGCTAACGGATAAACATCTCAAACCGTCCAATACAGTGTTCCATGGTGTGGTACCTGGCAAGTCAGCATATCCTGTTGGTAAAATAGCTTTGGAAGTGGCCTTTGGTGATGAATATGACTCCAGATCGGAAACATTGACGTATGAAGTGGTAAAAATCCAAAGTCCATATCATGCCCTGTTCGGGCGGCCGGCTTATGCCAAGTTCATGGCACGGCCTTGGTATATCTATTTGCAGCTCAAGATGCCGGGTCACAAGGGGACAATAACGGTTCATGGGAGCCGCAAGATCGCTTTGGAATGTGAGGAAGGTGATGCAGCTTACGCAGAGTCGGTTTGTGCCACCGAGGAGCTGAAGTATTATAAGGACAATGTTGATCCGGCGGACATGACTCCATTGAAGAAGCCAACTACAGAGCATGATCCGGCCCTGAAATTCAAATCGGCAGCTGAGACTAAGCTTGTTGACTTCGTGCTGGCGATTCGTCCAAGCGATTCAAAGATCGGTGCCAACTTGGATCCGAAATAGGAAAGCACGCTCATCGAGTTCATCCGTGAGAATCGGGACATTTTTGCATGGAAGCCTTCTGACATGCCAGGTGTACCGAGGCAACTCGCTGAGCACACTCTTAATGTTGATCCCAAGTACAAACCGGTGAAGCAGTTTCTCCGCGGTTTAACGAAGAAAGGCGCAAGGCCATTGGAAGGAGGTGGCGGGCTCTTAGCAGCTGGTTTTATCGTTGAAGTCTTCCATCCGAGTGGCTTGCTAATCCGGTGCTGGTTCTTAAGAAAACGGCACTTGGCGCATGTGTGTGATTACATAGATCTTAACAAAGCTTGTCCAAATAGATCCTTTGCCCTCCCCGCATTGACCAGATTATTGATGCTCTGCGGGTTGTGAGTGCTTGATCTTTTGGATGCGTATTCGGGTATCATCGGATCAAGATGGCAGTTAAGGACCAGGAGAAAACAGCGTTTATCACTCCCTTTGGAGCCTTCGCTATGTATCTATGCCTTTTGGGCTCAAGGCGCCCAAGCAACTTATCAGCGCTGTATGCAGAATTGCTCGCATAAACAGATCGGCCGTAATGTACGCGCCTATGTCGATGATATTGTGGTCAAGTCAAGGAGAAGGAGACACCGATTGGCGATTTGAAGAAACCTTTGACAACCTGCGGGTTTACAAGATGATGCTCAACCCGGCCAAATGTGTCTTTGGTGTTCCGGCAAGCAAGTTATTGGGTTTTCGTGTCCAACGAAATTGAAGCTAATCCGGAGAAGATTACGGCTATTACCTCCTGGCTAAACCGAAGTGTATGCGATGTCCAGCGTTTGGCGGGCGGATTGCCGCACCGAGCCGGTTTATCGGCGCCTCGAAGAAGGCCATCCTTTGTACGAAGCTGAAGAAGATGACCAGTTTATGCAGAGTCCAGCCGCCGATGAAGCGTTGGAGGACTTAAAGCGGCAATTGGCCAACCGGCCTGTGCTCGCTGCTCCCATTGACAAGGAGCCGCTTCTGCTATATGTTGCTGCTAACGCCAGGGCGTGGTTAGCGTGGCCATTGTGGTGGAGCGGAAGGAGGCAGTGAAGGAGCATCCGGTTCAACGTCCGGCTTATTATATCAGCGAGGTACTTATTGAATCTAAGCAAAGGTATCCGCATTGGCAGAAGCTGGTATATGGAGTTTTTATGGCAAGCCGGAAGCTGAAGCAGTATTTCCAAGGGCACCCCATCACGGTGGTCAGTTCTGCTCCCTTAGGCGATATCATACAGAACCGGGAAGCGACTGGCCGGATTGCCAAGTGGGCTATAGAGCTTGGGCCACACGATCTGAAGTACGTGCCTCAGACGGCGGTAAAGTCTCAAGCACTTGTAGATTTCATTAATGATTGGACGGAGTTGCAAGCGCCTGAAGAAAAGCCGGATCACACATATTGGACCATCCATTTTGACGGATCAAGGCAATTGGAGGGCTCGGGGGCTGGAGTCGTATTAACTTCCCCACGAGGTGACAAGTTCTGTTACGTTCTCCGCTTAATGTTCCCTTGTACTAATAATGCAGCTGAGTATGAAGCCTTGCTTCATGGTCTCCGGATGGCTAAGGAGATGAATCTAAGCCGGGTTAAGTGCTTCGGTGACTCGGACCTAGTGGCTCAACAGGTGTCTGGCACTTGGGATTCAAAGGACCCACTCATGGCTGCATATCGTCGTGAGGTGGATATCGTTGCAGGTCACTTCAAGGGCTATCAAGTGGACCATGTGGACCGTCGGAAGAATGAAGTGGCGGGCGCTTTAAGCCGGTTGGGCTCTCAGCGTAAACCGGTCCCGCCCAATGTTTTTCTGGACGTGTTGCACAACCCGTCGGTCAAGCTCCCTGGTGAAGCGGATTTGGCTATTCCTGATCCGGAGGCTCAATTGGTGGCAGCTCTTCACGTCACTCCGGATTGGACGCTTCCTTATTTTGCGTACATGAACCGGGGCGAGTTACCAGAAGATGAGACATTGGCCCGGCAGATAGTCCGGCGATCTAAGTCTATGACCATTGTTAACGGCGAATTGCATCATTGCAGCGTGTCAGGGGCGTTTCAACACTGTGTGTCCCTTGAGGAAGGCTGTGAAATATTGCGTGAGATCCACGAAGGAGATTATGGCCAGCACGCCGGTTCAAAATCCTTGGTGGCTAAAGCGTTCCGCCACGGTTTCTATTGGTTGACTGCTCATGCTGATGCGGAAGATCTGGTCAGACAATGTGATGGTTGCCAAAAGTTTTCCAGACGTGCTCATGTACCGGCCCAAGAATTGAGGATGATTCCAATTACTTGGCCGTTTGCAACCTGGGGGTTGGATATGGTTGGGCCTTTCAAAAGGTCCAAGGACAAGAAGACCCACCTACTGGTGGCGGTCGACAAGTTTACAAAATGGGTAGAGGCAGAACCTGTTAGCAAGTGTGACGCGGCCACGACGGTTCAGTTCATCAAAAAGGTGATTTTCTGGTTTGGCTTTCCACACAGTATCATCACAGATAATGGTACCAATTTGTCCAAAGGTGCCATGAAGGAGTTCCGCGAACGTGAGCACATCCGGCTTGACATTTCTTCAGTAGCTCACCCACAATCCAATGGTCAAGCGGAAAGGGCTAATCAAGAGATCTTGAGAGGCATCAAGCCCCAGCTTATGGTCCCTTTGCAGAGGACACCGGGTTGTTGGGTAGAAGAGCTACCATCTGTGTTATGGAGTATCAACACTACGCCCAACAGATCCACAGGATACACACCGTTTTTATGGTCTATGGGCGGGGCGGTTCTCCCCAGTGACATCCGTCATGACTCGCCTCGTGTGGCAGCTTATGTTGAAGTGGACAACGAGACGGCACGGCAAGACGCTTTGGACCGGTTGGATGAGGAGCGTGATATAGCAGCTGCCCGCTCGGCGATTTACCAACAGGATCTTCGTCGTTACCATAGTCGCGGGTCAGAACCAGAACTTTTCAAGAAGGAGATTTGGTGCTTGGCTCATCCAAGACCAGATCGATATGCACAAGTTATCCCCACCTTGGGAGGGACCTTTCATGGTCGACAGAATCTGCACTGTGGTCGTACTATCGATCGATATTCGAGAGCATAAAGACTCACGCACGTCGAGGAGGAGACCAATAGGCCGTGGAACATAGCTCATCTTGACCTTATTATACCGAGCCATCGGCTCTACTCATGTACATATTATGACAAAGGTATATATTATGAATAAAGTAATAAACCGGAGCCTCGGCTAAAGCGGGGTATCTGTTACATTACATCATGCGTGGTTACATGGAGTTGTTTTGTTTTAAAGCGGCCTCCGGTTTACCCCTGAGTTTGCTTTTCAAAAGCTTTATGATATCACTTGGGGCTTGGTGGTGTATGCGAACCAATGCAACACCTTTTGATAGGCGAGAGCCACCAGATCACTTGGGGACATGGTCAAGTCTGAACCATCCGCCTCTTGATCGGCCTAAGGCCATAGAGTCACTTGGGAGCTTGGTGAACCCGAACCATTGCCACGCCACTTGATCGGCATAATGCCATGGTTTCAGTTGGGGACCTGGCTGACTTGAACCATGACTACACCTTATTGGGAGCTTGGTCGTGTCCGACCATGGTAACACCATCTGATCGACTCAGTAAAGCCTCTTTTTGCAGTCGATTTTATCATTACCTTTGCTTCCATATTTTTCATAACTGTTATTTGATTTTGTTGCGTTTCTTAAACCGATAACATTTTTAAACCGGTTCAAACTGTCAATTGACGGAATCCGGTCCATTTTTAATCCGGAGATAATTCTTCGGTTTGACTTTTCTGTTAACATCCCATTATGGAGTAACAGGGGCTTGTCGTGACCGACACGGTTTACATAGTAAACCGGCATTATAAACACATGAGCTGTTTTCTCCTTTGACGGTAATGGTTTATACAACCTCCGCTTCAAGATTGGCTAAGCCAACTTCATGCCCAGTGATGGCAGGTATTTTGTGTCACAAATTTTGATTATATACCTCAATATTTCATTTCATATATATATGAATGTCACAAACCGGTGGCGGCACAAACCGCCGTGGCGATTTAAGATTTTGTATTGCAGGCAATATAAATTGAAGGTTTGATCATTCAATCAAAGGTGTCGACACCATTGCGAAGGCATATTAAAAACAAAAGTGTTGGCTATCCTATTACAAGGCATTGAGGCCCAAAATTTGGAATTGCGTCATAACGGGCAGTTTCGATGCATCAACCGGCAGCGGATTAAGCTTCATTGCGGGTTGGCGTGAAGAAGATGGGTCGTCTGGCGTCGGTTCAACTTCTTCCTCCTCACCATCCAATGGCGGAAGTCATTGGTGGTCGATCAATCCGGGTTAAAGCACGAAAGACAACCTCTTCACTTATAAGCTCAGCGGATCAACATCGGGGCATAAGTGTGCTTACGGGTTGGTGGAACAAGGTTACGCACTTCGGAATAACAGCTTCAACCCGTCATTTGTTCGCGTCGTAGAAGGAGCGGTGAACCGTCGAGTTGGCCTCTTCGCCAGCTTGACTTCGCCGGAGGACGCATCTCCTTGTTACCCGTTTGAGAGCATCATTATCAAATGCTTCGCCATTTTCTTGAGCAGGGAAGCCTTTGGCTATGTCGGCCGGATCAAGGTCAGCTATCCATGCTTTGGCGCGAGTTAGTGCCAATAAGGTGCCAGCCAGACGTGGATCGTTTCAATTTATTCTATCTGTCTTTGGTATCATAGATAGCGGTCGATGTGTCCTTGATCAATGTCGAGCTGCGTTATCGTAAGTGGCGCAAATAACTTCGCTGGTGCGGTATACAGCTGTTCAATTAAGCGTATCTGCGGCCTTGAGTTTCTTCCGCATGTCGAGCCGGATGAGCAATGCGCCTACCTATACCGGTTTAAGAAAGTTCGAGTTAAACGGAGGAAATTTCAAAACGAAATATTCATCACAACCTTGGTGAAACATTGCTTACCAAATATTGCAGAGGTCATGGCATTGATTTGGCGCTTTAATCCAGTGAGCTCTTCCGTCACCGGTTTAATAGCTGCTTCAGCATCCTCCGCCCGTTTTAGCAAGCCCGCCTTTTCAGTATCCTAGCTGGCCCGCTCAGACTTAAACCACTCCTTGAGCTGCTCCATGGTAGTCAAGGCGGTTTTCAGCTCATCCTTGGCCTTGGAGGTTTATGCTTGTTGAGATTTCAGATTTTCTTGAAGATCATTGATTTGTGAGGCTTGTTGGCGTATCTCACTCTGCAACAAAAAGGGAGCATGTTAGTATTTTCATTACAAGTCCCAAGCGCATAACCAGTCATACACTTGGCACTTGGGGGCTAATGCATATTTGATCTTCATCTGCCAATAAAATCACAAAGTCCCAAGCTCAATACAGGTATTCAACTTGGCACTTGGGGGCTAATGGCTATTTGGTCGAACATGTTCTGATGCGGCGATATAAATTACAGTCCCGTTTTAACTATATACTAAGTTGAACCTGCCCTTGGGGGCTACATCAGCAAATTCTGAAGCATTGAGTTTTATGTTAAGTCGGTTTAACTATACTAAGTTGAACCGGCCCTTGAAACTACATCGATGAATTGAAGCATTGAGTTTTATGTTAAGTCGGTTTAACTATACTAAGTTGAACCGCCCTTGAAACTACATCGGTGAATTACGAAGCATTGAGTTTTATGTTAAGTCCCGGTTTAACTATACTAAGTTGAACCGGCCCTTGGGGGCTGCAACAGTGGATTCTGAAAGTATTGAGTTCTATATCAAGTATCGGCTTGAAAGAAGATTACAAATAGGCCCTTGGGGGCTACTATGCAATGAAGGTACAAGAGAAAGGCACAGCTGTTTACCTCATAGCGCTCCTTCATAAGATTTACCAAACCGGCTTCAAAATCATGGCTTGTGTAGAGCCGGTTCGAAGAAGCAGTGAAGGTCTTGGGCGAGAGAAATTGTTATAGTGACATATCAGTTTTCTCCTTCCCTTTGCTCATGGCGAGTAAATTCTTCCTTGGCACTTGTGCTTTGATAGAGCAACGGATTGCGGGGCGGTATATCTGGTGCCGTAACTCGACATCATCATCTTTGGTCGGGTTGGCGGATTAGCATTTTCAAGCGGGCTTGGCGCTTTCATACCGAGCTTGGCGGATCAGCGGTTGAGTCCCGTTGATCATTGCGGGACTCGGAGGAGCAGGAGGATGTGAAGTCTCAACTTGGACATCTGGTTCAACCTCTGGCGGATTAGCATTGGCATCTTGATTTCCCCAGCGAGTTGTCTTTAGCAACCGGGATTTTCACCATGATGCTCTGGAGTCTTCTCGGATCAACATCCACATGAGGTCGAGGTCTTGGCCTTTTTACTAAGGCGAGCCTTGGTGCTACAACATCAAGGGTTAGAATATGATAAACCGACAAATACAAGGAACAAATTAAGGAGTAATATACTTACCCAGCAGCAACTTTGAGAGGAGGCAGCTGAGTGGTTGATGAACCGCCGAGACGAGTTGGAAGAAGCACTGTAATTGGGTCGACGGATTGAGAGGGCATCGGAAGAAACCTTTCAAAGGATAGCGCTTTTCGGAGAACAAGTCACCTCTGGGCGGCGTTTCGGGTTGGTGTGTCGGCTAAACCGGACGGCGTAATTTGTTGACCGCTATGCGGGTCGTACGGCATTCTTGATTTCTTTGTGTCTTCAAAGAAAGTTTTGGATTCAAATGAGCACAAGAGTGAGATTGTTTCACTCTCCGGACTGTCTTGGCGAATTCTTTTAACGGTACAAGATCGAATCGAGAAGAAAGAAGGATTACCTCAACAGGTTTTGCATGGCTGGCCTCGGCGTCATCACAGGAATTATAGCTGTCGATAAAATGAATGAAAAAAGAACCAAGTGAGTCAAGCTCTACCTCAGCATCTAATTCTTCATCTTCTTCCGGCGGTTCGGAAGACTCGGCGGTTTTCCTCTTGTCGGCTTTCTTGGTGGTCTTGGTCTTTACGAGGAACCGGGCGGTTTAGTTCGTTTCAAAAGGAGCTGTTAGCCTGAGAATTAATAGAGATTAATACAATCAATATGGAATCAAAATCAGTAGAGCAATGAGAGGAACCTTACATGCAGCGGTTTGTTGGAGAGCGAGCAGGGCCAACCGGTTTGGCTGCATCGCGGAGATCGGTTCATCGAGCATTTTCTTCACTGTCTCGGTAACTTCCAGCTCATTTATTGATAGCTCGAGATGTCGTTGAGGATCTTTGACGTCACCAGTGTATTCGTGCATCAATCCGGGGCGGCGGCTTAATGGCAAGATGCCCCAAGAAACCCAGCAGCGGACAAGGTCAATACCAGTTAAACCGCTGGCCATCAGAGCCCGGAGCTTGATAGTGTGAGGTGCAAAGTTCTTCCGTTCTGGGGCAGTCAACCGCAAAGGCAATGGGTGGTTGTTGCTAAGCCGGTGAGGGCGATAACCCGGCAAGGGATTTTCTCCATTAGGAGCAGTGTTTCGGCAATAGAACTAGGTTTGATTCCAATCTTTAGGATGGCTATGATGTTTGGCGTGAGGGAAGTCCACTTCTTTCCTTTTTTGGATTGAAACGCCACCAAGTTACGTGTTAGGACCGTCCGAGAACTACATGCGGCAGTTCAAATGAAAGAAATCTCGGAATAACTCCACAGTTGGTTCTTCTTGAAGATAGACTTGAGAATACTTGAAAGTTGCATATATTGGACACGAGTTGGACCAATATCTTGTGGATGGAGTTGGAAGCTTGCGAGGACATCCGGAAAATTTTGATCGGGCGGGCTGAATCCCGGTCTAGGTGTTGCATAAAACAATCACCTCTCCTTCTTGAGGTTCGAGCGGACATTCCGATTCGGAACTTCGCCGATGGAGAACATTTTTGAGGCTAAAGCGCCCGGTGGTGATGTAGCCGTTGAGCTGTGTTCCGTGATCCGGGCGGAACCCAATTGCAAGAAGAAAATTGTTTAGCCATTCCGGAAGGGGGGCTGAAAGAAAATCAAGCAGTGCGGTTCACTTCTCTACGGTTTGTAAGTGAAAAATTCAGTGTTAAACCGGTGAAATTACAATGCAAGGTACAGTTGGCGGTTTAAGAGAGGCTAATGACATATGGCGGATTGGCTATCAAGGATTAAACCGCCCATAGGCGAAAGGCCCAGATTCAAGTTTTCTCGCTAAGTGTTGGCGAAATAGGTTTCACACAATGTTCAAATCTATTTGGATCTACCGGCGCATCTATAAAACAGTTTTACTGCGTTCTTTAAAAGGCGTTCAAGAAAAGCGAGAGAAGGATGTATACTCTACGGAAGAAAAGGAAGGGCTGCTATATTAAAACAGATGCGGAATGACTACGCGGAGATCTATACCATTTTGGATTAAAACTACCACGACAAAAGGTAGGAAGAAGAGGAAAAATGGAGGACTGTGCGGATGAGCTTGCAAAAACTTAATGCAGATCTAAAGGCAAAGAACAAAAGAAGTTTACCGCTGCAGATTACGACGGAGGGGGGCGATGAGTCTCTGATCTAACTCAGGTTGATGCAGCGGCCTTGGTTGGTGCAGTTCTCGAAGGTCGCGGGGCGGCGGGAGTTTGAGCTGAGGTCATCGCGAGGAAGAAGAAGATGCGAAGAGGAAGAAAAGGGGGCCCTCGGGCTTTATTTATAAGGGAAAGAGTAAAAAGGCGGTAGCGAGAATCAAAGGCGTCCGGCGGCCGAGTGGGCGCGCTGTCGCCTCGATTTTCGAGATAATCATTAATGAGAAGGAATCTTTTGATCCTTTTTATGCGAGAGGTGATGTCATGACGGACCGTTGCGGTGCTCGAAGATGACGTCCAGCGGTTTAAAAACTCACGGAGAAGTCAATACGGCGGTTTACTGACAACGAGAGAAGGGACATCACGGCGGTTCAACAATTACAAGAAGATGTTGAAGTTGAAGATTTTTATCAAGGATTGACATGAACCTGTTCAAATCAATCTGGGGCCTAATGTTGGGGATATTACTACTGGGCGTAAACCGGCCTATCTGGGCCGGGTTAACTTCATCGATGAGTTCAGCGGTGTAAAGCCCAAGCATGAAAGTAAGGGCCCAAGGCACGTAGTCGGTTTAGAACACATGGCCGTAAACCGGCCTGGTATGTAAACTTGTATTGTAAGTTAGGAATAGAGAGACCAACCGGATCACAGTATGAACCGGAGATTGGGACTCTCTCAACCGACAAGCGTCACCCATGTATATAAGGGGACGACCGAGGCGATTCAAGGATGAACAACAACAACTCGAGGCCTAAGCGGCTTATTTGCTCCCTAGTCATCGAGACCACATCAATCCCATCACAACTAGGCGTGGCTTTTACCTTCATCGAAGGGGCGAACTAGTATAACTCTTGTGTCCTTGCGTCCGCTTTAACCCCTTCAAGTTAACCCGTAGCGATGGCTCCACGACTAAGTCCTTTCACGAGGACATCTGCGGTGACAAAACCACGACAATTTGCTTGTTGTAGTTATCTTCCGCTGCATATCAACTAGGTCATTTCTGTTGTTTGTCTTTGAAACATCCGTGTTTTGAAGACTTTCATAAAATCGCCTATTCACCCCCTCTAGTCGATAACTAGCACTTTCAATTGGTATCGAGCAAGGTACTCCTTGTTACGTGTGATTCATTTAACCACCGGAGTTTTAGCTATGTCATTGCGGGGATAATCAAAGTCTCTGCTGCTTGCCCGTGTTCGATGGGCCCGACTATCCCTCTTCGGAAGAATTAGATGCGCATGCATCTTGAAGCCGATGATGTCAACCTACGGTATGTCGTCAAGAACGGCGTTCCTAAATCTGGTGAAGGTGTCACCCCTCTGATGTCAAGAAGTTCATTCAAGCGGACTCAAGCGCAAAGAACATCATCTGTGGTCATCGACCAAAGGCGATATGGCCGTGTAAGTCTTTCTGAAAGCGTCGAAGCTAGTCTAGGACTGGCTATCCAAGGTCAACGAAGCGTCTCAACCCAGAGAGATCAAAGGATCGGTGTTCTTCGCAACCTCTTCAATCGCTTCAAGAGAAACGACAATGAAAATGTCCAGCTCATGTTTGATCGCCTCACTGACATCACAAATGAGCTTCATGCCCTCGGCGCCACTGAGATCACCAAGCATGAAATCGTCAAGACACTACTAAGATCACTTGACAGCTCTTTTGACACCCTTGCCCTCATGATACAAGAACATCCTGACTTCAAGACACTCGATCCGTCTGATATACTTGAGAGGCTCAATACACATGAGTTCCACTATCGAGAAAAGAGATATCTATGGTCCAAACTATGGCGAACTCGCGCTTTGAAGGCAAAAGTTGTTTCCTCATCGAAGAAGAATCTAACTGCGGTTACGATGATCCACGAAGACATTGGAAAGGAACTTGCTATGCTTGTGAAGAAGTTCGAAAGTTCACTAGGAAGAAAGGCTTGAGAAAGTCTTCACGATCCAGCTCAAGAAATGATGAAGCTTCCACTCAAGACTACAAGAAGAGAACCTGTCACAAGTGCAAGAAAACTGGACACTATATCTCTGAGTGTCCACAGTGGGACAATGAGAAGAAGAAGAAGAAGAGCAAGGAATATGATTCTGATGACAAGAAAAAGAAGAAATCTTCAAAGTCTTATTCCAAATCTTCATCAAAGTCTTCATCGCATAAGAAGAGCTCATCTGGAAAGGCTCGTGCTTTTGTTGGCAAGGAAATGGATTCAGAGGAGGAGTCTGCTTCTGAGGAAGTGGAGGTGGAATCTGAAGAGGAATCCGACCCGGGCGTTGCAAGTCTGGCTTTAGCCACACCTATGTTGCCAAGTCCATCTTCAACATCAAGACAATGACTTCTACACCAACGCTGAAGGCGATGACAAGGGCGACCCTGCTCCCCCTCTTGCTTCATGGCACGCGTTGCCAAGGTAAAATCACGTGATGCCTACTTTCAAACATCAAGTGAAGATGACTATGATTGTGAATCCAAACCCAGCTACAAAACACTTGCTAAAATTGCAACTGAACAACAAAGAGCTATGGAACATACTCAAAACTGTTAGACAAAAGCGATGACACATTGGGCGCGGAAATGACACGTTCACAGTCCTTAGTTGAAGACATTAAAATCTTCATGCTAAGTACCAAGAACTTGAAAGTCGTCATGAAACGCTATCAACTACTCATGAAAGGCTCTCCTATGATTATCTTCAAAGGAAGCAAGAGCTTGAGAAATTGAGAGCGGCTCATGAAGATCTTCAAAAGAAAATGAGTCACCAGCGCTCAACGGATCAGTTCCGCTCAGGATGGATTTGAACCACCATGTCTAAAATGTCTTGAGCGTGATATCACTACCTCTGTTGCTGAATGTTCAACTGCTGCTATTGTTGCATTGTCTTCAACTACCAATGTGGTAACTAACCCCTCTGCGGAGGATACCACTTGCCATTCTTGATGAAAATGCTAGGTTGAAGACATTGCTTGAAACAGGGATGTATAAAAGTCTGAAAGGGCATTAGACACTTTGTGATGTCCTCAAAAGCAGATTCGAACCGAAACCCTAGGAAAGAAGGTGTTGGGTTCGAGAGGAAAATGAATGTTGATGGTTCCTCTTTGGGCTTTGAGCGGTATCCCAAAACCACATGGGTTGCTGCAAAGGGACCTTCAATGGATCCATCCACCTTATCTGGCTTTACTGTGCTAACCCTATTATCATTGATGAATCCTTTGATGCAAACTATAAGCTGTTCAAGAATCGAGAATGGTGAAGTGTTTGCTAGGTATATTGGTACTAAGCTGCAGGAATGGACCGCCTATGAAGAAGATCTGGGTTCCCAAAAGCTGTCTTGAGAATCTTCGATGAATGTCATCATGACACCACAGGAAGAAGACAAACCCAGGACCAAAGGCGTCATATGGTCCAAAGGCTTCATACAGACGGAGGACTCACTTGAGTCACCCTAACGCCAATGTTTTGCGAGGAAACATTACTCAAATTTATGAATATGGCGTGTGTCCTCAAACCGCTATGTTCATAGAACTAAGAACTTTTACCTTATTCATATGAGTATCACTCATCTCCTGCAAGGCTATTTGCTAGGGCTCCAAAGCGAAATTCTCGGATGCTGCACTTAGACTCATTGCTTCTAAGCCACCCCGAAGATGTGGGTGGTTAAGAAGAATTAACTCTCTTTTGCAGAAAGGGTCTCCAGCCGAAAATCAAAGGCGTCTGATGCTATTGCTGGGGACCTAAAACATCTTGTAGGGCACAAGATCAAATGCCCAAATGGTCTCACTATGTATTTTGTTCCTGAATCGTTTGCCATTCATCCCATCAGTCCTAATCTTGATTTAAGCTTCAATAATCCACTTGCCGTCAAATGTTTATGCTTCACAATGCTCTTGGTGAAGCCTATCCCCCTAACTGTACTGTAGGGTATGACACCTCATGCTTCAGAATGGATTATGGACAATGGATGCACTAATCATATGACTGGTGATCGAAGTCTTCTTATGGACTCAACCTTACGTCCATCAGACAAGAGTCACATCACATTTGCTGACACTGGTAAAAGCAAGGTATTGGGTTTAGGTAGAGTTGCAATATCAAAGGATCAACACATGGACAAAGTGATGCTTGTTGAGTGCCTTGGTTTCAACAATATGTCATCTCAATGCTTTGTGACTTGAACATGATTGTGATATTCGGAAAATATCGTTGCCTTGTACTAATGGAATCGACAAGTCTCTAGTCTTTGAAGGGTATAGGAAAGATGATCTATACATGGTAGATTTCTCGGCAGGTCCATAGCTTGCCGTATGTCTTCTTGCAAAAGCTTGAATCTTGGCTCTGGCATCGGAGGCTGGGGCATGCTGGAATGAGGAACTTACACACACTCGCCAAGAAGAAGCATGTCATAGGCATCGAAGGTGTCAAGTTCAAGAAGGATCATTTGTGTGGTGCCTGCGAAGCTGGAAAGATGACTAGGGCAAAGCACCCCTCGAAGACAATCATGACGACATCTCAACCCTTCGAGCTGCTTCACATGGATTTGTTTGGCCCTACTCATTACTCTACTTTCACAACAACTGCTTGTCTCTATGGCTTCGTCATTGTTGATGACTACTCAAGATACACATGGGTGCACATAATTCTCTACAAGACTGAAGTGCAAGATGTCTTCAGACGATTCGCCAATCGAGCAATGAACAATTATGGCGTCAAGATCAAGCATATCAGAAGTGATAACGACATTGATTTCAAGAACACCGGACTTGATCTTTATCTGGATACCATGGGAATCACTCATGAGTTCTCTGCTCCATACACACCCCAGCAAAATGGCATCGTGGAGCGCAAGAACAGAACCCTCATTGAGATGGCTCGAACAATGCTCGACGAGTACAAGACACCAAGAAAGTTCTGGCCTGAAGCCATTGATACAGCTTGTCACATCATCAACCGTGTTTCTATCCATAAGCTTCTGAACAAAACATCCTATGAGCTCCTTGCTGGCAAGAAGCCAAATGTCAGTTACTTAAGAGTATTTGGGGCTAAGTGCTGGATCAAGGATCCCCATCACAAGTCAAAATTTGAACCCAAAGCTCACGAAGGCTTCATGCTCGATTCTGGAAGGACTCACACTCTCTGAGTCTTCAATCTTTATCTCTACAAAATCGTCAAAGCTGTAGATGTGCGATTTGATGAAACCAATGGCTCACAAAGAGAGTTCCTGCCAAGCACACTAGATGAAGCTCCACCCGAATCTATCAAGCTGATGGGAACTGGTGAAATCATATCTTGAAGCACAGCTCAAGAGGAACTTATCATTTTGCACCTAACCAACTTTGAAGACAATGCTCAGCTGAAGACAATCCTCCCAATGATGACAATGATCAGCATGAGCAAAGTCTTCGTCCGATTCATCCTCGAGTTGCAAATGAAGTACAGATTGAGAAGATAATTGATAGCATCAATGCACCTGGTCGCTTACTCGCTCAAGAGCAACACAGCTAGCAAATTTCTGTGAGCACTTTTCATTTGTGTCAATATCGAACCCAAGAAAGTTCTTTGAAGCTTTTATGGAACGAGAATGGATACAAGCTATGCAAGAAGAACTTCAACAGTTCAAGTTGAATAATGTTTGGGAACTTGTCAAGCGTCCCGACCCTGCAAGCATAACATTATTGGCACCAAATGGATATATCGAAACAAGCAAGATGAGCATGGTCAAGTCGTCGAGAAACAAAGCACGGCTTGTGGCTCAAGGATATACTCAAGTTGAAGGAATTGACTTGATGAAACATTTGCTCCTGTAGCTAGGCTTGAAGCCATTAGCATACTACTAGCCTATGCTAACCACCACAACATCTTGCTCTATCAAATGGATGTGAAGAGTGCATTTCTCAGCGGCAAGATTGAAGAAGAAGTATATGTCACTCAACCACGGCTTTGAAGATCCAAAACATCCTGATATGGTGTACAAGCTAAATAAAGCATTGTATGGCCTCAAACAAGCTCCTCGCTTTGGTATGATACAATCAAAGACTTCACGAAGAGCAAAGGCTTCAAACCTGGATCCTTGATCCCACACTCTTCACGAAGACATATGATGGAGAACTGTTTGTATGCCAAATATATGTGGATGACATTATCTTGGTGCACCAACCAGAAGTATAGTGATGAATTTGGATACATGATGCAAGAGCAATATCAGATGTCCATGATGGGAGAGCTCAAGTTCTTCCTTGGTCTTCAAATTCGTCAGCAAAGTAATGTCATCTTTATATATCAAGAAAAATACCTCCAAGATTGTTTGAAGAAGTTTGGAATGCAAGAGTGCAAAGGATACACGACGCCAATGCCGACCAAACACCATCCGGTCCCGGCGACAATGGTAAAGAGTTCGATCAAAAGGTATACCGCTCCATGATTGGTTCCTTACTTTACCTATGTGCATCTAGGCCAGATATTATGCTTAGTGTTTGCATGTGTGCTCGGTTCCAAGCGGCACCAAAGGAATCGCATCACTTAGGCGTGAAGCGAATTCTTGATATTTGGCTCACACCCCAACACTCGGATTATGGTATCCAAAGGGCTCAAAATTTGATTTGGTTGGATTTTGGATGCTGATTATGCTAGTGACAAAGTGGATTGCAAGTCTACATCAGGCACATGTCACTTTACGGGACGATCACTCGTCTGTTGGTCTTCAAAGAAGCGAGCGTGTGTCACTCTCAAGCTGCAGAATCTGAATACATTGCTGCTGGATCTTGCGTGCTCAGCTTCTATGGATGAAGCAAACTCTCAAGGACTATGGCATCAATCGACACAAGTACCTCTCTTCTGCGACAACGAAAGCGCCATCAAGATTGCCAACAATCCAGTCCACACTCGAAGACAAAGCACATTGAAATTCGTCATCATTTTCTCGGGGATCATGTCATGAAGAAAGATATTGACATCATTCACGTCAACACTGAAGAGCAATCGGCGATATCTTCACAAAGCCCTTGGATGAGAAAAGGTTTTGCAAGTTCGATGTGAGCTAAATATCTTGGAATCCTCAAATGTCTGTGATCAAGCACACATCCTAACACTTATGCATGTTGATGACTTAGATGTGCAACACACGAAGTAACGTATATCTTCAATCAATGAAGACTTACATTCTAAGTGTGAATACATTAAAGTGGAATTTGACTTGGGCGCCACGATAATTGTGCGCCGTATGCAGGTCTAATACTCCCTATACGGTGGGTAGCGCCACCACAAAATTTCTTTGTTTGAAGTGTTTCACTCATGGCGTTATTTCTGCAATATCTTAGCATTTGATTTGTCTTCAACTTTCAACCTATTTTCATGATTTTCTTCACTATGTTGATTTGGTTGCTGTATATATATATATATATATATATATATATATATATATATATATATATATATATATATATATATATATATATATATATTCTGTCTCTACAACATTCACTTATAGCTATGTCTTCAAGTTGAATCTTTTGAACTAAGTGAATGTGATGGGACCCTAATCTCTCTATGCTTTCTATCTCAAACTCTATCTGTCCAAATAATATGCATTCTATTGAAGCTGTCGAATGTCTTCTCTGCGTCCTTGTCGTGAGAAGACACGAGACAAACTTTAAGTCTGTTTTAAATAATTCATCATTCTTGTTGAATTCGGAGAAGCCGGAACGACCATCGACAAACTGGCGGGCGTGGGAGCGTGGGACATCTCAGAGTATGTTGCATGCGTGCCACGTGCCCCTCAGATGTGAACCGCCAGGGGCACCTGCGTAATTGCACTGTGCCGCACACCCCCTTATAAATACCTGTCCCTTGCGGTAAAGAAAATCTTCTTCCACCTCTCCACCTCGTCAAAACCCTAGCGCCACCGCTAGCTCTCAACAATGCCGGCGACGAAGCGCTTGGCTGCCGCGACCTCTCCGACACCGTCCTCACGCCGGCCGCGAACATCTTCATCTCCGCCGCCGCCGTAGGTGTCCTCCGTCGCCAAGTCAGGGCATGGTGGATTGAACTGCTCGGCCTCCTTTCTTCCCGTCTAGCAGTTCTTCGAAGTGGCTAATATAACTCTATTTTTACCATCCTTTTGATCTTCAAGATTCATCCTACTTGCCAAAATTGGTTTCTGCCCATACTATGTTAGATCTATTACATGCGCATCTCGTCTCGCCTAGTATATTCACTTAAGCTTCACAACTAGTTAGATTCCTCACTTGTACTTATTCACGGATTCGTACAAATCTGGAACCAACTCTCGGCGTATAAGTGAATGTCTTAGCATCATGAGGTCAATGTCTTCAAACCGATTTATCTTCAAAATCTTACGAGAATGCATATGACCTCTTCCCTTCCTCGCATATCTAATGCTGTCACAGGTACATGTCCGTGGGAGAATCCCTTGGTTCTCATAGTCTGCATTCGTTTGCAGAATTCTTACAGCATCAAACTAACTCTCCCGAAGCCAGTTCCTGTCAATCCAGCAAACGCAAGCCTTTGAAGCCTTTGAACGTGAAGCCACTCAGTTTGAAATTCATGTTCAGAGAAATCAGTCAGGAAGGGCGGCAGACAGCGTCGTGAGGGAACCTCAAAAGATCTGCCTGATGACCTTGCAGAGCTGTACAAGAGAGATCCTGAAGAGACTTATAATCAGCGCAAGACACGAATCCAATGGATTCGACGCTATTGGGCTGAACAGTGGTTCAAGTACAATTTCGTCACACAAGAATATGTCGAGAAGAATGCCATCAGAAGCCCTTGGGGTGATATTCTTTTTCGAGGCCTCCCTCCCAAGAGCATGGCTGAAGCTATTGCACAAAGTTTCTATCCTTGCATGGTCCGTGGACCTCGGCTGAAAATGCCGACCAGCGTCTTTGCTCGGTGTCGCGATGACAATCTCTTCAAGCGCAACTTCCAGCACGCAAAGGCTTCTGCAAAGGAAAACAAGAAGTAATTAGGATTAGACTTCAACCCTGGTCCCTCTGCTCCCCGTGCTGACGGCTCACGTGACACTGAACCCAATGCCATCGGTCCGTTTTCAAACCTTGAAGGCCTCATCACTTATATTTTGGTCCAAGGTGCCAAAGTGGATCACTCTGATGACTCTGATGAAGCCCCAGCTCCAGCTCCTGCTCCTGCTCCAAAGCCGCAGAAGCTTAAGAAAGTCAAGGCTCCAAAGTCAGCTGCTCCTCCAAAAGCTTCTCGTGTGAAGCCACTGGCCATCTGCACCTCCTGAAGCCAGTGCACAGTCTGAGGATCAATCCCGCATCTCCAAGAAGGCGAAGAAGAGAAAGAAAAGTGTCAAGAATACTAAATCGACATCGACCCTGCTGCCATTCTGCGTGAAGAGCACATTGATCATCAAGTGATGGCGATCTTGCGATGATGCTCTTGAGCAGCTTATCAAGAGCAAAGAAGAAGCGAAATCTTCAACAACTTGCCTCTCTTTGATGTGGCAATCATCCATCACTTCATTGATGAGTGGTTTGACACACCAAACATCAGCTTTGAAGATCTGCAACTTCCAATTGGCCTCGGCGTCTCTTTCAACGACGCCATTGCTTCCGAGCTAGCTCTAGCTCGGTGGATTGTTGAACCAAGCACAAAATTGAATATGAGAAGGCTTAGTTCAAGAAGCATATGGCTGCACTCAGTGTGCAAGGCGTCAAAAACTTCAAGGTCATGCTGCACGACCTCAAAGAAAACTTTGTCAAGAAGCGTGAAGAAGCGGAGGCTCTTGTGGCGCATGAAGGCTCTGGTGACAAGTGTGTGCTTGCCTACAATGAAATTTGAAAGCGCAAGGCACTTGGCGTCTGGCATCGACCCAGGATGGCTGCAAAGAAAAATAAGTCTTCAGTGACCAAGCTGCACCTTCAAGGCGGGAAGAGCCCGCATAGTCTTCCCAAGCAGCATGGTGGCTCAAAGCCAAAGTACGGTCAACTGCTTCAGAAAAAGACGAGGGCTGCGAGGCTGAAGTGAGAAAAAGGAAAAATCTGGCGCCTCGATGCTGCTCCCTCCAAGAAGAAGCTAAAGACCAAGAAGAATCGGGCTGCTCCTCTGAGCCCTTGATTGTTGAACCCATTTCGTGGTTCATCCAGCGTCTGCAACCCAAGAACTTCGATGACTGTTCATGAGCCTGCTTCCACAGAGGCTCTGAAGCTGAAGATATTCCAGCAGTGATCCCTCACTGCTGAAGACATTGGTCACCATGACAATGTTGAAGATGATGAAGTTCTTCCTCAAATCGAGTATAATATGGTATCATCGCATGTTAAGTATGAACAGCGAACTCATCGACATTAGTTAGTCCTCGGCGCCAATTGCTCGAGATGCTTCATGGGCTGATCGCTTTGCAACAACAAGACTCCCCAGTACTCCCCAACAACAAGTCACTCCCCAACAACAACAACGGCAAGAAGAAGAGGAAGACTTTGAGGCCCAGGCAACCCCATCTCCAAAGGCGTCGCCAACATTTCGAAGGCTTCGCAAAGGTCAAAGGCCTCAAGTGCCTCTTCCGAGCGTTCCGGAAGGAGAAGTGCACCACCAACCTGTTGCCGTCAAGTGTTTTCAGAAGCCACTCCAACTGTGAATGTCTCTGAGTCTGAAGCCAAAGCTGTTGAAGATAATCCGGCTGCATCGGCCACGACACCCAAGAAGAAGAAGAAGAACATGTTCCTACACCCCGATGGTTGAAGAAGTGATCCCGATATCAGCGTGCGATTGCCGACCCTCCGGCTCCTCAAGTGGAGGTTGAAAACAATGAGGCTGCCACCTCCAACACCAATGAAGCCAATGGCGTGGTCATGGCTGAAGCCAATGTGGACTGTCCCAACTGCTCCTGAAGCCAATGAAGGAATCGTGCTCGAAGCCAATGAGGCAACTGCTCCCGAAGCATCTGCTGAGCAGCCTGAAGCCTCAGTTGCTGCCACTGCTCTAGTTCCGTCACCAAGGCCCTACACAATCGAGCAAGCATTCAACTATGGCGAGCTAGTCACAGTAAGATGGCCCGTTCTGGTTCCTCCACCTCATGCCTCTGGTCCTCAATTCGACTATCATATTGCGCATAGGCCTCCGGTCCGAAGCGAAGCCAAGACGCCAAGGTTTCCACCTGCCACCTCAAGCTGGTTCTTTCAATGCAAATGGCTTCAAAGCCCACAATACTTTCTTTGACAGTGCAAAGAACCCCTACACAAGGCCAAGGATCTCATCTGACCGGTTCTGGAGCTATCAGCAAATAGGCTATTACTCCTGTGTTCTGTATGACCAAGGCCGCATTTTCCCTCATATGCGCCTCGACATTGAAGCCATTGCCGGACTGCCGTGCTTAGAAGAAGCACTTGATTGCTTTCATGACGCAGGTCTACTTGGCTTTGTAACATACAAAGAGCACTGGAATGAAGAATTAGTGCTTCAATTCTATGCCACACTCCACATCCGCGGCTACAACAGAGATACGAAGACATGGGTTCTCGAGTGGATGACTGGAAATATCCATCATGAAGCCGAAGCTCTTGACATCATTGAGCTCACAGGCCTACCCACTCCCGGAGAGCTGTTTGAACCTGGATGTCAACTCCACCGCGATGCCTTGGAAAGCATATTTCATAAGCCAGAACCCGACATGAGTCAGATGCTGAGCATGATGAAGCCACTGCCACATGACGCTGAATATCCTCAACACTTCTTTGTTGATGACCTTGAGTATCTGCCTCGTACCATATATCACATCATACGGCGAACTCTATGGCCCATAAAAGGGAATTCATCATCTGCAAAGCTTGAAGGAGCAATGAAGACATTGGTCTTCTACATCCTCAATGGCATCAGCTTCAACACGCAAGATTTCTTCATCCGACAATTGGCTGCCTCTGGATCGATCTGTTTGGTGCGAAGTTCTATGCTCCATGGGTCATCGCCTCATTAAGATGCACTCTGCTATCAACTATCAACCCTCTGCTCGCAATCATCTGATCTTTCTACCGGAGGTTGATATATCTGTTGAAGCCATATACCCTGAGCCTGCCAAAACGCCACTAAGTCTTCAGAATGCAGATCACCACAGCTTCTCTCAACCTATGGAAGGCGTCCAAGCGGTATCTCGTCTCTATCCCCTGGCTGGGAACACACGTTTGCCTCATCGTGCACGGACTGAAGCCACTGAGAGCACAATTGGCCAAAGGCCTCGGAAGCGCTCTCGAGTCCTCAACGATCGAGAACTTCTTGTGGCGCTGCATCAAAAGCAAGATAAGCATCACTCCTGGCTAAAGCGTCAAATGCAAAGCCTCTTGGTGGACGTCAATCGTATTTGTAACCTTGCCACCAAGAATGCTTTTGTCACTCACGAGACTTGTCGGCGATCATGGAAGAGTTTGACCCTGCTCAGTGCTGAAGCTGATCTTCAAGGCGATGGCTTCATCGAGCGTTTCAAGTTTGACTCCACTCCTCCACGGAATGCAGTCCTCGGCGAACTCCATCTCTTGAAGACTCGACTATTCTTCCTCGCGACAACGGTCAATGCGAGTGATCGATGATGAAGCCGATGCTACTTCACCGCCCCTACTTCTACGAATCGACATCTGCGCCCAGCTAAATGCACCGCCAACCAACAACGACAACCTGCTGCATCATCTTCTTAAGAAGAGGGCGAGTAGATCCTCTATGTCTTCAAACCTTTTGGTCCTTCTTGACAAAAGGGGAGAAGCATATGAGTTTGATAGTCTTCAAACGGGTTCATAAGGGCGGTTGCACTATATTTTGCCTAGTGTTTACAACTCTCGTTTTTGAAACATTTGGTTCTTATGAGTTGTAACACTTAAACTCGATGGCCGTCTGCTACTTATTTGCTTTACCCTGGTGCGATGATAAATTCCGCATGTGCGATGATAACTTCCGCACTTAGATCATTCTGCAGACGTCCATTTTTCATTATGCATGTCATTCTCTTAGCTATATCATTTCATGCATGATGAATTATCTTCATAAGTTGAAGCGGATCTCCACAAGTACAACCTGCCATGTGCATTTGCATTCCAAAAGCAAACTACTTATATGCACATCTTCAGGGGGAGCCTTTGCCACTTATGAAGACAATTCCTATCCTTTACAATTTCACATATTTTATCCCGTTGAAAACTTCAACCAGTTTGTCATCAATCACCAAAAGGGGAGATTGTAAGTGCATCTAGTGCCACCCCTAGTTGGTTTTGGAGTATTGACGACAAATGTGGTTGAGGACTAATCGTTTGTGAGAATTGCAGGATAACGCAGGTGGTGTCCCCATTGATTCGGTTTACCTACGGAGACGACCCTAAAATGTATGAAGACATTGAAGACAATGGTGGTATGTGAAGATAATCACATTGAAGACTGTGACATGAGAAGACATTGAGTGAAGACTATGGGCCTTGAAGACTATGTTGTTTCGTTGTTTCCTTTTCTTCTTTGTTGAGTCGTAGGAACCACCGTCTCGTTAAGTGGGGTCCAAGTGATCGTAGTCGAAATGATGAAGTGATGCTCAACCCAAATCCTGTGTCTTGAGCGAAGACAATGAGAGCAAAACTTATCCAGAGTGGATGAGTCGACTTTGCTTGTAGCCCAAGTAAAGTTGCCGTGAGTGTTTGAAATCGACCGTTGGAACACGTGTCGGTTCCTTAGTGACCGGGGTCATTTCGGACATAACAGGTCGGGTTGCCTAGTGGCTATAAATAGCCCACCCCTACACCATAAATTGGTGGCTGCTCAGAGTTAGTGCACGGCTTTTGTCGTTTGAGAGCAACCCACCTCGAAGCCTTTGAGAGAGAAATCCTTGCAAGGACAAAGCCCAAACACCCGAGCCAAAGAGTGTTAGGCATCACTGAAGTTTTCCTGTCATGTGACTGAAGACTTATTACACTTGAGGACTGTGAATCCTCCGGCCGGTTAGGCGTCGCGTTCTGAGCATCCAAGAGTCATTGTGGATTGCGGTGAGCGTCGTCTGTGAAGGTTCGAAGTCTACCTTGAAGACTTACCAGAGTGATTGGGCGAGGACTGTGTGTCCTTAGCTCAAGGGAATAAGGTGAAGACGCGGTCTTGAGTTGAATCTCAGCCTCCCTAACCAGATGTACAGTTGTCACAAGCTGGAACTGGTCCAACAAATCTGTGTCTTCAACTAGTGACCGGTTCTATCCTTCCTCCTTTACCCTAAGTTTGTCTTCGTGAAGTCATTGCTTATATGTCTTATCTGTTTGACTTCACTGCTTGACTTCTATTGTTGTTTGGCTTCATACTATCTTCCATCCTGATCCTTACTACATAGCTACTATTAGTCTTGTCCATTCACATTATTGCATACTTGACTATGGTTTGCTTGTTGTAGTTATCTTCTGCTGCATATCAACTAGGTCATTTCCGTTGTTTGTCTTCGAAACATCCGTGTTTTGAAGACTTTCATAAAAATCTCCTATTCACCCCCCCTCTAGTCGATAACTAGCACTTTCAGTATGTACCAGTAGCTATGTGTTTGATCTCTCTCTCTCTCTCTCTCATGTTCTTGATGCATCGCAAGATTTGCTATTATAGTTGGATCTTATGATGTTTCTCCCCCTCTACTCTCTTGTAATAGCTTGATTTTTCGCTTTGAAGTTATCTTATCAGATTGAGTCTTTAAGGATTTGAGAACACTTGATGTATGTCTTGCCGTGCTTATCTGTGGTGACAATGGGATATTCACGTGATCTACTTGATGTATGTTTTGGTGATCAACTTGCGGGTTCGATGAACTTATGCATAGGGGTTGGCACACATTTTCGTCTTGACTCTCCGGTAGAAACTTTGGGGCACTCTTTGAAGTACTTTATGTTGGTTGAATAGATGAATCTGAGATTGTGTGATGCATATCGTATAATCATGCCCATGGATACTTGAGGTGACATTGGAGTATCTAGGTGACATTAGGGTTTTGGTTGATTTGTGTCTTAAGGTGTTATTCTAGTACGAACACTATGATAGATCGAACGAAAAGAATAACTTTGTGTTATTTTACTACAGACTCTTGAATAGATCGATCAGAAAGGATAGCTTTGAGGTGGTTTCGTACCCTACAATAATCTCTTCGTTTGTTCTCCGCTATTAGTGGCTTTGGAGTGACTCTTTGTTGCATGTTGAGGGATTGTTATATGATCTAGTTATGTTATTATTGTTGAGAGAACTTGCACTAGTGAAAGTATGAACCCTAGGCCTTGTTTCCTAGCATTGCAATACCGTTTACGCTCACTCTTACCATTAGTTATCTTGCTGTTTTTATATTTTCAGATTACAAAAACCTATATCTACCATCCATATTGCACTTGTATCACCATCTCTTCGCCGAACTAGTGCACCTATACAATTTACCATTGTATTGGGTGTGTTGGAGACACAAGAGACTCTTTGTTATTTGGTTGCAGGGTTGTTGGAGAGAGACCATCTCCATCCTACGCCTCCCACGGATTGATAAACCTTAAGTCATCCACTTGAGGGAAATTTGCTACTGGCCTACAAACCTCTGCACTTGGAGGCCCAACAACGTCTACAAGAAGAAGGTTGTGTAGTAGACATCAATCGGCAGCGAGGCATGGTCCTCACGAAGGGAGGGAGCGAGAGGGACATCACGCAGACCCTTGCCAAGTGGAGCAGACGGCGGCAGCTCGGCGGCTGACGACGAGCTCATGGCGGCCGTCACCACAGTCGGCCACGCTGGGGAGCTCGAGGTCGCACCTCGGCATAGATGACAAACAAGGGAGCGGATGGGAGCAGAGCAGGGGAGGGGAGCGACTCGGTCTGGTCCGACTAGGTGGATGGATCGGTTTGACCAGGTGGGCTACTGTTTATTCCCTGATGATTTTGCAAAAAAAAAACCGCATTCCCCCGAATCGATCAGCCTAGAATGTGTGGAGATGAGCTGGCGGTCAAAGCCCCCGTGGACATGCCAGTCAACCGCCAAATCAGCACGTACATGGAAGAAACTGTATATTGGACCATAGATGACCACCTTAGACAAGTTTAGTGACGTATTTTCGGGTATTTTTAACTGCAGGGACTAATGTGCCAATGCGACGAGTATGAGGACCTGGAGTGATTCCCCCAAAATGTGCCGGTTTGTCGAAGGACTCGAAGAATTTTCTGGTTTACTTAAATCTTTGGAAAGCTACACTATTAAGAGGGGTTGAGGTTGCACCATTGTGGGGATCATGCCTAGTAAAAACCATTCAGTGCCCTCTCCCTCCCTCCTTTTCTTCGGGGTCCATTAGAGATGCTCTTAAAAGAAAATGATGTGAGTTGGTTCGAAGAGTGGACTTCATCAATCGGAAAACAAGATGGCAGTTGGAATTCAGATGCAACGAAGGCAACATCATAGCGAAAGTACGCCGAGCTCGTCGTGGCTTTAATGCATAAAGAGGCCTGGAGCTGCTCTGTTATGTACTAGATCGGAAATACGCCTTGGAACGAGGGTGCCGGTCACAATGCAATGGCCAGGTAGTGAATGCTCAATTTAGTAGGAAATCAAGTTTAGTGTATGTATTCAAAAATCATACAATAAAATAAAAGGAAGAAGAAACATTCACATGTAATAGGAGCAAAACAACATTGAGTTCAACGTCATCATGAAACTATAAGACAACGTACAGTTTCGGGTGTTGCAAAAATTATCATTTAGGTCACACAAAGGTTTCAAGGCTTTGCTAAATTAGGAGGATTCATGCAAACTGGGAAGGCAGGATCCAAGTGAGCCTCTTAAAAGGAACCAAAGTTTCAATCTATCAGCATTATCACATGCTTCCTTTTATCTGATATTTTTTTTCATTCAAAACAATCATCCATGATCCAAAACATGTAAAAAACATTTACCGGTACCAGTGAATAGCCCATGCACATGATGGCATATCAAAATATTTTCCGTCAAGCGATGGCTAGTGATTTTTTTACATAATTGTAATTAATAAACAATGAACTAATCCTGCTTGAATGCCAAGATGTTTCTAACACTATCAGGTTAGAAAAGGACAATGTAATCATTTTTAAACACATCATGGTGGCTCAGTGTCCAGGTAAATCCTTGTGGCAACAACAATATAGTAGAGGCAACATAAAATAAAATAAAAAGGTTGTTCCTCCATTGATGTTTTTCATGGTGCCGAGGAACATTTCTATCCTGAAAATGGATCAGAACACAGACACAGATAGAGAGAAACTGAAAAGATAGAACACTCACTTAGTTATATGGATCAAAGGTCATAACAATTCGAAAGCAGACAATTATCCAATGAGTGCAATAAAAGGCAGGCAAACTGATACTTCAAACCATTGCCAGAGTTTTGTTAGTCATATATTTTTTTCTTTTGGAGTATAAAGGAATAAAACAACATATAATATAAGAGCGGTTTAATGAATCTTAATTAAATCTCTGTGAAAATTTAATCTCGAGCAAAATCTAAAAGAAGGTCACATTTGTTTGGTTAAATACACCTAAGTTGACCACACGTTTTGTCACAACTCTGTAAGTTTTGGGCCTGAATACACCTCAGTTGACCACTATGAGGATTTTCAAACCTTATTAGCAGGTGAACCCTTTTTGTTGGCCTGGTTAGCACCTTCGAGAAGTGGGCTCTATGTATCAAAAACCACATGATCCAAATAGCAATTGGTTTGCTATGATGTTTATAGTAGGAATCCCAAGACCAAATGCCAAAGACTGGAAACAAGAAAAATAGATCAACAATGACTCTTTAAGCATGTATGTGAAACTTTAATCACAAAATTAAATTTAAAATGTTCTCAAGTGAAGAAAAGAGGAATTTTTGCTTTTAGGTCATGGGAAGAAACATATCCTTCTTTACTGTTCAACAAATAATACAGACGAAAAATTTAGAACCAATTTCTGTACTCAAACTATGGATATCTTAAAAGCATCTTGGTGTGTGTGTGTCACAGAATTTGAAGATGTTTCAAGGACATGCAAATTTGACTATGTTATGATAATCCAGATTCCAAAAGTACCGTTAGTGCAACTGTTTAGTGAAGATATACCTTGATCATTTGCCGGAAACCTCCAGACACAAGGAATACTTTAGTATTATTGGATTTTTAATGTATTAATAAAATCAACATTTCCAGGAGAAATCCTGCAGATACAAACAAATAAACATGTCAATGAACCATGAAGATAAACAATGCATATCCAACACAAAAATTACATCTGTTGCAGTGCTGAATAAATGATTAACAAATACCGCCTTAGAATTTTTCTGTAGCCAGAAATCTTAGGAAATATCTAATTAACACACAAGGAAAATAAGTCAAAAGGGTTATGTTGTGGTTGTAGGGCACGTAACGACCTAAAGGTTAAGATTGAAGTGGTATAGGCACATAGTATTTTAATGTCTCATTTAGTTTTATTAAAATGAACTTAGACATGTCTCATTTAGTGTTATTAAAATGAACTTAGACATGTCCCCATTTAGTGTTATTAAAATGAACTTATACCATGTGGTGGTACTATTCTAAAATCACGTTTTTATTGTGGTACCAAACAAATTTTGCATATACTGTAGCTATTATTTTTCGTATTAGCTTAAAAAGAGAAGCCGAGTAAAACCAGTTAAGCATTCCTAAGACCATTATTCTATGTTCAGTAGCACATATATAACCATTCCAATACAAGAATAATAGAGCTAGGGAATCTCAGATGGTTCAATACAGGAATGCAAAAGTGGCAGCTAAATAGTGATTAACTTATGAAATTAACTTGAAGCCGGGACTTGTAAAAGGTAACCTCGATGGCCTCTTCTCCAAACAGTCCTCAACTTGGGACAGAGATATCTTAACTAAAGAGATCCGGGCAGCAAGAGCCTCTTCAAATAGAATGGTCCTGTCATCGCCCTGAGAATAATAAGGCCAAGATTAGTTTTCGAAAGATATTATATGCTAAACAACTAATATACTCCAAAAAATGTGACCATTACTTTGTCATCCACTCGGCAACCGCCTGCCCAGCCCCACAGAAATCAACAAGCTCGTCAATACCCTCATCCAAGCATATAGTGCAATCCACATCGAAGCACACCGCATTGGCACTGTGCTATGTCTCAAGAATCTCTGGGCAATAGAATGGAAACTATTACATATAATAACCTATATGCTTCTTGGAGACGCCCACAATTAATCAATAAAGGAATTCTCGGTCATTAGGAGCACTAACCTTTGGAGGGCTGGTGGGTTGCCAAACCAGAACAGGAAGGGGCCTTGGAGACCTCCATTGCTGCTGCCACGACATCACATGCTTCTGAGAGTTTAGAACAAGGAAATAATGGATTTGCAACTCTTATCATCAAATGTGAAGTGTGTGCGGATCGAACCAAAGAAAACTGAAGGACGGACAGAGCCCTATCTCCTCACAAACAAGTAGGGGTAGAAAAACATGATTTATAAATTATCAACCGAGCGGCAGCAACAAGCGGCGACAGATCACAGATCAGCAACATGACACTAACTGAAAAACACAACCAATAGCAAAATCAGGAGCATGATAAACCTAATAATATAATAAAATCCCACACTAGAAGCATGCACAATAATATGAAATCATAATCAATTAGTTCACCTACTAACGCCCATCTGCCAGGATCAAACAAAGCAAGGAAAGATACAGCCCCTTCCTTGCAATCTAGCTAGACCACTAATGTAACAACAAATTTTCTAGAAGAATCTAGCAGCAATCATATACAAACAAAGCGCAAGTAAATACAGTCCTGCATATTTTGAAGCCACCAAGGCCGTCCTTATTTCAGAAATTGAAATAAACATCGGTACAAAGAGGAGAAATAATGAAAATAACATGAAGGAGTTAGAACTCAGAAATCAGTTGTAACTAAAATATGAGAAATAATGGATATTACCTCAGGAATCTATGTAGACCCAAGCTTCTCTTTAACATGTAGAAAAACAAGCAATTAAACAAATAGCCTAGCTAAATCCAAGGATCTACTTGATGGCAAGGCACTGATGTTTGCTTGAACTACGTCGGTATTTCCCCAAAGAGGAAGGGATGGTGTAGCACAACAGCAGTAGGTATTTCCCTCAGTGATGAGATCAAGGTTATCAAACCAGTAGGAGAACCACGCAACACCACGTAAACAACTCCTGCACACAAAGAACAAATACTTGCAACCCGACGTAAGAGAGGGGTTGTCAATCCCTCACGGGTAAAAAGATAGGTAAAATTGTAGTAGATTGGATAAATAGATCTCGCGGGAACGCGAGATAAAATAAATAAATAAAAATTACAACAAGGTATTTTTGTATTTTTGGATTAATAGATCTGAAAATAAAAGCAAATGAAAACAGATCTCGAAGGCAAATATGATTAAGAAGAGACCCAGGGGCCGTTGGTTTCACTAGTGGCTTCTCTCAAGAAAAATAGCATACGGTGGGTAAAGAAATTACTATTGGGAAATTGATAGAACTTCAAATAATCATGACGATATCTAGGAGTTCACCTACTGAAGCTTCTCGATGACACGGGAGCGTGGCGTCAAGTGAAAGTGCAATCATGCCCTTGCATCATATTTTGATGTTGATGGCGATAACCCGTTAACAGCCCAGACCAATGGGGATTTTCCACGTGTAAAATCATCATTGGCTGGAGGAAACACGTGTCAGCTCATCGTTGGGACAAATATCATCCACTCATTGGACAGAAGGCGCCTATGATACGTTGACACATGGCACGGCCCAACAGAGGCCCATTCCTGTGAAAAGGCTGGCCCGTTTGACTTGGTCAAAAGGTGGCGGGCCGGCCCATGGAAAGCCTGTTAACGACCTGTTCGCATATAGCCCATTTACAGCCCGCTAACCCAAGGTCTGTTATGCCCTATCCGAATTAGGCCCAGTAGCGTCATCTGGGCCATCCAATATGATTCCAGCCCGTTTTCACCTCTGGCCCATGTATGTCCCATGACGTCTTTCAGCCCATATGAGGCCCTTTGTAACTCTTGTCCCATTAACGGCCCGTGGTGAAACTGGCCCGCAATGAACAGTGTATCACTTTATACCCATTAACGGCCCGTGGTGAAACTGGCCCGTAATGAACAGTGTATCACTTTAAACCCATTAACGGCCCATTATTCCGTTGGGCCGTTTCCAGCCCATGTTATCTTTCGGCCTTCTCAGAGCCCATTTATTCTTGGGCTCATTTCCAGCATTCATTTACTTACGGCCCGTTACTGTCATTTTCTGCTTGTGGCTAAATTCAGCCCGAGGTTACAGTCGGCCCATTTGTGGCCCGTTAATATGTTGGGTCATTTTCATAACGTCATCAAATACGGCCGATTAACGACGACCCGTTATGGTCGGCCCATGAACAGACGATTCCAACTCTAGCCTATTTACAGCCATAATGTGGTTTGTTATTGGCCCATGTTTGGCCAACCGATCATGCGACCCGTACAAGGCCCATTGATGATACGGCCTGTAGAAGACCCATTGTGTCTACGACCCGTATAAGGCCCATTGTTTCTACGACACGTAGAAGGCCCATTGTTTCTACGGCCCATAGGAGGGAAATGGTAACTACAGTAAATATGTAGCCCATGGTTATTGTGGCCTAGTTTTAAAAAATAGGTTATTGCGGCCACTAGCAAACCGCGGAAAAAGAATTGCACTGACTATAAGCAAAGGAATAAACAAGACAATAAGGAAATAAATAAGCAAGCAACTTATGCTAGGCTATCACGGCTATTACACATATTACATCCACTGGGCATCAAAGTTTGCCACCAGTGCAAATATAGGGAACACAGCAGCATATAAACGCCGTAGCAAAACAAGTCCAGAACTGAAACCACTTCAGAAGAGCTCAAGAAACAATATCCTGGGTACCCATAATGCTGGCAAGATTCTTAGCAAGCTTATTAACTTTCTCTTGTTTGGCGCTTAATTCCTCCGGCACTTGTCATTGCACCGAAAAGTATGCATCTGAATTCGCAGGACTTCCTCGGTCCTTGACTTCATCGTCGATAACATCGATCGATGTCTTTCAACTTGAAGTTGAGACTCAAGAAGACGAACTGATTTAGGCAACGAGTTCGAAGAGCTGGTGCCAGCAGTAGTAGCCAGTAACTCGAACACTACATCAAGACATGAGTTTGGGGTTGTCTCAATGTCTTCAATATAGTTTTTATCAGCTTTCTTGGAGACCAACAGGGATGTCTCACTATCTTGAACCTTATCTGCATTACTTCCTTTACCATTGCATAACGGGGTACTCTTCTCCAATATTTTATCCGCGTTCTAAAAGAGAAACAAACAAACACATCACAGGTTTACAATGTAGTATATGAAACTCATTTTGGTAAACCGGTTCAGTAGTAAGGTGGACATGATAACAACATGAAACAAACAATATATCTATGTAGTATGGTCACTGTATGGTCTATATCATTCTAGTTTATGTTGCCAAATCAAGATAGATACAGTTCGAATCATATCTATTTAAGACAAAGCAACATAGACATAATATAAGTGTGGGAAACTACACAGCAATAACAACACTTGTAGTGTGCATGGCATGAGAACATAACTGTTTATTCAATTGAAACTGAAATCAACATAGAGCAAGTTACAGCAGCAAACAGCCAAACACGTTAAAGAAACAGGTTTAAAACATACCTGTTGCGCCATTGGAGTTTCAGTTGCATCCTTCAAATTTGAAATTAGTTGGTATGAGTAAATACAGTGATGCAAGAGCAAAGTAGTATGGACCATAGCTATGGAACCTGACATGAGAACAATTCTTCTTCTGCTTTAAGCGTTGACTTGGGGTTCGGAGTGGTGGTCCTCGTGCTTTGAGCACTGTAGTTGCCTTACTAACTGCTCGTGTTTGGGTGCTCTGTGGTGGAGACGGTGCTGTGTCAACGGGAACTGGGTTACTATCTGCTAGGGTTGGGGTTAGAAGGGGTGTAGCTGGTTCTCTGTCCAACTGGGTAGGGGTACAATCTGCATGAGTCTGGGTTATGTGTGGTGGGGCTGGTTCTTGGGCAAGTACAACCATGGTTTTATCTGCATCGACAGTAGCACAATCTTTTCTGAAGACCGTATTTTTACTCCCACAGATACTGCCATCACTCCCTCCAATTGAAATGACTGATAAACAAGAAAAGTAATTGAATGTACAGACATTGTAAGATAGACAGGTGCAATGGATAGTAGGGAAGAAAACAGGGCATGAAATAATTCACATTTGTGTTGTCTAAGCAAACAGAATAGCAGGACATAATTTCACATATATGATGGCTAATTAAATAGGATAGCATGACACAATTTCACATGTATGATGGCTAACTAAACAGGATAGAATGACATACTTCAAAATATGATGACTATGTAAAGAGGATGACATGATATAACTATACGATGTGTCTATTAAAGTGGTTGGCATGCCATAAATCACAAACATGCTATCGATGGAAACATGATGGCATGATATAATTCACGGATAGAATGACATAATTTAAAATATGATGACTATGTAAACAGGATGAGATGATATAACTATATTATGTCTTTAGAAAATGGGTTGGCATGCCATAATTCAGATACATGATGTCTATGTAAACATCATGGCATGACATACTTCAAATATATGATTTATATACTAAGGAAGTGAGCAGAGGGGAATCGCATATATGATGTGTCAACTAAGGAGATGGCATTCAATATTGTGTATACGATGTAAAAACTAAGCATTGCAATACAACATATGCATGATATGAGTAATATAACCCTTCCAAGTTTGAGCATACACCTCAAGGGGATGATAGGACTGTTCATCTGCCTCTGAATCCTCCTCTGAAGAGCTATCTGTAACCAGCAAGATATCTGCTTCAGCAGGTAGCATTGTCTACTCTGAAGACCTTGTTTTCACTCCAGATTTCTCCATCACCAATTCAAATGGCTGATGCACAGGAAGAGCAGTTGAATATACAAACATTGTCGACAAAAGCAATGAGAAATACAAAAAAAGGACGACATGATATAATTCACATATATGACGCTTGCCTAAACAGCATGACATTGCATAATTTACATACATAATGCCTTGCAACAAGATAACATTGCATAATTCACATATATAATGTCTTGCAACAAGATGGCATTGCATAATTCACATATATGGTAATTAGACACTAAACAGGTGGCATTCACACAAAGCATGTCTAAACTAAGCAAATGACATAGCAATGCAAGATACCATACGCATGATATGAGCAACATAACCCTTCCAAGTTAGAGCATGCACCTCGGGGGGGGGGGGGAATATGACTGGTCATCTGTCTCTGAATCCTCCTCTGAGGAGCTATCGGTAACCAGCAAGACATGCACTTCGTCGATAGCATTATGCGCTCAAGACCTTGTTTCCACTCCAGATTTTTCCATGACCGTGCCGAATGGCTGATGCACAGGAAGAGTAATTGAATGTACTAAAATTGTTGACAAATTTAACACGTAATAAAAAATGATGGCATGATATAATTCACATATAAGATGACTAGCTAACCAGGGTGACATTGGAAAATTCACATATATGATGCCTGGCTAAACAAGATGGCATTGCATGATTCACATATACGATAAAGAAACTAAATAGATGGGATTGACACAAAGCATGTCTAAACTAAGCGAGATGCCATCTTTAATGTATCTGATAAGCAATGCAAGGCACCATATGCATGATATTACCAACATCAAGATGCCAAGTTAGAGCGAAGACCTCATGGGGTAAATAGGAGTGGTCTTCTCCTTCTGAATCCCCCTCAGAATAGTTATCTTCCTCTTGATTACGATCCAAAATGGGTGGGGGGGGGGGCTGCCTTTGCGCCCACCATGGAGCGACGTCTGCATGAAATTTTATTGCCACGCAAAGCTCGTCTCTTTTGCTCTACATGACCAGTTCCATTGTGTACAATAACTGGCATGCATAGGAATAAAACATAGTGAGATTATGTAAGGAGTGCATGCACAAATCCAGAGTGATGGTAGCAAACTATGGATAGACCCAAAACCAATGATAGTAGGTAGATAATAGCTTTAGTTAAAAAATACAGATAATGGCTCCTTTAATGCTTGTTTGCACCCAACATGAAACTCATAGTAGACACCCGAGATTAACCAGATAGTAGGCAGATAGTACTGATTGCTGCCCCAATATGTACCCCACAACCATTTAAAAACTCAAGTTTCAGCATTAGTTTGGACCTGACTCGGAGTCTAATAGGTGAACACGACGATAATGTAGCATGTCATCATATTAAGCGATGCATAAAGTAAGCAGACACGGAAGAGTGCGACCTCTCTTGCGGACCCGTGTAGTCCTCAAGGTCATCTACTCAGTTGATGATGGTAATGCAGTTGTCGTGGCTACCAGCGGTGGGGAAGAAGATCTGAGGCAGCGAAAGATAGTCTAGAGAGCGGATCCCTGCTATGGTGAACCCTTCCATCGTTGGAGCAGCTGAGCTGGGGTGGAACACAAATACAGGAGCAGGACAAACCACACAAGGTTTTCTTTGACACATATCTATAATAGAAGTAATTGAGTAAGGCTTGTTTGAATTTGAGGATTCTAACAATGCAGGGATAGTAAATAGACAGGAATAGGATAGGAATGCACATGCAAAACAGAGAATTTCAAAACACAGGATTTCTGCCAATCTGGGTGTTTGATTCACAACAATTGGAAGATCACAGGATGCAAAAAAGCAGGGTGATATTAAGTCAAACCACAAGAAAATGTACGGTTATAATGCTATTATGCTACTATCTCTTAGTATTGTGCTTGATGAATAGGAATATGAAAAGGAGGACAAGTGGAAATTAGAATTCCTATGGTTTTTCTTTTCAAGGAGACACTAAAGGAACAAATCCTACAATTTCCTTTGCTCCATTCCTTTGCACCAAATTCATGAAAAGTAGTACCATAGGAAACTTTCCAATTCCTATGTTTTTCATTCACTTTTCCTTTCAAGCACTGGCGATTCTAGTAGGCAGGCTTGAGCAAGGAAAATACTACACAAAACAAATGTTTTTGTGCTACTTCTATTACTTTGGACCCAGGCCACTGCCATACTAGCTCAACTCCCAGGCCCATCGACAAATGCACAGCTCAAAGGCTCAAAGGTAAATAATGATGGCGTTCAAGAGAGTCCATCACGGATAGCTAAGTTGCCTGGTACCTCACTGCTTGTCATATAGTAGGATAAAATAATCGTATTTCCCGTTACTACGTGTGCTCAGTGGACAATATGTATAACATGTAGAGTAAAAAAGAGATGCAACAAGTGTACAATATCTTTGGCGAAGCCATGTCGATCTCAGCGTGATTGGGTTGGCCGGTGAGGATGCTCCGGCTGACTTGGCTGTCGGAGGAGGGGAAGAAGATGTTAGGCGTCTGGAGATGGAGCCCGAGGTACTGCTCCGCTGTGATGGAGGGTTTCGTCGTTGGAGCAGCTCCAGTGAGTTGTACGACGTCGAGGCTGAAGCAGGACAAGAGAGACAACGTTAACCTGAGTGGAATTCTAATAGCATCTCCAATACATGACGTAAAATACATAACCACAAAGTTGAAACTGAATTTTGCTGTCGAAACTGAATTTTGCTGTCAAAATTGAATTTTACTGTCGAAACTGAACGCACTAGCAAGGTGAGGCTACACGTCAGTCGACTGACTTTTTCATCTCTGGTCAGTCGATTTTGCAGCCGTTGGATACAAAATTAAGGGCCTGCAGTTCATCTTCAACCTCCACCCCCCCTGAGCCGCCAGCCACCACCGGCCAAATAGCAGCCCCCCGCCGACCGTGGCTGGCGGTGCACCACCCCGCCCACCCCGAAAACACTCCCCACCGTCGGTCCGCCGCCACCCCGGCCATCCCTCTAGGCCCCCCGTGCCGAGCTTTTTCTCCGCCGATCCCCACGCCATCGCCCCACCACCGCCGGCGACCACCTCCCCCACCCTGAACCCTAAGATAGATAGTGGGGTACCTCTCCGGCGAGCCCCCTCCCCGCTGCAACTGGTTCTTCCTTCACCCCGGCGAGCCCCCCACCCCCTGAAAATTGACTGACCCAAAAGTCGATTCAGTCGACTGAAGTGTAGCTAAATCGGAGCAGCATCGCAAGCAAGAGCAAGAGCGAGAGCAGCAGCGTGAGCAAGAGCAATAGCAAGAGCAGACCAGGCAGGGGACCGAGAGCAAGATCAGAGCAGCAACACGAGCGAGAGCTAAAGCAGCAGTAGCTCCTACTGATGTTGACGTCACCGCCGAGGGAGCGACGCCGTGGAGGAAGTGGCCGACAATGCCGCCGTGGATGGAGCCGCGCCGTGTGGGCTCGGGACCGAGCGCCGGTAGCACCGTGAGATCGAATCAAGAAGAAAATGCGGCGATTAGTGTACAACCTCTTTGGTGGCGCTGATTAGGCCGCAGCTTCATCCGAGGAAACGGTGATGATGATGCTCTTCCGGTGGTGCAGGTGAAGACGGCGGTGTGGGAATGGAGGTGGCATGAAAGACGAGGGTAACCTCGGGGCAGCTCCTTGGAGGTGGAGGACGGGGTGGCCGAACTGGAGGGACGATAAGATTGACGACGGATCCTCATCCTGTACGGTGGATGAGGGACGTCGAGGTGTTGCTATGGACGACGTCGTTGGGGAAGAGGCTCCGGCTAGGTGGCGGACGGAGGAGGGTGTGGGGCTTCGTTGCGGGTTTTCACGGCCTCGGTGTATGAATGGGTGGGCGGATGGGATGGGAGTGGGGAACCATGGCTTAGGGACGCGCTTGTCCGAAATGTGGGGTAAGTTACAAAAGTACCCCCACTAATTTGAGGCGGTTGTTTCAGTTTAGGGGTACCACGGGCATTTCGCGTGTCGGGATTTCACAGGAGGTGGGAGTTTTCATGCACGTTGTAATTTTGGAATAGCGAGGCGCGGGTTGAGATGGAGGGAGTTGTCGGAGCACAACGAGACAAAGATATATCTTAAATATTTCGGGCTAACAAGGCGCGGGTTGAAGAGGCGGGAGTTTCGCAGCACGATAGACAGAGACGCTAGCTTGAATTTTTGGCATAACAAGGCGCGGCTTGAAATTTCGGGAGAACAAGCTTAACATGTACCAAAAAAAGACAATTTGCACCTCAATACGCACAACACACACACAAACACCATTTAGACTAGAGTAAGGTACACGTGCATTGCACGCATGAGATTTGGCAACCAAATTATGAATAAATACCACATTATAGCATGTAAGCTTTGAGTCATATATGCATGATGTAGATGTTCGTTTAATTCTTATAGTTCATTTCATTCAAAATCATCTAGTTTTTATAAGAAAGCTAATATATTTTAAGATTCATGGAATTGTGCGTTGTAAGACATAAAGTAAAAACAAATAATGGCAAATCATGTAGAAAAACATTTGGGCAATTCTGATACGGAAGATTCTAGCACAAAGAAGAAGTTCTTGTGTTTTGATGTTTGTGCATTATGCTTAAGTTCAACCATGGAGTTTTCTAGATTATACATGTGGCGAAATCTGGTGGAATCTAGATGATATCCAACGGCTAGTAGTGCTCAAATTTGCCATCTTTGGACCATCGGATTCGCCTCATCCAACGACCATATTTCAAAGTTAAAGTTACCCGCACACAATAAAATAATATATATAATATAATATATATAGGGGTATAGATATAGATATGTGATGTGAAAGCCACCCATCATCTCCAATTAGAATAGTGTGTCCATGCACGGATGCGACGTGGCCAAATGATGTCTGCCATCGGTATCTCAAATTCAAATCAGTCTGACCTTGTTCAATTTGTATACATTACAACATGCTCGTTCCCAAACCACACCGCGCAGATCTCCGTTATATTCATGCATGCATGGGTTTCAAACATCAGGATCTCTTATTCAAATATTTGAATTCAAGTTTACATTGATTATGACCTCACCTAGTCTTTTACACCCACACAGTCGTCTTCTCTTTATAATTGTACCACTAACTTCCTCTCGTGCATGCATGCACACACACTACCAGTCGGCATTATCCATCTCACACATGCAATATTTTTCTTCAGGTCGGTCTCCCATGAAGGCACACACCCACACACATCCCCCTCTCCATCATATCGGACATTCTTTATCTCTCACGCGTGCATGCGCAACGATCGATGTTCCTCTATGTATGTGTGTATATAGCTAGATCTTTCCTAGTTTTCCACACAAACCGATCAACCGATGTATCCAGTGAGGTCTCACCCTCTTTCCCACGTCCACATCGATCAATCTATACCTCTCTATATAGGATTAACATATATAGCTAATACACCCACATTAATTATATATCCAACGTCCCCCTCTCATCATCCATGCCTTCCGCTTCATCTATCAGACGCGCGCACAATGGCGAAGACAGGGGGCAGCGAGGGCCCTGCCCCCCCCTAACATCACTATATATCAAGGCTAATATGAATGTGATCATTAGACAATTGCTGCTAAAAATGGTTTAAGTTCATGAATTGACCCTCCTCGTAAAGGATTAGCTATGCTTGGCCCCCTAGCTCATTTATTTTTCATGGCTCCGCCACTGCGCGCAACAGCGGAGGTTCTCGCCCCCTCTCTCTAAATATCGATCTCGCACTTGTGCACTCCTTCATAGTCTCCCTCCACTCGGCCCCTCGCACCATCTTCTAGCCCCCACCGGATTTTGCCACATGTACAATCTAGCAGACTCCATGGTTGAACTTAAGCATAATACACAAACCTCAAAACAACAGTGGTTCTCTTTTGTTCTAGAATCTTCCGTATCATAACTGCCCAAATTTTTTTTCTAGTTGAATTGCCCTTATTTGTTTTTACTTCATGCTTTACAACACATAATTCCATGAATCATAAAATAGATTAAGGGCTTCTTTGATTCAAAGGATTCTCAAAGGAATTTTGGAGGATTTTAATCCTTAGGAATTTTTCCTATCTTGGTTGTTTGATTCGTAGGATTGTGAACCATAGGAATTTTTTCCATATGATTCATTTGCACTAGATTTCATAGGAAACATCCCATCCACTCAAACCTATTTGAAAGAATTCTGCGTTTTTTCTATGCACAATCAAACACTCGTACAATCCTGTAGGATTCAAGACGACATTCCACTCTAATTCCATGTTTTTCCTATTCCCGCCTTTTGGAAATCCTATGAATCCAAGAGGCCCTAGATTTTTTATAAAAACTAATTGATTTTGAATGAGATTAACTACAAGAATTGAACGAAGGTCTACATCAAGCATATATGACTCAGAGCTTACATGCTATAGTGTGGTATTTATTCATAATTTGGTTGCAAAATCTGATGCGTGCAATGCATGTGTACCTTACTAGTACTTCAAGTATATGCAAAACACGTAAATTAGAATTCCAATGGCACGCTACATTCATGAAGCCACGTGGCACATGTGGAGGTGTTGTCGCAACCTCCTTGTGTGGATTGATCACAGTGACGTGCTGCTGGTTCCAGAAGAATGTACTCCTCCTCCCTGAGCCATACTGTCGGTACATGCACGAAGCGAAGATGTGCACGCACGCCATGCATGCACTCATTCCCTCGCACGCACACGCGGGTACACGGGCGGACGCAATTTTGTACCAAGATCCACCCCATGTGATAATTTGACGCGTGTAAAGTTGTTCACTTCATTGATGGTCAATTAATACAGCGCATGCAAATTGAGTGGACGTGAGGGCGGAAGAAAAACATTACTACTCCACTGCGCAAATGCGAGTAGTTAAATCATGGGTTGCTAATTGTACTTCCATTGGTCTCCTTCGTATTTTGTGCCAATTTTTGACAGTAACATAATATTTACGCATTTGAGCAGTGCAGTCTACTTGAAATTTATGTTCCACTAAACTCATCGGGCGCAGTTTCGGGCCTTGAAACCAAAACCATCAATTAATCTTTACCTTGTTCCCATCCCATTTGAAAGCCTGCTCACACCTACTAGTATGTACCAAATCTGAACGTGTTCCCACTATGCAGGTATTAGTACTAGTGTTAGTACTTAGGTTATAAAAAGGGGAACTAACTAACTGAAAATTACTCTACATTTCCTCCTCATAAGTGCTTCTTCTTCGTCTGTCCTTTCCATGGCCGGTGAACAGAGCTCTAGGTCGAGAACTACTCATAACAAGGGAGCGACAACCAAGGCTGTGAAAAAAAAGAGGGCTCGCCGCCACGCAGAGACCTCGAAAGATCTCTCACGGGCAGGCGAAAGTGGAGAAGTGGAGAAGTGGAAAAGTGGAGAAGTGGAGGAAAGAGAGGCAAGGAAAAAGTGGAGAAGTGGGATCTCATGCAAGAGCCAGCCTCTAGTACATGGTGGAGCATTGGCAGAGGCACCTGTATGGAGGTGGTCAGGAATCGGGAGACTCACGCCGGTCATAGCGCCGCAGTTAAAATGATAATGGCAAGTCAAATCACGGGGCCCCACCTGTCCAACAGTAACTCGCTGTCAAATTACACAACCCTACGTTTGCAGCAGCCTACTCCCTCATCTTCTCGCGTCTCTGTCGAACCAACTAGGCGGAACTGCCCCGCCTACCGCACAGGAAAAGCCCGCCCTCGACTTTTAAATAGTACAATATACTAATTTTGTATCCATGGATTGCGCCATGGAGCCAAGCCTCTAGAAAACGGCGGTACACATGTACGGAGTATACAGCACGCCCGTCGCGTTCGCGTTGCACCCCAGACGGTCGGTCGGTCTAGCACGCTGCTCTCCGAATGGAACGCGCGTCATATTGCGTTTGCACACACATGTGGGACCGCAATTGAGAACCGACCATAGGTACACTCCCCGGCCCCGCAAGTCGGGTGACTTAATAGAAAAGGGAGACGAGCGATAGTACTAGAGAAGTGTTGTACTACGTTGGTGCCTAGACGATCTCTGCAAGACACGGAAGATCAGTTCGTCCATGCATGTGACCAGATTCCAGCAGACACGCCTGGATTGGCTATCGTCTACATATCGTGCAGGCTGTGTTGTACATGTCTGTAGTTGTGGTGAGAAATCTAAAAATGGTTTATTGTCATCTCGCAAAATTAGGTGTCATGTGCTTCAGATCACTGCGAGGGTTAAACAACGACAACTGAGTTGGGCTAGTCATTGGGGGCACATGCACGAAGACTACTCGGCTACCATCTAGGTAAAGCCGGCTATGTTAATTAGGACATCTACCAATGAACCCCTTTTCTATGAGTTTATCTTTAATTTGAGCTTTGTTCCTCGTATAGTTTGTCTGTCGGGATTCATGTTGTCTCCTTTGGGCAGTGAGGTTATGATTTCTTGTCATGTGTCATTTTTTCGTGTTATATGTTATAATCCGGTGCTTCAGATCAAAATGACGACAACTGCGCCTCCGAGCCACATGCATGAAGACTTCTCGACAGTCATTGACGAGGTCAAGCCGGCTCTGGTAGACAAAAGAAAACTAGTACTCCACTATATAGGCAGGAGCCTCCGCGCTTGCTTGCTAGTGTTGCTATCTTCACACTGTCTCGTCCTCTCCAGATCTAAACACGACGGCGGTGGCCACACACACTCTCTCTCTCTCTCTCTGCGCTCACCGCTGGTCACAGATCCAGCCGGATCCTCTCCACCGGGGAAGGTGAGAAGGTGCAACATTCACGCGGTTGTCCTTGGTGACGGCTCTTACCCACTGCTGGCGCGTCCCAATCAGCCTGCCTTGCTGTTCTCTCCCAAGCACCGCTGGCGAGGGAGGGCCTCCGACCTCTTCTTCCTCGCTGCCGTAGTGTGGGCAGATCCGGCCTCCCGCCGCCCACCTAGCGACATCCCGGCAACCATCGGGTATAACTTCCTTCAAAACCGGCCTTGCTCTACTTTCCGAGCTCCTGACATCGCTGCATTTGTGTCTTTTACTATTTCTCAGGCCCCCTCGTAGATAGGATCGATCAGCTATTCGAAAACCACCTAATTTTTTATGTTTAAGAGGTAAAACTAGTTCATGCACTCGAATCTAGTACTACTCGGTTCAAACAAGGAAGAAAGGGGGTGGGGGTGGGGGAGGATTTGTTACTTGAATCTAGGACTTGATCGAAAGAGTAAATAATGGGGGCGAAAAGTAGTAGAGACTGGCTATCCAACTGGTCTCTAGGTCTAATAGGGAAATAAAGGGAAACGCAGTACAAACTCAATATAAACCCGATCTGTAGGTTGAAAAAGGAAAGAAAGTGGTGACTAGGGGACAAGTCAACAGAGTAAGTCCAACACTAGATTTGCTAGCCTCACACAGTATAAGGTGGCTATACCGAACAAAAATAGGACCAACCCAGATATCCTGTTCTGATGTTTGTTGCCCCAAGCCACTCTTATGTAATGCCTTTGGTAAAATGTAGCGATCGCCTTTGTTAAAAGTAAGGACACGTTAAACCAATGTTGTTTTCAATGTAATGCCTCCAGTAATATGAATCAATGGCACTTTTTTACATGTCCTGCTAAATTTCCCATTAAGATAAGTTGGTTCTTTTCGTTAGTAATGCAACTGTCCTGGTCCGCCTACTCTCCCGTGCCCAAAGTAATGTCGTATTTAATGGTTGTCATAGTTAATCCTAATGCCCACACTAATATCTAGTAATGCCACTGATTTAGAAATTGCTACTGTCCTTGTACAATTGCCGTTCAGATAAGGAACATGCTTCTTTTCATTTGATGCATGTTTCATCACTTGTTAGTCACCCTCCTTTCCACCTTTTTTGTGCAAACAAATATATACATTTCACGCTCAATCTTAGTTGAACTGCACAAATGATAACCAAATTATAGTTGAACATTCCAGGAGCTTCACAACCAACCTTGATGTTGCTCAATTTTATTGCAACTAATGAAGAAGAAGCTTTGTGGGTTTCGTTTTCTGATGGAAATGGAACCGGGGCTGGAGCCCTTTTCTTAAAAAAATTTGAAGAAGAAGCTGCTAGCTCACAGGATATTGCTTCATTTTAGGTGAACTGCACCAAAAGGTCCCATGAATTGAATCATCCATGTTGGTGACTGAAAGAGCCAGCTTCAGCATCACATTCTAAGCACCCCAGCCTCCATCCTTGCAACGCACGGTACACCTCGTTTGCCACCTGCTCGACCCTAGTGTCACTGATAAAATGAAGTAATAATACAGTTAAAATAGAGCGAGTGTCCTCTCATTTCCAATGTAGATAAAGAAAGTGCTTCTCTTGTATGTTTCATCAACTAGTCCCATTGTTAATGTTTAAGCATTTCTGCAAACTGGGGTGCTTAATTTTAGTTTATCTGTACAAAAATAGAGATTTGAATGTCTCAAGGCGCCTCCTTGTACTACCGCTGTACACTGATGTTCATCACTGGCAGAAGGTGCATCTGGGAGACTTGGGACGATTTCCAGTATGAGGCATACTGTATGAGGCATCGCAGGGCCCATCTCGCCCTCACAACATCGCATACTATCATACTATCGCAATATTTTATTCCATTTATTTTGTGTGTTTCATCAACTAGTGCCACTATAATGTAATCACGCTTTTTCATTATCTGTGCAAACAGGGTTATTCAGCTGCATTCTGGTGGAACTGCACAAATGTACGTATGGAACCGGCATATATGCAGAGTGCGAGGTGTGCCAAGTAAAAATTACCGACACCAACCATGTTGCATGATCGCATTGGCATCCACCATCACCAGTGGGATGTGTGGCGCTCTCTGTGGACGGATCTTTCTCGGCAGCAAATCCTCTAACCAAATACTAGTAGCTTATATTGGCAGTTTTCTAGGGAGTACTCTTTTCTGAAAGAAGCACCAAACTATTTTTCTTTATTTGTACACTGTCACAACTTTGACCCAAAGGTCCAGAGCTATATTAGGGTGATTGGCATAGTACTCGGAGACTGATTGTAAGCATGATTTTCATTAGCTGTCACACTGATTGTAAGCATGAGCAGGTGGAAGATTAGGTTAGTGCGAAGCTTACCTTAAGCCCTACCGCCGCCGTTGAAACGAGGCAAGCGTCGAGGGAACCGTGGAGAACGGCGGGGAAGCGACGTCACGCCATCCGGTCTCATCTTGCGGTGGGAGAACGAATACTCCTGTGGCTCCGGCTGGCTCTGCACCCTACGAACGACACACCATACTTGATCGATTCGTTATCCTCTGGGTGCTCGACCTTCGACCTGTACGCCCACCACCTCCGCCTGACTATCGCCTCGGGCGAATCTGTCTGCTCCATCGCCCATAGGAGATACTCGATGAACTCGGAGGACTGCGGCGTGACTGCCGTCGAGGAGTACATGTACATCGCCGCCCTCATCGCCGCCTGAGGGAGTTCTGGATTAGGGGGTGTCCGGATAGCTGGACTACCATCATCAGCCGAACTATCATTGGCCGGACTATCATCATCGACCGGACTCCAAGACTATGAAGATACAAGATTGAAGACTTCGCCCCGTGTCCGGATGGGACTTTCCTTGGCGTGGAAGGCAAGCTTGGCGATACGGATATGTAGTTCTCCTACCATTGTAACCGACTCTATGTAACCCTAGCCCTCTCCGGGGTCTATATAAACCGGATGGCCCTAGTCCGTAGGACTATCAGAACAACCCTTACAATCATACCATAGGCTAGCTTCTAGGGTTTAGCCTCCTTGATCTCGTGGTAGATCCACTCTTGTAAACATCCACAATATCAATATCAATCGAGCAGGACGTAGGGTTTTACCTCCATCAAGAGGGCCCGAACCTGGGTAAAACATCGTGTCCCTTGTCTCCTGTTACCATCCGCCTAGACGCACAATTCGGGACCCCCTACCCGAGATCCGCCGGTTTTGACACCGACATTGGTGCTTTCATTGAGAGTTCCTCTGTGTCATCACCGATAGGCGTGATGGCCTCTTCAATTGATAACGACGCAGTCCTGGGTGAGACTTTTCTCCCCGGACAGATCTTCGTATTCGGCGGCTTCGCACTGCGGGCCAACTCGCTTGGCCATCTGGAGCAGATCGAAAGCTACGCCCCTGGCCGTCAGGTCAGGTTTGGAAGCCTAAACTTCACGGCCGATATCCGCGGAGACTTGATCTTCGACGGATCTGAACCGCAGCCGAGCGCGCCGCGCTGTCACGATGGGCATGACCTAACTCTGCCGCCGGACAGCACATTGGAGGCCGCACACGAATCCGCTCCGACCCATGGTCCGGAGCTGATCGCTCGGATCGAGGACGGATGGCTGGACACCGCCTCGGGAGCTGCAACTTCTACGACGATGGAGCCGAATACTTACCTTGTCCCGCATAAAGCTCATGACTCGAGGTGCGGACTCTGCGGACTCAAACCTCCTGCGCCCCTGCCAGTCGAATCCGATTGGGCGCCGATCATGGAATTCGCCGCTGCGGACATCTTTCAGCACTCGCCCTTCGGCGATATCATAAATTCACTGAAGCATCTCTCGCTATCCGGAGAGCCCTGGCCGAACTACGACCAGGATGGTTGGGACGCGGACGACGAAGAAATTCAGAGCCCACCCACCACCCACTTCGTAGCCACCGTCGACGATTTAACCGACGTACTCGACTACGACTCCAAAGACATCGACGGTATGGACGACGATGCCGGAGACTACCAAGAACCAGTGCCTACAGGACACTGGAAGACCACCTCGTCATACGACATATACATGGTGGACACCCCAAAAGATGGGGACGACGAGGAAGCAACGGAGGCCGATTCCTTAAAGAAACAGCCCAAGCGCCGACGTCAGCGGCGCCGCTCTAAATCCCGCCACGGCAAGAATGGAGATTCCGGCACAGGAGATAATAACACCCCAGAAAGTGCCGAAGACAACTCCCTCCAAAGACGATCCAACGCAGGAGGAGGCGAAGCAAGCCCTCACGAGAGGGCGGCGGGGCGAAGAGGTCGAGGATGACAATTACTTACCTCCCTCGGAGACGAGGCAAGCCTCAACGACGACGAATTCGTCGTGCCTGAGGATACCGTCGAACAAGAGCGCGTTTGACGCAGGCTAATGGCCACGGCAAACAGCCTAAAGAAAAAGCAGCAACAGCTTCAAGCTGATCAAGACCCATCGCCGACAGATGGACCGAGGTCCTCGCGTCAAGAGTATGAACTCGAACGCCCCTCCAAAAGTTACCCAAAACGCAAGTTGCTCCCCGATTAGAGGAGGAGGCGACAAACCTGCATCACCAGCGCTGTCGGCAGACCGCCACCTCGTGGCGCGCGACAGAGAGGCGGCAAGCCCTCCACCAAAACCGCACTCGCATCGCTCAAAAGCATGAAGCCACGGGGAACGCGCCGGACTTGCGGATATATTTGAGGACAAGGCAAGACAATCCAGATCTATCTATGGATCACGCGGCGCCCCAAGACCCACGACGAATACCGTCGCGCGGATATAACTACTCCGCCGGGCGAACACAGCGGCATAACGCTCTCGAGCTACGCCGCGATATTGCTCAATCAGAGGCGCCAAGACACCCACTATGCTTCACCGATGAAGTAATGGATCATCAAATCCTCAAGGGTTTAAACCCGTTAATATCGAATCCTACGATGGCACAACAGACCCGCGGTTTGGATTGAGGATTATCTTCTCCATATACACATGGCCCGCGCGGCAATCTTCACGCCATCAAATATCTCCCTCAAGCTTAAAGGACCAGCTCGGCATTGGCTTAACAGCCTGCCCGCAGAGTCAATTGGATGATGGGAAGACCTGGAAGCCACATTCCTCGACAACTTCGAGAACGCGTATAAAGCGACCACCGGACGCAGATGACCTAAGCCACATAATCCAGCAGCCGCATTTAATCGCCGAGCAATTCTCGACACGGTTCTTAACAAAGAAAAATCAAATCGTCGACCGTCCGGATGCGAGGCACTCGCTGCCTTCAAACATAACATCCGTGACGAGTGGCTGGCCCGGCACCTAGGACAGAGAAGCCGAAATCCATGGCAGCCCTCACATCACTCATGACCCGCTTCATGCGGGAGAGGATAGCTGGCTAGCTCGCAGCAACAACCTCAAAGAAAAACGCTGGCAGTCCGGATACTAAGGACCGCAATGGCAGGTTGCGTCGAAACAAAAACAAACGCCGCGTTAACGGCGACAAAGAATGAGGATCGGCAGTCAACGCCGGATTCGAGGCTCCAAGCCCGTCAACGGAAGAAGCCATTCAAAAGAACCACTCCGGCCCGTCCAATTTGGACCGAATACTCGACCGCTCTGTCAAATACATGGAACCCCGAAAAGCCAGCTAACCACACCAACAGAGATTGTTGGGTATTCAAGCAGGCAGGCAAATTAATCGCCAAAACAAAGTGACAAGGGGCTACACAGCGATGACGAGGAAGAGACCCGGCCGCCCGAACAACAGAGGACAAAAGGATTCCCCCTCAAGTTCGGACGGTAAACATGATATACGCAACGATATTCCCAAGAGGGAGCGCGTGCACTAAGGGACGATATCTGCGATGGAGCGATCGCCCCAAATTCAACCCATGGTCCTCTTGCCCGATCACTTTTGATCGCAGAGACCATCCGACCATATCCGCCATGGCGGATTCGCCGCATTGGTTTTAGACCCAATCGTCGATGGATTTCACCTCACGAGAGTCCTGATGGACGGCGGCAGTAGCCTGAACCTGCTTTATCAGGATACAGTGCGCAAGATGGGCATAGACCCTTCAAGGATTAAACCTACAAAGACAACCTTCAAAGGCGTCATACCAGGTGTCGAGGCCAATTGTACAGGCTCAGTTACACTGGAAGTGGTCTTCGGATCCCCGGATAATTTCCGAAGCGAGGAGTTAATCTTCGACATAGTCCCGTTCCGCAGCGGCTATCACGCTCTGCTCGGACGAACCGCGTTTGCAAAATTCAACGCGGTGCCGCATTATGCATACCTTAAGCTCAAGATGCCAGGCCCTCGTGGAGTCATCACGGTCAATGGAAACACGGCGCGCCCTCGAGCGGAGGAACATACAACGGCTCGCGGCGGAAATCTGAGCAGCCTTTTAAGGCAATTCTCGAGTCCGGCCGTTAAACGACCGGACACGACCAAACGCGCCCGGAGCAACATCAACCAAGACCACCTGGCACGTTCCGAGCACGCGTAGCAATGCGGCCTCAACCCCAGCCCTTGCAAAATTGTAAGACAAACTCTCCGCGTACATAATTACGCCTTGGAGATACCATGGGCATAGGGGGAAAGGCACAACCACAACAGACCCAGAGTGCGGTTCGACCACACCAGGGGCTCCCAAGTGTGTCGCTCTTTTTCTTTTATTTCTCTCTTTTTTATACAGAACTCAGTCCGGCGGCGAACCTGCCGAACTCATGATGCAACAGCCAGGGAAGGACAAAGGCCGCGACGAACACTCAGGTGGTCTCCATCACGAGCATTAAATTTGTTAAATACAACATTCCGCGGCCTACCCCTGGAGGGAGACGCCTTTAATTCGTCCAATCCCTTGCTTTCCGCACTATTTGTATCATTCCGCACTCATAGAATATCTTCTCGAATAAAATGCAGCACTTTTTGCCTATAATTGCATTACCTTATATATACATATATGTTCATTTACGACATGTTGCATCTGTACACTTTGGTACGGCCAAATACACCAGGGGCTTATGTTCTCCGCATTATGGTGTGATAAAGTCCGCACACTTTCACAAGTGCGGCACCCCGAACTTATAGCATTATATGAATCGGCTCCGAATCATGTCTTGGGTCAATAGTTGGGTTTGCCTGGCTCCCATGTTTGGCACCTTACGTTCCGTTCTATCGGCTAAGGTAGCACTGGGAGAACCACTGCGATTGCGCCCCGGTTGAGCCGGGTTAACGCCTCAGTGGAGAAAGCTAAAACTGACTGTCATGATAAGGCGAGAGACTGGTCGCTGTTCGAGAGGTCCTTCGGGTCCTTAAAGACCTACGCCGCTTCGAGCGAAGTTCCGGATTATGTCCGATGAAGGCGTGGATAGCGCCCCAATTCGGTCCTCCGAATACTAGGGGCTTCGCCAAAATTTAAAATTATAGAATTCTATGGCTAAGTGAGAGTGTTCAAGCACTATAAGTCCGGTTGCCTTGTTCGTTGTGTTGGCGCCTCCTAGATGGACCCAAAATGGGAACAAGAGTGCTCAAGTTTATCCCAACACCCCAAAGACTGTGGCATGGGGGCTGAAGCCGACGACTTGCCATCTCTCGATTTAATAAGCGGCCGCATGAAGGTAATATTTTAAATTAACAAGCGTTGCTTAGCGATATGAACAAAGTTTTCAGCGCACAAGATAACACATTGCGAATTTACTCAAAATTACATCCTCGGGGCACTCATCCGCAATCTTGCGGGCACCCTTCAGGACAGCCTTATAGTACATTTCGGGCGTACGATGTTCCTTGCCCGCTGGTGGCGCGTCAGTGATTAGCTTCTCCGCATCCAGCTTGCCCCAATGCACCTTTGCGCGGGCAAGGGCCCGACGAGCACCTTCAATACATGCGGAGCGCTTGATAACCTCCACCCAGGGGCACGCATCCACCAACCGTCGCACGAGGCCGAAGTAGCTCCCAGGCATGGCCTCTCCAGGCCATAGCCGGACTATGAGGCCCTTCATGGCCTGCTCGGCCACCTTGTGAAGCTCGACCAGCTGCTTCAGCTGGTCGCTAGGGGGCACCGGATGGCCGGCCTCAGCATACTGAGACCAGAAGACCTTCTCCGTTGAGCTCCCCTCCTCGGCTCGGTAGAATGCGGCGGCATCAGACACGCTGCGAGGCAGATCTGCAAACGCCCCTGGAGAGCTCCGAATTCGGGTAAGTAACACGTAATTTACATTCACATGCTTGCTTTGCATGAAAAATGCCTTACCCGCCGCTATCTTCCTCATCAACTCAATCTCCTGAAGGGACTTATGGGCCTCGGCCTTGGCAGTTTTGGCACTTTCGAGAGCCGAGGCAAGCTCGGACTCTCGAGTCTTTGAGTCACGCTCCAAACTCTCATGCTTTTCCATGAGAGCCTGGAGCTCTTGCTGAACCACCGCCACCCGCGCCTCCTGCTTTTCTCGCTCTGCCCGCTCCGTGGCCGCATTACGTTCGGCCGCAGACACGGCCTCCTTCAGGGCCGCCACCTCGTTCGTGGCCCCTGCAGTACCCATGTTATCCTTGTTATTTTTTTGCAACCTAAATCCTTTTCTGTAAGGTACAAGTTCAAAGTGGTGTTACTCACCTTCTTTGTCCTGAGCTGCTTCTGGCGCTGCCGAGCTCTTGCTCGGACCGCTCGAGCTCTGCTTCAAAGCACCGACCTCCGCAGTCGGTCTGGCAGAGGTCAGAAGCGCAGCTCGCAACCCATATTGACATAATTTTTAGCAACCCTGCGTATATCTTCTTTTTCAGATCCTCAGTCCGCTTTTCTTTCCAACACCGAACCGAGCATCGAGGGCTACTGTCTATGCGGTATTACATTGCATATTTTAACTTCTTACCTCAAAGCCCGATAGAAGGCTCTGCGAGCTTCGGTCAGCCCGCTCTTGGCGAGCTGCACCTTCTGGATCACCGCACTCATAATAGTGCGGTGTTCTTCCTCGATGGAAGCGCTCTGCAGCGCCTCCAACAAATTACCCGGCGCCTCCGGTTGGACGGAAGCCGCCGGCGTCACGGTCTTGCCCTTCGTTCGAAGGGGCCGCCGGCCGGACTCCGGAACCACTGCGGGTTCTGATGTGGAGTCCGGCGCAAAGTCCGGGAGGACGCCTTGTGGCGCCTCCGGAGCCTCCCCGATGGGTCCCTTCTTGGGATCCCACCTCGGCGTCCTCGGTGTCGCGAGGGGTGGAGGCGGTCGGGATGGAGTCTACATCCGACGGAGCCAACGACCCGCTCGATGAAGCGGGGAGATCATCACTGGCCGGACTACAGGCAGCATGCGGCATCAGAATGACACTATGTGACGCAGAAAAAGAAATTATAAATCATTCAGGAATCCGGATACTTACGATCTCGCCGAGGCTGGCCCTTGAAGGCCATTCTTCCTCGCCAACGTTGATGTTGGCGGAGCTGTCCGGGGGAATAGTCCTTCCCCTCTTGGACCCTTCGGCCTCCCCCGTTGGGGAAGCCTTCCTCTTCCTCTCTCCCTCCTCTGGGAGAGAGTCCTCTTCCTCCTCCTCATTTTCGGGGGAGGAGTCCGCCCCGGAGTCGTCGGACACCTGAAAACGGGAGCTCTTTCGAGCACCCGTGGCCTCCTTCTTGGCCTTCTTCTCCGGCACCACGTGCGGTGCCGGAACCAGCAGCCTCGCTAGACGAGGCGTCTCTGGATTTTCTGGCATAGGAGCCGGACAGGTAATCTGCTCCGCCTTCCTCATCCAGTCCTGTCAAAGGAAAAGGGGAAATTAAAACCCGCATAGAGTCAAACTATGAAAAACAAGTGTCCCGTAAAGGGGTAGAATCACTTACCTCGTCGGCTGGCGCTGCGGCGAAATCCGCGATCTTGATCGCGGATGCGAAACCGGCGCCCTTGAACAGCACCTTCCAGCGCCTTCAGATGTCGTGTCGAAGAGCCTACTCAGCGCTGGTGCTGTTCGGATCGAACTCCCACAGATTGAATGCCCGCTCTTGGCATGGGAGAATCCGCGACGAGCATGACTTGGACCACGTTAACCAGCTGAGCTTCTTCACCACTTCGGATACAGGCTTGGAGTCCCGTCGCTCCTTGAACTACCCCACAAGAAGCCCTTCTCTTTCCGGAGGTGAGCTGCGTGGGGATACCAGATCTAAACTCGGGGGCCGCCGCCCATGTAGGGTCACGCGGCTCGGTGATATAGAACCACCCCGATTGCCACCCCTTGACGGATTCCACGAAGGCCCCTTCGAACCAAAGGACATTGGGCATCTTGCCCAACATGGCGCCTCCGCACTCCTCTTGAGTGCCCTTCACTACCTTCGGCTTGACATTGAAGGTCTTGAGCCACAAGCCGAAGTGGGGCTGGATGCAGAGGAAGGCCTCGCACACGACGATAAACGCCGAGATGTTGAGGATGAAGTTCGGCGCCAGATCATGGAAATCCAGGCCGTAGTAGAACATGAGCCCCCGGACAAAGGGGTGAAGTGGAAAGCCCAGTCCGCGGAGGAAGTGGGAAAAAAACGACCCTCTCATGGGGCCTGGGGGTGGGGATGAGCTGCCCCTCGTCGGGCAGCCGGTGCGCAATGTCGCTGGAAAGGTATCCGCGCCCGCGCAGTTTGGCGATGTGCTCCTCCTTAACGGTGGAGGCCAACCATTTACCTCCCGCTCCGGACATGGTCGGAGAAGGTTGAGACGAGATCGCGAACTTGGGCGCTGGAGCTCGAGTCTTGGAGATGGATAAGCAAAGGAGGAAGAAGGCGAGGTGAGAAGGTGAATCCTTATCCCTTATATGGGCGGGCGAAGTCTTACGCGTCCCCACCGCCTGGTAAAACTCGCTTATCTCCCAAGCGCCACCATCAATGGCGCGTTGGGTTACCCACGTCCGTATTGATGAGAATCCCGGATTAAGGGAAACACGATCTCCGCTTCGACAAGACGTGCCAAGGAAACCGCCGCTAAATCGCTGAGGTGGTAAAGTAAAAACAATTCAAGTAATGGCTTGGTAGTGGTGTGACGTCATGCCACAAAAAACGCCGACAGATTGAACTTGTGTATATATTATTATTCTCTCTACGGTGGAATGTGGAATTTATTTTGCAAAGCCGGACACTATCCTGGTGTTCACAATCTTCTATCATTCGGAGGAGGAACCCGCCTTGCAATGCCAAGCAATATACGCGCCGGACTTATCGTCATTGAAGCCTGGTTCAGGGAGCTCTTGAGGAGTCTGGATTAGGGGTGTCCGGATAGCGGACTACCATCATCAGCCGACCTATCATTGGCGGGACTATCATCATCGACGGACTCCAAGACTATGAAGATACAAGATTGAAGACTTCGCCCGTGTCCGGATGGGACTTTCCTTGGCGTGGAAGGCAAGCTTGGCGACTGGATATGTAGATCTCCTACCATTGTAACCGACTCTATGTAACCCTAGCCCTCTCCGGTGTCTATATAAACCGGATGGCTCTAGTCCGTGGACTATCGAACAACCCTTATAATCATACCATAGGCTAGCTTCTAGGGTTTAGCCTCCTTGATCTCGTGGTAGATCCACTCTTGTAAACATCCACAATATCAATATCAATCGAGCAGGACGTAGGGTTTTACCTCCATCAAGAGGGCCCGAACCTGGGTAAAACATCGTGTCCCTTGTCTCCTGTTACCATCCGCCTAGACGCACAGTTCGGGACCCCCTACCCGAGATCCGCCGGTTTTGACACCGACACCGCCCTCATACTAGCTCAACTCCGAGGCCCATCGACAAATGCACAGCTCAAACGCGCAGAGATAAATAATAATGGCGTTCAAGAGAGTCCATCACGGATAGCTAAGTTGCCTGGTACCTCACTGCTTGTCATATTGTAGGATAAAATAATCGAATTTCCCGTTACTACGAGTGCTCAACGGACAATATATATAACATGTAGAGTAAAAAAGAGATGCAACAAGTGTACAACCTCTTTGGCGAAGCCATGTCGATCTCACCGTGATTGGGTTGGCCGGTGAGGATGCTCCGGCTGACTTTGCTATCGGAGGAGGGGAAGAAGATCTTAGGCGTCTGGAGATGGAGCCCAAGGTACTGCTCCGCTGTGATGGAGGGTTTCATCATTGGAGCAGCTCCGGTGAGTTGTACGACGCCGAGGCTGAAGCAGGACAAGAGAGATAACGAACAACGTTAACCTGAGTGGAATTCTAATGGCATCTCCAGTACATGACGTAAAATACATAACCACAAAGTGTTAGATGAAAAATACATCAGCCGCTCATCTCTGAACTTAACTCGTCGAAACTGAACTTAAGCGTCGGCTGAACTTAAGCGTCGAAACTGAATTTTGCTATCGAAACTGAATTTTCTTTGTCGAAGCGAAATTTTCTCATGTCGGCTGAACGCACTAGCAAGGTGAGGCTACGTCGGTCGACAGACTTTTTTCATCTCTGGTCGGTCGATTTTGCAGCTGTTGGATACGAAATCAAGGGCTCACGGTTCATCTTCAACCTCCACCCCCGAGCCGCCACCACCACCGCCAAACAGCAGCCCCGCCGCCCGCGGTCGGCGGTGCGCCGCCCCGCCCATCCTGAAAACACTCCCTACCGCCGGTCCGCCGCTGCCCCGTCCATCTTTCTAGGCCCCCCGTGTCGAGCTTTTTCTCCACCGATCCCCACGCCACCGCCCCACCACCGCCGGCGACCAGCTCCCCCACCCTGAACCCTAAGATAGATAGTGGGGTACCTCTCCGGCAAGCCCCCCTCCCCGCTGCAACTGGTTCTTCCTTCACCCCGGCGATCCCCCCACCCCCTGAAAATTGACTGACCCAAAAGCCGATTCAGTCGACTGAAGTGTAGCCAAATCGGAGCAGCATCGCAAGCAAGAGCAAGAGCGAGAGCAGCAGCGCGAGCAAGAGCAATAGCAAGAGCAGACCAGGCAGGGGATCAAGAGCAAGAGCAGAGCAGCAGCGCGAGCGAGAGCTAAAGCAGCACAACTCCTACTGATGTGGACGTTGCCGCCGAGGGAGCGACGCCGTTGAGGAAGTGGCTGGAGACGCCGCCGTGGATGGAGCCGTGCCGTGTCGGCTCGGGACCGAGCGCCGGCAGCACCGTGAGATCGGATCAAGAAGAAAATGCGGCGATTAGTGTACAACCTCTTTGGTGGCGCCGATTAGGCGCAGCTTCATCCGAGGAAGCGGTGATGATGATGCTCTTCCAGTGGTGCAGGTGAAGACGACAGTGTGGGAATGGAGGTGGCGCGAAAGATGAGGGGAACGTCGGGGCGGCTCGTTGGAGGTGGAGGACGGGGGGGCTGAACTGGCGGGACGATGAGATCGACGACGGATCCTCATCCAGTACGATGGATGAGGGACGTCAAGGTGTTGCTGTGGACGACGTCGTCGGGGAAGAGGCTCCGGCTGGGTGGCGGACGGAGCAGGGTGTGGGGTTTTGTCGCGGGTTTTCACGGCCTCGGTGTACGAATGGGTGGGCGGACGGGATGGCAGTGGGGAACCATGGCTTAGAGACACGCTTGTACGAAATGTGGGGTAAGTTACGAAAGTACCCCCCACCGATTTGAGGCGGTTCTTCCGGTTCAGGGGTACCACGGGCATTTCGCGTGTCGGGATTTCACAGGAGGTGGGAGTTTTCGCGCGCGTTGTAATTTCGGAATAGCAAGGCGCGGGTTGAGATGGAGGGAGTTGTCGGAGGACAATGAGACAAAGATATATCTTAAATATTTCGGGCTAACAAGGCGCGGGTTGAAGAGGCGGGAGTTTCGCAGCACGATAGACAGAGACGCTAGCTTCAATTTTCGGCATAACAAGGCGCGGCTTGAAATTTCGGAAGAACAAGCTTAACGTGTACCCAAAGAAAAGACAATTTGCACCTCAACACGCACAACACACACACAAACACCATTTAGACTAGAGTAAGGTACACGTGCATTGCACGCATGAGATTTGGCAACCAAATTATGAATAAATACCACATTATAGCATGCAAGCTTTGAGTCATATATGCATGATGTAGATGTTCGTTTAATTCTTATAGTTCATTTCATTCAAAATCATCTAGTTTTTATAAGAAAGCTAATCTATTTTAAGATTCATGGAATTGTGCGTTGTAAGACATAAAGTAAAAAACAAATAATGGCAAATCATGTAGAAAAACAATTGGGCAATTCTGATACGGAAGATTGTAGAACAAATAAGAAGTGCTTGTGTTTTGATGTTTGTGCATTATGCTTAAGTTCAACCATGGAGTCTTCTAGATTATACATGTGGCGAAATCTAGTGGAATCTAGATGATATCCAACGGCCAATAGTGCTCAAATTTGCCATCTTTGGACCATCGGATTCGCCTCATCCAACGACCATCTTTCAAAGTTAAAGTTACCCGCACACAATATAAAAATTATATATATATGGGGGTATAGATATAGATATGTGATGCGAAAGCCGCCCATCATCTCCAATTAGAATAGTGTGTCCATGCACGGATGCGACGTGGGCAAATGATGTCTGCCATCGGTATCTCAAATTTGAACCAGTCTGACCTTGTTCAATGTGTATACATTACAACATGCTCGTTTCCAAACCACACCGCGCAGATCTCCGTTATATTCATGCATGCATGAGTTTCAAACATCAGGATCTCTTATTCAAATATTTGAATTCAAGTTACATTGATTATGACCTCACCTATTCTTTTACACCCACACAGTAGTCTTCTCTTTATAATTGTACCACTAACTTTCTCTCGTGCATGCATGCACACACACTAACTGTCGGCATTATCTATCGCACGCATGCAATCTTTTTCTTCAGGTCGGTCTCCCATGAAGGCACACACCCACACACATCCCCCTCTCCATCATATCGGGCATTCTTTATCTCTCACGCGTGCATGCACAACGATCGATGTTCCTCTATGTACGTGTGTATATAGCTAGGTCTTTCATAGTTTTCCACACAAACCGATCAATCGATATATCCAGTGAGGTCTCACCCTCTTTCCCACGTCCACATCGATCAATCTCTACCTCTCTATATAGGATTAACATAAATAGCTAATACACGCACATTAATTATATATCCAACGTCCCCCTCTCATCATCCATGCCTTCTGCTTCATCTCTCAGACGCATGCATAATGGCGAAGACAGGGGGCAGTAAGGGCCCTGCCCCCTCCCACCTAACATCACTATATATCGAGGCTAATATGAATGTGATCATTAGACAATTGCTGCTAAAAAAGGTTTAATTTCATGAATTGACCCTCCTCGTAAAGGATTAGCAATGCTTGGACCCCTAGCTCATTTATTTTTCATGGCTCCGCCACTGCGTGCAACAATGCATGTGTTCGCCCCCTCTCTCTAAATATCGATCTCGCACTTGTGCATTCCTTCATAGTCTCCCTCCACTTGGCCCCTCGCACCATCTTCTAGCCCCCCACCGGATTTTGCCACATGTACAATCTAGCAGACTCCATGGTTGAACTTAAGCATAATGCACAAACCTCAAAACAACAATGGTTCTCTTTTTGTTCTAGAATCTTCCGTATCATAACTGCCCAAACTTTTTTTCTAGTTGAATTGCCATTATTTGTTTTTACTTTATGCTTTACAGCGCACAATTCCATGAATGATAAAATAGATTAAGGGCTTCTTTGATTCAAAGGATTCCCAAAGGAATTTTGGAGGATTCTAATCATTAGGAATTTTTCCTATCTTGGTTGTTTGATTCGTAGGATTGTAAACCATACTATTTTTCCACATGATTCATTTGCACTAGATTTCATAGGAAACATCCCCTCCACTCAAACCTCTTTGAAAGAATTCTGCGTTATTTCTATGCACAATCAAACACTCGTACAATCCTGTAGGATTCAAGACGACATTCCACTATAATCCCATGTTTTTCCTATTCACGCGTTCTTAGCTTTTTTTATAAAAACTAATTGATTTTGAATGAGATGAACTATAAGAATTAAACGAAGGGCTACATCATGCATATATGGCTTAGAGCTTACATGCTATAGTGTGGTATTTATTCATAATTTGGTTGCAAAATCTGATGCGTGCAATGCACGTGTACCTTACTAGTACTTCGAGTATGTGCAAAACACGTAAATTAGAATACCAATGGCACGCTACACAATGTATCTCTTACAGTTCATGAAGCCACGTGGCACATGTGGAGGCGTTGTCGCGACCTCGCGTGGATTGATCATAGTGACGTGTTGCTGGTTCCAGAAGAATGTACCCGTCCTCCCTGAGCCATACTGGCGGTACATGCACGAAGCGAAGATGTGCACGCACGCCACGCACACACTCATTCCCTCACACGCACACGCGGGTACACGGGCGGACGCAATTTTGTACCAAGATCCACCCTCTATGATAATTTGACGCGTGTAAAGTCGTTCACTTCATTGATGGTCAATTAATACAGCACGTGCATATTGAGTGGACGTGAGGGTGGAAGAAAGACATTATTACTCCACTGCGCGCATTTCGTATTTTGTGCCAATTTTTGACAGTAACATAATATTTACGCATTTGAGCAGTGTAGTACTTGAAATTTATGTTCCGCTAAACTCATAGGGAGCCGTTTCGGGCCTCAAAACCAAAACCATCAATTAATCTTTACCTTGTTCCCATCACATTCGAAAGCCTGCTCACACCTACTAGTACGTACCAAACCTGAACGTGTTCCCACTATGCAGGTATTAGTATGTCGGTACGGGGACGACGCCTATGGGATCACAAGAATCCCTACTACGGTTGCGGGGTGCGGGGTCATGAGAAGAGCAGATCAAACAGATAGCACACGGTTTCTTTATCCAGGATAGGGCCGCGAGGATGCGTAAAACCCTACTCCTGCTTTGGTGGTTTGTTTATCTGTGTTCTTGAACTAGCTATGGGGCGTGAGGAGCTCCAAAAAGCCGAATCCTCCTCCTGGTCGCCTTGGGCCTCCTTTTATAGGGAAAGGGGTTGCCATAGTGGCACACATGAGGTGGAAAGGGTACAGTGATACGAGTTTATCCCTCGCATTACATGACAAGGCGCATTTAATGCGTCTTGCTTAGGTGTCCTTGCTTTATCGGGGACGGGGGAGAGCCCTGTCTCGTCCGTCGCCGCTCCTTTCGTGGTAATTACACGCCTGGCCAGCGGTGCCCGTGGTGCCATGTAGGCAGGCAGGCAATTGAGGTGGCGCAGCGGTGGGTCTCCACGAAGATCCGCTTGCCGCCACGTAGGTGCCTGCCCAACTGGTTGGTTCGGCAGCTGCATGCGGACGGTGGTGAAGGTTTGATTGACATGGGCCTGATGGTGGCCCTACGGGTGTCCTTGGCAAGGGCTTCGCCGTAGCCCCGGCAAGGGTCTTGCCGGGGGCCCAGGTAAGGGTCTTGCCGTGGCGCCTGCTGTCATCCCCGACAAGGCTCTTGCTGGGGGCCTTGTGATCCTCCTTGGCTTGGATCCCGCCAAGGGTCGTCATCTTCTATAGTGTGTATCTGATCTTGAATGTCTTCACAAAGATCTGCATGCCACCACGGGGATGTCTCCCGAATCCTCGCCCCATGGGGGCAGTGGACTCAAGGGTGATTCGCTCCGTAGGTGTGGGGCGAGCGGCCACGACAAGGATCTTGCCGGGTTTGCTAAAACCGCCCCCGGCAAGGATCTTGCCGGGGGAGTCCGCTTCGTCCCCTTTGCTCTTTGTGGCCTTGGTCTTGGCGTCATTCTGCTCCTTTCGAGCTTCGGCCTTACCTCACCTCCCTTGCCTTGCTTAGTGCGGCGGTGCCCGCGGCTCATACTGCCCGTGCACAGTTATAGGGGTACAATAAGTGTACCCCTCTTTTTGTACACCGATAGGAGCCCCCGGGCCTGGGCCACACGTAAGCGCAATCGCGTCGTTGGGCTAGGCCCAAAAAGCGGTCTTGTGAGCAGGCGGGTGGTTTTACCGCGATAGTCTCTTGGCACTGCGCTTCCCATGCCTCCCGCACGTGGCTCGGCGTGGGGAGGCATGCGTGACGTGGGCGGTATGCGTGGGGTTGAGCTCTGCACGCATGCGTCACGTCATAGTAAAGGGGGCGATTCGTGCCTTCCCCATAAACGGAGGGAGGCGTGGAGGCGCGGCCCATTTACTGAACGGGGGTGAGGCGTGGTCTTCAAGGCGTCCACTCCCCACGATCACGGGGTGGGGAGAGGTGGCCTCACCCGTCGCCCCGGTCCCGCATGCCTACCTCGTGGTTCTCATGCGCTTGGGGTGGCGAACGGTGGAGGCGGGAAACCGGGCCGTCGCGGGCCAGGGCAGCGGGTTGGTCCCAGTTCCCTGCGCCTTCCGCGTCTTGATTGGCTGAGCCGGGCGGCCGAGCCCCCACCACGTTCCTTTATAAATAGCGGGGGGGGGGGGGAGATAGCGTCCCGCCTTCTTCCGTCTTCTCCTTCCTTCAGCTTCTGCTCCCCCCTCCATTCGCCATGGAGAGAGGAAATCCTGGTCCTTCAACGGTGGCGGCAAGGGTTGCCGCTCGACAACGCGCCCTTCCTTCTCCTGCACCCGCGATGGCAGAGCCAGCCGGGAGGGGAAGGGGGAGGGGGCGAGGCTATGGGCGAGGCCGAGGCGCTCAGGGAAGAGGAGAACGGGGCGGCGCGCCGGTCTCGCCTCCGCCAGTAGTTCCTCCCCTCATGGAGGGCCATGTTGGGGATGACCGATGCGAGTTCTTCGTCAGGCTGCGTCGGCCGCCTCGCTGTCGCCTTCGTCTCCCGACTCCATTCGCGAGGGAGATGGAGCTGGATCCGCCGGAGTCATTGCGGCTGCACATGAGGGGCTGTTGGATCAGCGGTACGCGAGTTCGCGTCGACTTCCCAGCCCCTCACGTGATGTATCTTTGTCGAGGATGGAAGACGTTCACTCATATCCACCGCTTGACGGCGAGGCTCACTCTCCATTTCAAGCTAATGGAGGGCGGCCTCCTCTCCGTCAAGGTCTTCGGGTACTTCGGGACTCGGGCAAGGTGATGCGTGGAGAGCTCTTCTGATAGAGCAGACTCCTCCTCGAGCGGGAGTGGCGAGGAGGACAGTGGCATCGACGACAAGGGTAGCAGGCGGCAGGATGACGGGTCCGACTAGGTGTCGGGCGCCGCTCCGTGCGGCACCGACGACCCCATAATCCGTGTCGCCGGCTTCCTGAACTTCTCGGGGTCGTCTCCTTGGGCGGCTGGCGTTGGGAGGCTGCGGAAGAGGAAGAGGGCGGGCGGCAAGGCCGTCAAATTGGAGTACGCGGGCACCGACGCCTTCGACGCGTGCTGACGTCCTGCCGCCTCGTCTTCGAGCTCTGCTTCCGGCGTCGCCATCACCATCTAGCCTTCGGACGGCCACCGAGATGTTCTCTTGGTGTCTCCTGCCACTCGTAGCTCGCCTAGGCGCCCCTTTTTGCCCTTTTCGCCTCCTTGACCTGCCTCCAGAGGAGAGGGACAAGAGAGGGGTTACGGGCACCTTATCTCTTTTTAGTTTGTAAGCCTTTGGGCCTTAGCTGAATTTAAAACTTGTAATCCCATCATTCATGTTTTTCATTCCCCATGGGTTGTACCTGAGAGGAATGTTTTTAATGAAAAAGGGATGCTTGCCAGGTCATTTGTTTGCGGGTAGAACCCACGACAAGGAGTAAATCCTTGACATCCCTAAGATAAACATTTCCTTGCCCGGCAACAGGCCCTGCCGTCTTCCCACTTCGCTCGACCTTTTTCACGCTTTTGGCGGAGGCATGGAGGAGGTGGGTTCAGGCTCCTCGTTTCATCCTTTTGCTGCCGCGACTACGACCAAACATGGCCCCAGGAACGAGCCCTAGGGCCTAGAGTTTTAGGGGAGCACGGTAGCTTTGGGAAAAAACGAGGTTTCACATACCTCAGTCCATAAGGGAATGCATGATAAGGGATGAAGAACTTATCTGAAGCTGTAGCCCCCGGCAACTCTGGTTTGCCGTGGGTGAATCTTTGCACTCGCAGCCCCCGGCAATACTGGCTTGCCGGGGTCTAGATGTCGGTCTGCCCCTCTTCTCTTTTTCGTCCTCAAGTGATCCGGCAAGGATATCTGAAGTCATGCGAACCAAAGAAGACAAAAGAACGGCAAAGAGATGCACACTTGACCTCTAAGCTAGGGGTTAGCCGCCGCTAAGCACTATCAACCCTAACCAAGGACGAGACTCGACCTAGCATGCATGCTATAACTTAGGGCGCCAGTGCTTCATTTATTTATGCTCAGGGTCTGCGCCTGGCTTTGTACAAAGGGTTACATGCATCATCGGCAATGCTTGTACAAAAGGTGGCTTGCCGGGGGGCCCGGCAAGCCGCACCTCACGGGTAAAACTTGCGAAGATGCTCAATGTTCCAGGAGTTACTCACCGGAACGGCATCTTCGGTCTCTAGGCGGACTGCGCCGGGCCTGGTGACTCGTATTACCCGGTAAGGGCCTTCCCACTTTGGCGTCAACTTGTTGGAATTCTTGGCCGATTGAACGCGCCGAAGGACAAGGTCGCCTTCCTCAACGCTTTGGGCATGAACCTTGCAGCTATGGTAGCAGCGCAAGGCTTGCTGGTAGCGTGCTACTCTCACAGCCGCCCGAAGACAATCTTCCTCAAGGAGCACTGCTTCATCTTGCCGCAGTTGCTCTTGCTCAAGCTCGTCATAAGTGAGCACTCGAGGTGACCCGTATATGAGTTCAGTGGGGAGAACTGCTTCTGCCCCGTATATCAGGGCAAAAGGTGTCTGGCCGGTGGCTCGATTTGGCGTCGTCCTGATCGACCAAGGAACCACCGGCAACTCATCAATCCAGCGCCTTCCACTCTTGTGCAGCCTGTCAAAGGTCTTGGTCCTTAAGCCTCGCAGTACTTCAGCATTTGCCCTCTCAGCTTGACCATTGCTTCGCGGGTGAGCAACGGAAGCGAAACGGACTTTGCTGCCGAGGTCTTGAGTATATTGCATGAAGGTGCGGCTTGTGAACTGTGTGCCGTTGTCGGTGATAACCCTGTTGGGTACACCAAAACGGCACACTAGTTCCTTGAAGAACTTGACGGCTGACTGAGCTGTGACCTTCCTCACTGCCTCCACCTCCGGCCACTTTGTGAACTTGTCGATTACAGCGCATAAGTACTCAAAGCCCCGACAAAGACGGGGAAGGGGTCCAAGATGTCGAGCCCCCAGACCGAGAAGGGCCAGGAGAGAGGAATGGTTTAAAGGGCTTGAGCTGGCTGATGAAGCTTCTTTGAATGGAACTGACACGCTTCACACCTGAAGACTAGTGTCGTCGCATCCTGGAGGGCGGTGGGCCAGAAGAAACCTTGCCGGAATGCCTTGCCGGCAAGGGCCCTTGACCCAATGCGGGATCCACATATGCCTCCGTGTATCTCCGCCAACAGCTCCAGTCCTTCCTCTCGAGGGATACACTTCAATTTCACACCGTTCAGCCTCTTTACATGCAGGACGCCATCGATTACTGGTACATGGTAGAGCGACGGGCTACTTTTTTCCGCTTCTTCCTGCTCCTCGGGAAGTTCCCTGTTTGGAGGAATCGACGGTATCTCAGTGCCTACGCTGGAGCACAGGGCTCGACGGCGAGGACTAAAGGCATCTCCTCCGCTATAGGAGCGGCTGCCTCGACGGCAAGAGCTTGACGCCCGCCGAGCGGTCGTCCGTGGCGGGCTCGATATCCCCGCAACATCCTTGCCGGCGGCTCCGGGAGCTTGGCGGGAAAGTACTTGCCGGGCCCTGATTTCTCCTGTTATTCTGCTCGTTGATGGATCAACGGATGGCTGAGTTAGCTGAAGCACAAAGGTACCTGGTTCCACAGGTAGCTTGAGGGCAGCGTTTGACAGTGTAATCGGCGATATCGTTCTCCGCTTTCGGGAACGGTTCAGCTCAGATACCGTCAAACGCTCTTCCAGCTTTCTCACTTCATCGACGTAGGCCTTCATCAACGGGCTCTGGTAATCCTTGTTGACTTGCTTGACGACAAGCTGCGAGTCTCCCCTGACGATGAGTTTCTTGATTCCGAGGTCCGCCGCGATCCTAAGACCGGCAAGCAGCCCCTCGTACTCTGCCATATTGTTGGTCGACACCTCCCTCGGGAAGTGCATCTAGATCACGTACTTGAGGTGCTCTCCGGTGGGCGCGACAAGCAGTACGCCAGCCCCGGTGCCTTGTAAGGAGAAAGCTCCATCAAAGTACATGATCCAATCACAACTCGCCTCCTTGCCGGGGAGAGCGGTCTCTTGGGATTCTTCGTCAGGCGTTGCGGTCCATTCTGCAATGAACTCCGCTAGGACTCGGCTCTGAATCGTCGAGGTACTTTCAAACTTGAGGCCAAAGCTGGACAGCTCCAGTGCCCATTCCACAATTCTTCCCGTTGCATTCGGATTGTGCAATATCCGCTGCAGAGGGAAGCGAGTGACGACAGTGATCTCGTGTGCCTGGAAGTAGTGACGCAGCTTCCTCGACGCCATAAGAAGGCCGAAGAGCAGTTTCTGCACGCCGGAGTACCTTGATCTAGCCCCCTGCAAGAGGGAACTAACAAAGTAGACCGGGTGCTGCATCATTTTCTTCTTCGGCGGCACGTCAACTGGCTGTGTCGCCTCTGCATTGGTGGTGTCGGGCTCTGCCGCTGCCATAACCTCGTCGTCAACCTCTCTCTGCGCCACTAGTGCGGCGCTGACCACCTGGTCCGTTGCCGCCAGGTATAGCAGCAACGGCTCCTGAGGCCTAGGCGCAACTAGTATTGGCGCGGAGGAGAGGTACTTCTTCAAACCTGGCAATGCTGCTTCGGCTTCTGGCGTCCACTCCATCGGGCCCGCCTTTTTCAAGATCTTGAAAAAGGGAAGGGCGCGCTTGGCAGACTTGGAAATGAACCTGCCCATGGCAGCAACGCAACCAGCAAGCCGACGCACATCCTTGATTCGCTTGGGTGCTTCAATCTGCTCTATAGCTTTGATTTTGTCCGGATTGGCCTCTATCCTACGCTGTGACACCAAGAACCCGAGAAGCTTGCTGGACGGGACGCCAAAGACGCACTTCTCAGGGTTCAGCTTGAGATTGATCTTGCGCAGGTTTGCAAATGTTTCTTGCAAATCTGGTATGAGGGTTGCCCTGTCCTTGGTTTTGACCACTATATCATCCATATAAGCTTCCATATTTCTATGGAGCTGGGGTTCAAAACCAATCTGGAACGCCCTTGCAAACATCGAACCAGCACTCTTCAACCTGAAAGGCATCCGCATGAAACAATACATACCACATGGGGTGATGAATGATGTTTTCTCTTCGTCTTTCCTTTTCATGAAGATCTGGTGGTAGCCGGAGTAGGCGTCGAGGAATGACAACAGATCACACCCAGCCGTGGAGTCAACAATCTGGTCGATCGCCGCAATGGAAGGGGTCTTTAGGGCAAGCCTTATTGATATCTCGTGTAATCAATACACGATCCACTTCCCATTTGCCTTGCGCACCACGACCGGATTGGCCAACCACGTTGGATGGAGCACTCCTCTTACCAAACCCGCTGCTTCCAGCTTCGGATCTCTTCTGTGATGAATTCTTGTCGTTCCAAAGCTTGCTTTCAGACCTTCCGCTTGACGGGCGCGCGATGAGGGCAGACAGCAAGGTGGTGCTCAATCACCTCCACGGGAACACCGGGATGTCGGAAGCTTGCCATGCAAAACATCGACATTCGCCCGCAGGAAGGTGACGAGCGCGTTCCTATTTGTCGTCAAGGGTGGAGCTTATGGTAAAGCCCTCCCGTGCCGTCCTCGTTGATGTAAACCTTCTTGGTTCCCGGCGGTATGGCCTCGGGCTTCTTGCTTCCGCCGGTGGAGCTCTCCGGCACGTCCTCGATGGCAGCACTACACTCCGAAGAGGTGCGCTTGCCGGAGTGGGTGCCCGAGGTCGCACCGGTCTTCTTCTTCTTCTTCCCTCCCGGGGTCCCAGCGCGAGAGCAAGCGCCCTAGCGGCGGCAGCTGCTGCAAGCTGCTTCTTGTCGGTATAGTTGGTCGGCGCAGATCAGCGATCTTTCTTGTCGGAGGGATGGTGATGATCGCCACAGTCCCGCATCTTCGTGGTGTTGTAGGCGTGGTGTGGCGCCTCCATGAACTTGGCCAGCGTTGGGCGGCCAAGGATCCCATTGTAGGGCAAGGGGATCTTGGCAACATCGAACACGATCCTCTCCGTCCTAAAGTTCAGGTCGCTTCCAAAAGTCACGGGCAGTGTGACCTTTCCCTTGGGTTGGCTTCTTCCTGGGTTGACCCCCTGAAACGTGCCCGTCTCTTCGAGGTCTCCATCAGGAATCTGCAGTTTCTCGATCACGGCAGGCGAGATCAAGTTCAGGCCGGCCCCGTCATCAACTAGCATCTTCGTCACCTTGAGGTTGCGTATTGTTGGTGAAACCAACAATGGCAAGCACCCGACCGCAGTAGTGCGATCAGGGTGATCCTCAGTGTCAAAAATGATAGGTGTGCTGGACCACTTCAGCGGCCTTTGGGCATCAAACGACGGCTCTGCCGCTGTAATCTCTCGCGCCCACTGTTTAAGCCGGCGGTGAGAAGTATGCAGCGAGGCACCGCCGTCGACGCACATGGCCTCTGTAGCTTTCTGAAACTCTTGGTCGCCGGATTCTTCGTCCTCTTCGTGATCGTCGTCTTCTGGCTTTCTGTCACGGCCCCGGGCGGGCCTCTCCTGTTGCTTATCCTTTCCGCAACGGCCCGCCTGGCCGTCACGCTTCTTGCCGGACCCCTCAGCATCGTCTGGGCCCTTCTCCTTGTCCCGCCTCTCATACTCAGCCCTCTGCTTCTCAGCGAGGAGCTCAACCTGTCGGCAGTCCTGGAGAGCATGGCCTTTGGTGCGATGGATCTTGCAAGATCGCTTGTCGGAGTTTCTGGCTTCTCGGCAGCCGCCAAGACCGGCAGAGCGACACATCCGCAACCTCCTTGCCGGGGTCATCTGCCTTGGTTTTCTTGGTGGAGCCGGCGTCATCAGATCCCTCGACGGCAAGCATGGCTTTTCCTTCGCGCTTCCTATTGCGGCGCCGTCCTTTCTTCGCCGGGGCGGCAATATCCTCATCTGAGGAGTCGGTTTCCACGCCGGCATCTTCGCTGGGGTACTTCCTTCCCTCTTGAGCTCGGGCACATTTGTCAGCAAGAACATAGAGTTCTGCTAAATCTCACCTTGTTCATTGCCAGCTCTTCGCGCATCTTGCGGTTACGCACGCTCGATGGAACGCGGCCGATGATGGCGGCAGGGTGAACATCGTGGATATTGTATCGCACCCCGGCTGAACCTCTGAATATACTTGCGAGACTCTCGCCTCCTTCCGGGAATGACATGCAGGTCGCTTGCTTGGCCATGGGCTTGGTGGCCTCGATAAAAGGTGCCCACGAACTCATGGCACAAATCCGACCAGAGGAAATAGAGTTCACCGGCAAGTGCATCAACCATGACATGGCGTTGGGTTTAAGAGCCAACGGGAAGTAATTCGCAAGCACCTTATCGTCGCGGGCTCCTGCAGCTTGCATCGCGATGGTGTAGACGCTGAGGAACACGGACGGGTGGGTCTTGCCGCTGTACTTTTCGCCCACGTCGGGTTTGAAGGTGCGGTGAGTGGGCCACTGGAACTGCCGCATCTCACGGGTAAAAGCTGGACAGCCTACCTCGTAAGATAGGCCTCAAGTGCTCCCCGGTGCCGGGTGGCTCACAGCAGGCCCTGCTCGCCTGTCTGATTGGTGGCGCGCTCCGCGCCGGCGCTCGATAGTGGTTCGAGCGTCTTCATGTTCTCGTTCCCGAAGAACTTGGCGCTGGTCACAGTGGGCCTGCGGGTCGGACGATGCTACGAAGATCTCGTCGCCCGTAACGTCACGACGGGCTGACGTCCGCGGTACCGGGCGAGGAGGAGGCGAGTGCACCGTGGTTGCGGCGCCGCCGGCTCTCCTGCCAATGGTGCGTGGGACTCCGTCGGAGCGTCGACCCGGGGGCTCCACCGGACTCGGTTCGTCTTTGTTGGCCACCGCAACAAGGCTTCGGATAGTGGCTCTCCATTCGTCGAGCTTCCCGTAGAGTGGAGGGAAATCGAGAAGCAATCGCGCGCCGTGGCTTCTGCTGGCGTTGGTGGCAGGGAAACCTGCACGGATCGCGACGCGCTTCGACTTCCGACCATGTCAGAAGGAGCTCTATCACGACCCCGCAGTCGCATGCCATCTTCACCAGTGCCTCGGCGAGCGGGCAGGTCTTCTAAGTCCCGGGAGTGGCGCTCGGGGCTCTTTCCGCGGCGACGCCCGGGGTCCTCGGCGTGATTACGCCGTTCGTCGCGCGCCACTTGAGAGGAGCGCACCATTGGCGCCGGCGTGGGAGTCTTGGAAGCCCTTGCGTCGCCTTCGGGCGGGGTGGCAGCGATCTTGGAAGGCCCCGCACCACCCGTGGAGGGCCTGGCTCCGTCTTTGGATTTGGTGGCGTGCGGCCCGTTACCAGGTGCATGAACATCGCCGTCTCCCAAACTCCGGTTGCTGGGACGGTGTTGGTGTTCGTGAATGGCGCCCCGAGTCCTTTCGCGACGGTCCGCTGCTCGCCAGCTGCCGGGGCGGGATGTCCGCTTCCGACGGGCCAACCGCCACCGCTATCTTCTTCTTGGGCGCCATGACGATGAAGAAGCGTCGAACTAATCGCTAGAGCCGATTTCACAACTGCGCCCCTACTCGGCGCGCCAAAGATGTCGGTGCGGGGCGACACCTATGGGATCACAAGAATCCCTACTACGGTTAAAGGCGCGGGGTCGTGAGAAGAGCGGATCAAACAGATAGCACATGGTTTCTTTATCCAGTGTTCGGCCGCGAGGATGTGTAAAACCCTACCCTGCTTTGGTGGTTTGTTTATCTGTGTTCTTGAACTAGCTATGGGGCGTGAGGAGCTCCAAAAGCGAATCCTCTTCCGGTCGCCTTGGGCCTCCTTTTATAGGGAAAGGGGTTGCCACAAAGGCACAGTGAGGTGGAAAGGGTACAGTGATACGAGTTTATCCTCGCATTACATGACAAGGCGATTTAATGCATCTTGCTTAGGTGTCCTTGCTTTATCGGGACGGGAGAGCCTGTCTCGTCCATCGCCGCCCTTTCGTGTCGACACGCCACTACAGCCAGCGGTGCCTGTGGTGCCATGTAGGCAAAGCAGTGCAGCCGAGGTGGCGCAGCGGTGGGTCTCCACGAAGATCCGCTGCCGCCACGCAGTGCCTGCCCAACCGGTTGGGTCGGCAGCTACATGCGGACGGCGGTGAAGGTTTGATTGGCGTGGGCCTGATGATGGCCCTACGGTGTTCTTGGCAAGGGCTTGCCAGAGCCCTGCAAGGGTCTTGCTGGGGCCCCGCAAGGGTCTTGCCGGGGGGCCCCGCAAGGGTCTTGCCGTGGCGCCTGCTGTCATCCCCGGCAAGGCTCTTGCCGGGGGCCTTGTGATCCTCCTTGGCTGGGATCCCGCCAAGGGTCATCATCTTCTATAGTGTGTACATAAAACCCTACTCCTGCTTTGGTGGTTTGTTTATCTATGTTCTTGAACTAGCTATGGGGCGTGAGGAGCTCCAAAAAGCCGAATCCTCCTCCTAGTCGCCTTGGGCCTCCTTTTATAGGGAAAGGGGTTGCCACAGTGGCACACAGGAGGTGGAAAGGGTACAGTGATACGAGTTTATCCCTCGCATTACATGACAAGGCGCATTTAATGCGTCTTGCTTAGGTGTCCTTGCTTTATCGGGGACGGGGGAGAGCCATGTCTCGTCCGTCGCCGCTCCCTTTCGTGTCGACACGCGCGCTGGCCAGCGGTGCCCGTGGTGCCCGTGGTGCCATGTAGGCAGGCAGGCAGCTGAGGTGGCGCAGCGGTGGGTCTCCACGAAGATCCGCTTGCCGCCACGCAGGTGCATGCCCAACTGGTTGGGTCGGCAGCTGCATGCGGACGGTGGTGAAGGTTTGATTGGCGTGGGCCTGATGGTGGCCCTACGGGTGTCCTTGGCAAGGGCTTCGTCGTAGCCCCGGCAAGGGTCTTGCCGGGGGCCCCGGCAAGGGTCTTGTCGTGGCGCCTGTTGTCATCCTCGGCAAGGCTCTTGCCGGGGGCCTTGTGATCCTCCTTGGCTGGGATCCCGCCAAGGGTCGTCATCTTCTATAGTGTGTATCTGATCTTGAATGTCTTCACAAAGATCTGCATGCCACCATGGGGATGTGTCCTAAATCCTCGCCCCATGGGGGCAGTGGACTCAAGGGTGATTCACTCCGTAGGTGTGGGGCGAGCGGCCACGGCAAGGATCTTGCCGGGTTTGCTAAAACCGCCCCCCGGCAAGGATCTTGCCGGGGGAGTCCGCTTCGTCCCCTTTGCTCTTTGTGGCCTTGGTCTTGGCGTCATTCTGCTCCTTTCAAGCTTTGGCCTTACCTTGGCTCACCTCCCTTGCCTTGCTTAGTGTGGCGGTGCCCGCGGCTCAGACTGCCCGTGCACAGTTATAGGGGTACAAAAAGTGTACCCCTCTTTTTGTACACCGACATAGTACTACTAGTGCTAGTACTTCGGTTATAAAAAAGGGAACTACCTAACCGAAAATTACTCTACCTTTCCTCCTCATAAGTGCTTCTTCTTCGTTCGTCGTTGCCATGGCGGTGAGCAGAGCTCTAGGTCGAGAACTACTCAGAATAAGGAGCGCAACCAAGGCTGCGGAAAAAAAAGAGGGCACGCCGCCACGCAGAGACCTCGAAAGATCTCTCACGGGCAGGCGATGGCTCCCAAGAGCGCCCTAGCCGCGGAGGCGAACATGCCGAACCGGCGGAGCTGGAGTCGTTCCCACGACGGCATGCCCGATCAGCTCAAGAAGCACCTCAATAAGCAGAAGGAGTGCATCCAAGGCTTGATGGAGTTGCTGACGGAGAGCCTCGACGACATGCCCACTGAGCTCAGTCAGCAGGGGGAGTTGACCGCCGTCTTGGTGATGCTGCTGAAGAAGAGCATTGCCTCGGAGAAGAAGGCGACCGGCAAAATCCTGCGACTTCAGGAGGACAAGGCGAAGCTCTGCCACAAGATCGACCTGTTGAAGGAGAAGAACACCGGCTGGAAGAAGCTGCATGAGAATAGTAGTTCCTCGATGAAGATGCTGCAGCCCTCGCCATGGAATGAAGGAGGAGTTGGCGAAGCTCGATCGAGCACCCGGCCGCTGTCAAGGTACGTAATGCGGCCGTGGAACAGATGATGAAGGCTCGTGTCGAGAAATCCCGTCATGGACAGAATGAAGAAGATGGCGGAGGAGACGCGCAAGGTGATGGAGGTCGTGGAGGCGATGAAGAAGCAGTTACGACTCATGCTAATTAGATCATTTGGGGTGATAATCTTCCTTCTTCTTTTGCTGCTGTGTTTCATCTTTTGCTTCGGTGTTTCACCAAGATGTGTCACATTCTCTGCGAGGCATGAATAGAACAATGGTTTTTGTTTTTGAGGAATGAATAGAACAATGCTAAAATGAGATGACTAGCAAATTAGATCATTTTTATCGCCATATGGCATCGGGCTGTCGTGTTTCGTGCTCCTCCATCGCAAAGACTACTCCAAAGTGGAAAACTTGAGTATACCGCCGGTTCTTTGCTCCTCCTCGATCAGGTCGTCGGCGCATTTATCGAGCAGTCAAATCACAGGCCCCGCCTTCCAGCAGAATGAGCCGTCAAATCACAAAGGCCCTCGCCTCGTGAAACCGACCAAGCTAGACTGCCCCGCCTCTAGCCTTTTAAAAATGTATACTTTTGTACAGCAGTAGTATCGATGGATTGCGCCATGGAGCAAAAGTTTAAAAAAGGTGGTACATATAGAGAGCGCTCGTCGCCAAATTATGCATATAGTAATAATAAAAAGGCTAGTCACAATAATGGTGTCCAGCACAATCCACCCCTCAAATAAAACTAAGCACCCTGGAATTCTTTGACAAAACTAAGCACCTTGAAATTCTTTGACAACTAAACTACTGGCTATTTGATGTTGCCCATATATATTGTACGTATATAATGTGAAGAAACGAGTGGTAGTACTATACCAACTAAAAGATGAAATGTAAGAAATACTAGTATGTACTTCATCAAGAGTTAAAGTAACAAGAAGAAACATAACATAGTTCTCACTGGGGCTCAAAGACAACACACCCTCAAATTAAATTAAGCACACCTGAAATTAAACTTTGCAACTATTCCGTAGACACTGCATTAGAACCACCATGAGCAACGACACTGCCACCTTACTCGGAGTCCTCGTCCACGCCCTCGACTTCGCCCTTGTCCCTCTTCCACTTGGCCGATACTTCTTTGCTTGAACCGCCAACTTGGTTGTTGCTCTTCATCCAACCCTTGTAGATATTGAAACAAAGGTAGCCATCCATTGCAGCGCATCGATGTGGTCTATATCTAGTACATTCCGCTGCCATGCATGACGATGAAACGTGTATGGAGGTTTCTCCAGCCACTGCATCTAAGGATGAACCATGGCTTCTGCCAGGTCAGCATTGAAGGTCGACGAGAGGACACCAACCGATTCTTTTGGAGGTTGAAGGTGTTGCCTACAATGAGGCCTATCCGACGCAAGACTTCTTTGTCGTTACCAAAGTCTACTGTAATGAATTTGACTAAGTTGCTCTCGAGGAAGTCCTTAAAATCCATGCACTCAATGTCGGCATGGCATATGTGGTAGACCAAGCATAAGTCATGCACGCAAACCTCGATCATGGCGGGCTTCTTCCTCTCTTCGTCCTTTAGATCCTTCTCTCGTCCCACGATTGTGGTGTACTCAACATCTAGCCCAGCACCCACTCATCATCTGAGTCTTCGAACATGCGTCTGAAGCGAGAAAGGCATCCTTTCACCATCGCGGAAGAATGGGTGTAGATGACGTCGAACTCATCACCGGTGATGGTTCTAACCTTGTACTCACCGCCGATCGGGGAGATTTGGGACACCATGGATTTGGGAGGAGGGTTAGGATTAGTGGAACTGCCGTAATGTACTAATGTGAATGGACGGGACGACTAGGAGCGAACCATCGTAGTATTAAAGGACATGCGGGTATGAGTAGGAGCGAACGCCAGCGTGCGAACGGCAGGGTAGTGGCTTTCCATTCTCCCTTGATACGGGCTTCCGAGAGCCCTTGGATCGGAGATCGAACGGTTGCATGGCGTGATTCTAGACCTATGGGTGAATATCCTATCCTGGAGGGTTATTCTGGAAATTTTTAGCAACTTAGCATGCGACCGTTTGATCTCAGATCCAAGGGCTGCCAGCAGCCCGTATCATGGTCGCGCCTACCACGACCGTCGCGTCGCTCGCGTGGTCGCACCCTTGGAGATTTAACACGGTGCGTTAGGCTATCTGATGTTGGCATGTCATACATAGTCATCACTTAGTCACTCATACTACAACAAGGTTGGCTATAAGTGTATTTTTTTACTCCTCTCTATCTCTTTCTTTGTACTCCCTCCATCCCATAATATAAGAACGTTTTTGACACTAGCTAGTGTAGTGTCAAAAATGTTCTTATATAATAGGACACAGGGAGTACTAGTATTCATTGCATTTGCCAAGGAGTGACCTCTTCCAATGAAATGGTGTTGCTAAGTTTGCTTAATTTAATTAGCTATAGACTCAAAATTGTCTTTTCACCTAGGTACACGCGCTTAGCACCGTTTCTTCCTTGGGTCACCAAACTAGTCTCTCTCTTCTTGATTAACTTGCCACATCAGACTTTATGCCTATGTGGCAAGCTTAAGCACCTGTAGGAGCAAGTAAGTACAATAGTGTGCTTTACATGGCATTTTTGCATATGTGGAGGAAAGAGAGGCAAGGAAAAAGTGGAGAAGTGGGCTCTCATGCAAGAGCCAGCCTCTACTACTACATAGTGGAGCATTGGGAGAGGCACCTGTATGGAGGTGGTCAGGAATCAGGAGACTCACACCGGTCGTAGCGCCGCAGTTAAAATGATAATGGCAAGTCAAATCATGGGGCCCCACCTGTTCAGCAGTAACTCGCTGTCAAATCACACAGCCCTACGTTTGCAACAGCCCACTCCTTCGTCTTCTCGCGTCTCTGTCGAACCGACTAGGCGGAACTGTCCCGCCGCCTACCGGGAAGGAAAAGCCCTGCCCTCGACTTTTAAATAGTATACAAATACTAATTTTGTATCCATGGATTGCACCCGCGCCATGGAGCAAAGCGTCTAGAAAACGGCGGTACACATGTACGGAGTATACAACACGCCTGTCGCGTTCGCTGCCGCACCCAAGACGGTCGGTCGGTCCGCACGCTGCTCTTCGAATGGAACAGCGTCATATTGCGTTCGCACACACATGTGGGACGGCAATTGAGAACCGACCATAGGCACACTCCCGCCCCGCAAGTCGGGTGACTTAATAGAAGAGGGAGACGAGCGATAGTACTAGAGAAGTGTTGTACTACGTTGGTGCTCGGACGATCCCTCGCAAGACACGGAAGATCGCAAGGTCCATGCATGTGACCAGACTCCAGCAGACACGCTGGATTGGCTATCGCTACATATCGTGCAGGTTGTGTTGTACATGGCTGTAGTTGTGGTGAGAAATCTAAAAAAGGTTTCTTGTCATCTCGCAAAATTATGTGTCATGTGCTTCGGATCACTGCGAGAGTTAAACAAATGACAACCGAGTTGGGCTAGTCATTGGGGCACAAGCACGAAAAGGTGACTACTCGGCTGCCATCTAGGTCAAGCCGGCTATGTTAATTAGGACATCTATAGACGGACCCCTTTTCTACGAGTTTATCTTTAATTTGAGCTTTGTTCCTCGTCTAGTTTGTCCGTCGGGATTCATGTTGTCTCCTTTGGGCAGTGAGGTTATGATTTCTTGTCATGTGGCATTTTTTCGTGTTATATGTTATAATTCGGCGCTTCATATCAAAATGACGACAAGTGCGCCTCCGGGCCACGTGCATGAAGACTTCTCGACAGTCATTGACAAGGTCAAGCCGGCTCCGGTAGACAAAAGAAAACTAAGTACTACTCCACTATATAGGCAGGAGCCTCCGCGCTTGCTTGCTAGTGTTGCTCTCTTCACACCGTCTCGGCCTCTCCAGATCTAAACACGACAGTGGTGGCCACACACACTCTCTCTCTGCTCACCGCTGGTCACAGATCCAGCCGGATCCTCTCCGCCGAGGAAGGTGAGAAGGTTCAACGTTCATGTGGTCGTCCTCGGCGACGACTCTTACCCACTACTGGGCGCGTCCCGATCAGCCTGCCTTGCCGTTCTATCCCAAGCACCGTTGGCGAGGGAGGGCCTCCGACCCCTTCTTCCTTGCTGCCGTAGTGTGGGCAGATCCGGCCTCCCGCCGCCCACCTAGCGACATCCCAGCGACCATCAGGTATAACTTCCTTCGAAACCGGCCTTGCTCTACTTCCCGAGCTCCTAACGTCGCTGCATTTGTAACTTTTACTATTTCTCAGGCCCCCTCGTAGATAGGATCGATCGGCTGTTTGAAAACCACCTAAATTATTTTACGTTTAAGAGGTAAAACTAGTTCATGCACACAAATCGAGTACTACTTGGTTCAAACAAGGAAGGAAGGGGGTGGGGGTGGGGGAGGATTTGCTACCTGAATCTAGGACTTGGTCGAAAGAGGAAATAATGGGGGCGAAAAGTAGCAAAGACTGGCTATCCAACTGGTCTCTAGGTCTAATAGGGAAATAAAGGGAAATGCAGTACAAACTCAATATAAACCCGATCTATTGGTTGAAAAAGGAAAGAAAGTGGGGACTAGGGGACAAGTCAACAGAGTAAGTCCAGCACTAGATTTGCTAGCCTCACACAGTATAAGGTGGCTATACCGAACAAAAATGGGACCAACCCAGATATCCTGTTCTGATGTTTGTTGCCCCGAGCCACTCTTATGTAATGCCACTGGTAAAATGTAGCAGTCACACTGTTAAAAGTAAGGACACGTTAAACCAATGTTGTTTTCAATGTAATGCCTCCAGTAATATGAATCAATGGCACTTCTTTACATGTCCTGCTAAAATTTCCCATTAAGATAAGTTTGTTCTTTTCGTTAGAAATGCAACTGTCCTGGTCCGCCTACTCACCCGTGCCCAAAGTAAAGTCGTATTTAACAGTTGTCATAGTTAATCCTAATGCCCACACTAACATCTAGCAATACCACTTCTTTAGAAATTGCTATTGTCCTTGTAGGATTGCCATTCAGATAAGGAACATGCTTCTTTTCATTTGATGCATGTTTCATCACTTGTTAGTCACCCTCCTTTCCACTTTTTTTGTGCAAACAGAGATATACATTTCACGCTCAATCTTAGTTGAACTGCACAAATGATATCCAAATTATAGTTGAGCATTCCAGGAGCTTCACAACCAACCTTGATGTTGCTCAATTTTATTGCAACTAATGAAGAAGAAGCTCTGTGGATTTCGTTTTCTAATGGAAATGGAACTGGGGCTGGAGCCCTTTTCTTAATTTTTTTTGAAGAAGAAGCTGCTAGCTCACAGGACATTGCTTCATTTTAGGTGAACTGCACCAAAAGGTCCCATGAATTGAATCATCCATGTTGGTGACTGAAAGAGCCAGCTTGACATCCCGCCTAAGCACCCCTGCCTCCATCCTTGCGACGCACGGTACACCTCGCTTGCCACCTGCTCAACCCTAGTGTCACTGATAAAATGAAGTAATAATACAGTTAAAATAGAGCGAGTGTCATCTCTATCATTTCATTTCCAATGTAGATAAAGAAAGTGCTTCTCTTTGGAAAGTATGTTTCATCAACTAGTGCCATTGTTAATGTTTAAGCGTTTCTGCAAACTGGGGTGCTTAATTTTAGTTGATATGTACAAAAATAGAGATTTGAATGTCTCAAGGCGCCTCCTTGTACTACTGATGTACATTGATGTTCATCACTGGAAGAAGGTGTATCTGGGAGACGTGGAAGATGTCCAGTATGAGGCGTCGCAGGGCCCATCTCGCCGTCGCAACATTGCATACTATGATACTATCGCAATATTTTCTTCTATTTATTTTGTGTGTTTCATCAACTAGTGCCACTATAGTGTAATTACGCTTTTTCATTATTTGTGCAAACAGGGTTATTCAGCTGCATTTTGGTGGAACTGCACAAATGTACGTATGGAACTAGCATATATGCAGAGTGTGAGGTGGGCCAAGTAAAAATTACCGACACCAACCATGCTGCATGCACGCATTGGCATCCACCACCACCAGTGGGATGTGTGGCGCTCTCTGTGGACGGATCTTTCTCGGCGGCAAATCCTCTAACCAAATACTAGTAGCTTATATTGGCAGTTTTCTAGGGAGTACTCTTTTCTGAAGGAAGCACCAATCTATTTTTCTTTATTTGTACACTGTGTCACAACTTTGACCCAAAGGTCCAGAGCTATTTTAGGGTGATTGGCGTAATACTCGGAGACTGATTGTAAGCATGATTTTCATTAGCTGTCATACTGATTGTAAGCATGAGCAGGTGGAAGATTAGATTAGTGCAAAGATTACCTTAAACCCTACCGCCGCCGTTGAAACGAGGCGAGCGTCGAGGGAACCATGGAGAACGGCGGGGAAGCGACGTCGCGCCATCCGACCTCCTCTTGCGGTGGGAGAACGGATACTCCTGTGGCTCCAGCTGGCTCTGCACCGTCACGAACGACACACCATACTTGATCGATTTGTTATCCTCTGGGTGCTCGACCTTCGACCTGTACGCCCACCACCTCCGCCTGACTGTCGCCTCGGCGAATCTGTCTACTCCATCGCCCAGAGAAGATACTCGATGAACACGGAGGACTGCGGCGTGACTGCCGCCGAGGAGTACATGCACATCGTCGCCCTCTCGCTCTTTCACATACATTGCCACATGGCCCGCACCGTCCTCGAAATCTCCCACTCATTGTCAAACCAAGTAAGGACGGCCTTCAACTTGGCTAACTTTGCCTAGTCTCCGCCGGCGATCTGCCTGATTCGCTGCTGCAACCTCTCCATAGATGTCCTTCTGAGTGGTCCGGTGCTAGCTTTGGAAGATGGGAGGAGAGATGATGGTCTTGCAATAGAGAAGAGGGAGAGGCAAGACGGTGGTTTTGGAATGGAGATGATGGAGAGGAGAGGAGGTGGTTTTGCAATGGAGAAGATCAGAAGAGGGAGAGGCGAGACGGTGGTTTTGGAATGGAGATGATGGAGAGGAGAGGAGGTGGTTTTGCAATGGAGAAGAGGGAGAGGTGCGTGCGGCAGCGATTTAGGATTGGACGAGAGGGCCGACGCGCTGTGATTGGATCAAAATCAAAATCAATTTACCCTTCAATTAAGAAAGCGACCCCACATTAACTAGTCTCCATTTTATTCTGGGTCATAATTGACCATGATTTTCGCACATAAAATATATGTTATACGTTGCAAAAATAATATAATTTGAAAGTACATTCAGATACAAACCAAACGATACATTTTTTGGTGACATGCATTCACATTTTGCTTGTCAGGTCAAACTTTGACCCAATATACGCAAAACAACAAAAAAAAATACTTCCAAGACCAACGCCGCTCTTCCGCTCTTCTCCTCTTAAACCACCGCCGCTCCTCTCCTATTCCTATCTAAATCCAGCGCCGCTCCTCTCCTCTTCCATTTCAAAACCACCGCCCTCCTCTCCTGCTCCAGTCCAAAACCAGCGCCGCTCCTCCCGCTCTAATCCAAAACCAGCGCTGCTCCTCTCCTCTTCCATTCAAAACCACCACCGACGAGTGAAGGTGCTGTGGAGAAGTAGATCGATGGAGGAGTACAACTGATACGTGAGGATCGCAGACGGCGACCCTGTGAAGCTAGCTAGGATGTTGGAGATACAGTCTTGGTTTGACAACAAGGACCAACTAGCGGCGACGGTGACATCCATGGCCAAATATCTGCAACAGAGCGAAAAGGCGGCGATACTCCTAGAGGGAGTCGCGCGGGAGTACATAGAGCTGCTCCTCTGGGCCATGGAGCAAACAGAATCACCGAATCCAATCGTGAGGGAGCGGTGGTGGGAGTATCGATCCCAGATGGAGCATCCAGCAGAGATTGAAGGACCAAGCATCTACAGGGTGCCGTTTGTGAGGGTGTCCTGCCAGAGCGAGCCGGTGGAGTCTTCGTCGATCGAACCCAACTGGAAGAGGAGAAAAGCAGTTGTCCTGACGACGCTTCCCCGCCATCCTCTCCCTCACCATTCACATCGTCTCACAGGGTGGCTGTCTGCCACCGAGGAATAGGAGGGGACTGCCCCCGAGCCCAATAGTCGGGCAGGTTGTGAATTGTCAGGAGGAGCTTAGGGTTGTCAGTATTTGCAGGTTGTGAATTGTGTTTTGTGTTGTGTATTTTGAGAGTACTTTCAGATATGAATGTCTTTGGAATTTCAGATTTGCAGTATTGAGCATATGAAGTTTTATGAACTATAGAGATCTATTTTTAGCACTTAAAAAATTGTAGTTTCATAGGAGTATAAAAGTGCAGACAATGTGATTCTCAGAGAAGAAACTGCAAGTTTCAGTTTTAGATAAGAAACTGCAAGTTCAGTTTTAGATAAGAAACTGCAACTTTCAGAGGCAGAGCATTTATATTAACACGGCCTTTTCAAACAGGGTTGACATCATGTTGGGAGTTTTATTCATGGTCGAAAATGGAACTACCAGCCAGTTAACATCATGCTGATCAACATTCATGCATAGCACATCTTCATATGATGCACAGTCAAAATGCCCACACAATGTCGAGTGTGCGAAACACAGAGAAAACGAGGGACGAAGTTTTGGCAAGTGTTGGACGTGGTGTGCGTAGATGACAATGGGGACCCACATGTCAATAAATGCAGAGGCAAAAAAATTGGAGATATTTTCCCTGCACATGTGGAATCGAACACGGGCGGAACAGCTGTCGGGTAGTGTCACTTGGCCACTAGGCTAGTTCAGTAGTTTCGTTAATAATAAGGCACTTCCTCAGGTGGTCGGATCCCCTCCTGCGCCTTTGTGCGCTTGCTGTGACGCCGCTGTCTGCCGTTGTGAACATGCTGAACAAACGAGAGGAGTCTGGAGAGGACTGTACGTGGAGAGGCGGACAATTGGGACCCACCAGGTCTATGACCGTACGCAAGCAAGTGCCTCATCGAAAAACTATTTCCTCCTAATGCTATACTGACATTAGGACCCACGGGTTTGTCAACATAGTTACATTCTTTTTAGGTGCTTCAACATAGTTACTATAGGAGATAAATTCACAACGAAGCCGAGGAGCTGGCAGGTATCATTTATTATCACTGGGGCAGCAAGTATCAGCCGGGTTTTGGGCTGCCCCGTCTAGGCTTTCATTTTTAACATGCGCAGCCCACGACCTCGGATGGGAGGTCCATAGGCCTGTTTGTATTTTCTTGAGGGTCGTCATGTATCGACCGGCCTATGGACCTCCCACCCGAGGTTTTATTTTTCCTGAAACATCGGCAGCCCAATTTATGTATTTTTTTAAAGAAAACGCAGAGGTCTGTTCTATTTTTCTATATAAGAATAGGAACGCCAGGTCCAACTTATGTTTCCCTTCTAACTATATTATATATACTTAAATTATTTTATATGTTATTATATATTATTTTTATTGTCATCATATATTTAACAGATACTTATATATGTAAGAAACAATATCCCACATCTTATTAACTTATAAAAATAATTTCTTAACAATAAAATACTAGATTGTTTTGGCACGAAAATCCTAGTGATTGTGTACAAAAGCTTGGTAAGATTTAAGGACGAATGTAATAATATCACTTATTATTTAAATATATTTATAACAAAATGCTCAGCCCCTTTTATTTTTTGATAACATTGCTGGCCCAACCCAACATTATAATTAGAATCAGCCCAGCAAAATCGTGTATTTCGATAAAGTGAAAATGACCTGTAATTTTTTAGGAAACAAAATAAATGGGCCACATGGACGCTACATTATTTGTTCACCCAGCCCAGCTAATGGACTGTAATTCAAAAAAAAGATCAAATTGAATGTAAAATTCTACCGCGCAAAAAAAAGACTGTAAATTCTGAAGAAAAAAAATGGGTTGAATACGTGCTACATTTTTGGAGGCTGAAATGTGGGCCAATAGATCGAAGCCAATGCAAGTCATTGTCAATTTAGTCAACAAATGATTCTGACATGTTAGTCATTGGATTTACATCCAACAGCCGACATCCATCTTCAATCTCTCGTCTTCTTCCTCCAGCGCCGCCAGGACCACTGTAACGCCCCGGATCCGATGCGCCAGGTGTCTTCCAGTTATTCGCCGTCGTTGCCATGTCATTTGCTTGCGTGTTGCACTTTGCCATGTCATCATCTGCATTTCATATCATGTCATCATGTGCATCGCATTTGCATACGTGTTCGCCTCATGCATCCGAGCATTTTCCCGTTGTCCGCTTTTGCAATCCGCACTCCTATGTCTCCCGCGCCCCTTTTGCCTCTTTTCATGTGCGGGTGTTAAACGGTCTCGAATGGACCGAGGTTTGTCAAGCGGCCTTGGTATAGCACCGTAGACCGTTGTCAAGTTTCGGGTCATTTGGAGGTCGTTTGGTACTCCAACGGTTAACCGGTAACCGCAAAAGCCCCTTCTCTTTGCAGCCCAACACCCTTTCAAAGTGGCCTAAAACCCAGCAAACTCCCTCCATGCTCTCGGTCGTTCGATCACGATCAAGGGTCGAAACCGCACCTCATTTGGAGTCTCCTAGCTCCCTCTACCTATAAATATGTGCTCCTCGTCCAAATTCGCGGATGATTCCCCCGAAACCCCTAGCCTTTCCACGTCCGCGCCGCCGCCGCCGAGCCAGTGGCATCGTGCCACGTGGCCCTCCGCCTCCTCCACAGGCGCTTCGGGCCGGGCCCATCCGGCCCGCCCTGCCCGGCCGGCGCCGCCGCCGCCATGGTGCCCCCCTTGCCGCTTCCGCCGCCACGCCGCCATGTGCCCCCCCTCACCGCCCGCCACCGCCCGCTGCGGCGCGCCGCCACCTCGCCGGCGTCGCGGCCGCTTAGCCTTCGCAAGGCTTGCGCCCGCAGGCCGCCCTCACCGCCCGCTCCTCCCGGCCCGTCTCGCCGCCCGGCCGGCAACCGCACGCCTGCCACGGCTCACGCGAGCTCGCCGCCCGCAGCCTCGCCCGGCTGCCGGCCGATCTCCGCCGTCCTCGGCGCCCGCTGGTCCGCCCGCGCCATTCGCTGCCTCTCAAGCCTCCACCTCGCCGCCCCAAGGCCACTCGCCGACTGCTTGCCCGGAGAGCTCGCCGGAGCTCTCCTCCGGCCAGATCCGGTCCGGGGTGGATGAGATCCACCACCACGCCGAACCAAACGCCGGCGCCCGAGTCCGGATCTCCTCGTCCCGCACCACCTCGTCCAGGTTGACTTTCCCCCTCCCCCGAAATCCACTAAGTCCGAAGTTTTTGATATTTTGTTGCATTTTCATCATGCCATAACTCTCTGCATATTGATCCGTTTTGTGCGTATAATATGTCAACTTGTTCGTCTCGACGAGTAGATCATTTCATCTCATTGCGTCATTTTCATTTGAGCTCATCTTGATGCCCGAAATGCTGTTAGAAGAGTGCTATGTGATGTTAGTTCCTGTTTCTTAACAGAACTTGCACTTTTGTCATTTTTGCCATGATTGATGTGTGCACCCTATGAACTTGAGTCCTACATGTGTTTTGTAATATGCCATGCCATCTTTACAGGGGTATATGCCATGTATTTTTGTGATCTATGTGGTGACTAGCACAAGCATGCAAACTAGGCTTCATGATGTTGCTGATTTCAGCCCCTGTTTTGCTGATATTTTTATGCCATGTTAACTTGATGCTACCGAGAGATCCATGGTTATTTTGAGATACTTCAGTAAGGATGTTTTGAACATATGGTTATGCTCTATCCATCCATGCCCTTGTTTGCAATTATGGAGTGCCATAGCTTGAGTCAATCAAGCTCTACTTTTGCTATAAAATGTTTCCTGGCAGGTTGTTTACATGTTATTCAATTTTGCCAAGGTTGTTGTAGTTGATCCATGTATGCTATGTTGTTGTTCTTGCCATGTATAGCTTCTATGCCATGTCTTCTTACTGTGAGTTGCCTTGCCATGCCATGTATTGCTCTGTGGTGAGTGGTTCAAGCTCACCAACATGCCTACTTGTTGTTGTTCCTGCCATGTTTAAATCTGTAATATAACTTGCCATGTTTACATGGGTGCCATCATATTTTCTGATCCTTTTTGGCTTATGGTCAGCAAGGGACTTTTGTTCTATGCAAGATTCATGCCATGCCTTTGTTTGCCATGTTAAGTTCATGTAGCATGTTGTTTGATAGCTCTAAACATTGCAACCTGATGTTATTTCTGCCAATGCCTGAACCTGTTATTATTTGCAATCTTGCCATGTCATTTTGAGCATGTTCTAGTGATTTCTGGAGATAGCTCAGTGTTCATGTTTTGTAATGCTTTACCTGTACATCATGCTCATGCCTTTTGTTTTCATATTTAGGTGCTGTAGCATATTGTTTTGATGCTTGCAATATGCCTAGTTGCTGTTTTGGACAGATTGTTATCATGACTTGTATAGGGTGTATGTGTTGAACCGTTGCTCCGTTTTGAGTGTGCTCTATATGAAACTTCCTTGATTTTGCATGTAGTTTCATATTATCATGTTGCATCCTTGTTTTGAGGTGTTTGCTTGATGTTTGTATGCATTTCGCATCAATGCCATGTTTAACTTGTTTTGCTCATATCTTCTAGGCCGTAGCTCCGAATCTAATGAACTTTATATGTAACTTGACTAGAATTTCGTGTAGATCATCGTGGTGCATCTTAACTTGCTGTTTAACCACTTGAACTTAAGGTTTATACAGATCTGGACCAATTTCGAAATTTGCATATGAGGACTTACCGGAATTGTTATATGTTGCTTCCGGCCTCATTTAAACTTGCCTTGATGTGTTGCTCTTGTTTGCATCATCTCTTGCCATGAGTAGCTTCATGTAGTTTTGTCATGCATCATGCTTGTTGTGCATCATGCCTTGTTCATGTGTGGTATGTTTACCTATGTTGTGTGCTTCTTCTTGTTAGTTCTCGTTTCGTTGCGATCGTGAGGATTCGTTCATCTACGCTTGGTTCGTCTTCGTGGCTTCGTCTTCTTCATGGACTCGTTCTTCTTCCTTGCGGGATTTCAGGCAAGATGACCGCTACCCTGGATCTCACTACTATCATTGCTATGCTAGTTGCTTCGTTCTATCGCTATGCTGCGCTACCTATTACCTGTTTATCAAGCCATCCCAAATTGCCATGTCGCCTCTAACCTTTTGCACCCCCCGGCAAATGCTTGTCTAAGTGTTGGTCCAAACTAGAGTGCTTTGCATAGCGCCCCTCAAGGAAACTTGAGGTTTGGTTTTAGTTGTACGGACTGCTCATCCGGTCGTGGCTCGAGACGAGATACGCTGCGGCTAATATCGTGGTGTCGACGCCGGGAGGTCTTGCTGGTCTTGTTTTATTGCTGTCGAAATGTCTTGTAGCCGGGATTCCGAGACTGATCGGGTCTTCCTAGGGAGAAGGAATATCCTTCATTGATCGTGAGAGCTTATCATGGGCTAAGTTGGGACACCCCTGCAGGGTATAAACTTTCGAGAGCCGTGCCCGCGGTTATGTGGCAGATGGGAATTTGTTAATATCCGGTTGTAGTAAACTTGAAGAAAACTCTTCTAAAATACACCAACCGTGTGCGTAACCGTGAGTGTCTCTTTTCGGGGTTGATCGAGAGGAGAACACGGTTTCTGGGTTATGTCTGACGTAAGTAGGAGTTCAGGATCACTTCTTGATCATTACTAGTTGACGACCGTTCCTTTGTTTCTCTTCTTGCTCTCATTTGCGTATGTTAGCCACCATATATGCTTAGCCGCTGCTGTAACCTCACCACTTTACCCCTTCCTTTCCCATTAAGCTTTGCTAGTCTTGATACCCATGGTAATGGGATTGCTGAGTCCTCGTGGATCACAGATTACTACACCATCAGTTGCAGGTGCAGGTTTGCGATGATCATGACGCGAGAGCGATGTTTGCTTGTGTTGGAGTTCTCCTTCTGCTTGTTCTTCGATCAGGGGATAGGATCCAGGTCGGCAGCCTGGGCTAGCAGGGTGGATGTCGTTTGAGCTTCTGTTTATGTTTCATCCGTAGTCGGATGTGTTCTTGTACATGATGTTGATGTATTCTTGTGGCACTCATGCCTTATGTATGTATCCCTACCTATTATGTAATGTTGATGTAATGATATCCACCTTGCAAAAGCGTCTTCAAGATGCGCTTCTATCCTTGGTGGGACCTTCGAGTTCCTTTTGGATAGGGTCGCATCTTGGGCGTGACAACCACCTCCCGCCTCCTGCTGCTAGCAGCTCTGCTTAGCACGCTTTGCTATAAAGCGCTACTCCATTGTTGGCCAGGCCATCCCTCCACCCCTCCACACCTCCTGTTCTTCTCCACCAACTGCCGAACCACAACGCACTAGAACCAGTTAACCCTCGTACACCTCTCCGTCTGTGACTCTACTCCCGCGTCTTCCCATCTCCGGCTCGTTGCTGTCCGGGGCCTCGCCGTCGTCCACCACCTTGGATGCGCTCGGCGCGGCGTGGTCAACATGGTCAACGAACGACACCGTCGGAAGTAGACTATGTGTGGAGAGGCTGACAGGTGGGTCCACGGCCGCACACAAGAAATGCCTCCTTATTACGCGCAAAATAATGATTCCTCCACCTGACATCTGGGACCCACCGGAAGGGCCTCTGTATTTCGTGAAAAAAATGTGCCCCCCGCTGATAGATCGGACCCACCAGTTATCTTCGCACGCAAGGAAGTGCCTCCTTATTACGCACAAAAAAATGAATACTCCCCCTGCCAGCTGGAACCCAGCATAGTGGGAGGCTGACTTGTGGCCCTACCAAGTTGACGGGGACGGAGGGCTTTGTCAACTTAGTCAATATGAACGATTCTAGCTCTTGTTACCGTACGATGTTCATCCAACGGCAGTAGTGCTTCTTCAACCTCTGGTCTTCTTGCTCCAGCCGCCCAAACCAACGCCGGTCGTGCCGCGTGCTCCTGCCTCCCGTGGCCGGTTGTGATGTCGCGGAGGCCACACCGCCCCCTACTACTCCCACCGCTAGCCAGGCCATCCCTCTACTCACCCACACCCCCTGTTATTCTGCGGTGACGGCAGCCTCACACCGCAGCCGAACCAGTGAACCCTCGTACTCCTCTCCGCGCGGGCTTCCACTGCCGTGTCTTCCCCGGCTCCGCGTTGTCCCCTTCCTAGGGCTCGTCGTCGTCCACCACCCTGGTGCTCTCCGCGCGGCATGGTCAATGTGGTCAAGGAACGACTTCCATTGGAGTACTGTACGTGGAGAGGCTGACAGCTGGGTCTGAAAGTGCTAGTTATCGACTAGAGGGGGGGTTGAATAGCCAATTTTTATGAAAGTCTTCAAAACATGGGAGTTTCGAAGAAAAACAGGAGAAACAACACTATTCGTATGCAGCAGAAGGTAGACTACACTAGACAAGCCATAGTCAAGTATTCAATGAAGTGAAAGAACAAAGACTATTAGCAGCTAGGTAGTAAGGATCAGGGTGGAAGATAGTATGAAGCCAATCAGGACAAGTAGTCAAACAGTGAAGTCAAACAGATTATGCAAGCAAGCAATGACTTCACGAAGACAAACTATAAGTAAAGAGAAGTGAGAGATAGAACCAGTAGCTTCAGGAAGACAAGGTTTGTTCGACCAGTTCCATTCTTTGTGACAATTGTGACGCGTGGGTTAGGGAGGCTGAGATTTAACTCAGAAGACCGCGTCTTCACCTTATTCCCCTTGAGCTAAGGACACCTAGTCCCCGCCCAATCACTCTGGTAAGTCTTCAAGGTAGACTCCCAAACCTTCACATACTTCGTTCACCGACAATCCATAATGACTCTTGGATGCTCAAAACGTGAGGCCTAACCGGCTAGAGGATTCACACTCCTCAAGTGTAACAAGTCCTCAGATCACGCGGACAGAAGGACTTCAGTGATGCCAAACACTCTTTAGGCTCTGGGTGGTTTGGGCTTTGTCCTCGCAAGGATTCTCTCTCTCAAAGGCTTCGGAGGTGGGTTGCTCTCAAACGACAAAAGCCGTATCTAACTCTGAGCAGCCACCAATTTATGGTGTAGGGGGTGGGCTATTTATAGCCACTGGGCAACCCGACCTGATTTGTCCGAAATGACCCTTGGTCACTAAGGAACTGACACGTGTCACAACGGTCAGATTTCAAACACACGCGGCAGCTTGACTTGGGCTACAAGTAAAGCTAACTTATCCGACTCTGGATAAGATTTGCTCTCATTGTCTTCACTCGAAGACATAGGATTTGGTTGAGCATCACTTCAGTCACTCTAACTTTGTTCACTTGGACCCCACTTAACAGTGCGGTGGTTCCTATGACTCAACAAAGAAGAAAAGGAAACAACGAAACAACTAAGTCTTCGTGCTCCATAGTCTTCACTCAATGTCTTCTCATGTCATAGTCTTCAATGTGAATATCTTCACAGACCACCATTGTCTTCAATGTCTTCACACATTTTTAGGGGTCATCTCCGGTAGGTAAACCGAATCAATGAGGGACTACTACCTGTGTTATCCTGCAATTCTCACAAACACATTAGTCCCTCAACCAGGTTTGTCGTCAGTACTCCAAAACCAACTAGGGTGGCACTAGATGCACTTACAATCTCCCCATTTTTGGTGATGGATGACAAACTGGTTGAAGTTTTCAACGGGGATAAAAGTATGTGAAATTGTAAGGGATTAAGATATTGTCTTCATAGATGGCAAAAAGGCTCGCCCTGAAGATGTGCATATATATGTTTTGCGTTGGAATGCAAATGCACATGGCAGGTTGTATTTGTGGAAATCCTCTTCATCGTATGAAGACAATACATCATGCATAAACAGATGTACAGGAATAATGATATGCATAATGAGAAATGGACGTCTGCAGAATGAGTTCATGCGGGATTTATCATAGTATATGCGGAATTTATCGTCGCATCACAGAATAGCAGTAAAAAGTAGCAGACGACCATCGAGTTTAAGTGTTACAACTCAAAGAACCAAATGTATCAAAAACGAGAGTTGTAAACACCATGCAAAAGTATAGCAACCACCCATATGGACCCGCTTGAAGACTATCAACATATGTTTCTCCCCCTTTTGTCAGTAAGGACCAAAAAGGTTTGAAGACATAGTTGCTACTCGTTCCCATGAGGAGTAGGTGAAGCAGCAGGGTCGTCGTTAAGGTTAGGTGGTGCAGAATAACTTGGTGCAGTGTCGACACGCGCCGAGGTTGGAGGTGGTGAGGTAGCATCATCGGTTTCATCAATAACTCTGGAGTGAACAGTAGCTACGGAGGAAGAGTACTCTCAGTCTTCAAGAGATGGGGTTCGACATAGCACAGCATTCCATGGAGGAGTGGAGTCGAACTTGAATCTCTCAATGAAGCCATCGTCTTGAAGATCAGCTTCAGCACTTAGTAATGTCAGACTCTTCCAGGACCTCCGACAGGTTTCATGAGTGACAAAGGCATTCTTGGTAGCAAGATTGTGAATGCGATTAACATCCACCAAGAGGCTTTACATCTGTCGTTTCAACCAGAAGTGATGCTTGTCTTGTTTCTGATGCAGGGCCACAAGAAGCTCTCGGTCATTGAGTACACGGGATCGCTTGAGAGATCTTGGCGCAATGGTGCTTTCTGTGGCTTCATTACGTGCACGGCGAGTGTTGCCGGCCAGCGGATAGACACGCGAAGCAGCCTGAACACCTTCAACATCCAGAGTGAAACTCTGACGATCTGCATTGTGAAGATATAGCACTTCCTTGGCAGGCTCTGGGTAAATGGCTTCGACTGACATATCAACCTCTGGCAGGAAGATAATATGGTTGCATGCAGAGGGCTGATAGTCAACAGCAGAGTGCAGCTTGATCAGACGCATAACCCAAGGAGCATAAAATTTTAGACCAAAAATGTCAGACCCAGATGCAGCAAACTGGCGAATGAAGAAATCTTGAGCATTGAAGCTTTTGCCATTGAGTCTGTAGAAGACCAATGTCTTCATTGCACCTTCAAGCTTTGCTGAGGAGGAATGCCCTTTGATCGGCCATAGAGTTCGCCGAATGATATGATAGATAGTGCATGGCAGATACTCAAGGTCTTCAACAAGGAATTCCTTGGGATACTCAGCATTTGAGGGCAGTGGCTTCATCATACCAAGCATCTGGCTTATGTTGGGCTCAGGTTTCTGAAAGATGCTCTCCAATGCATCGCGGTGAAGCTGACAACCTGGTTCATACAGTTCGCCTGGAGTGGAGAGGCCGGTAAGCTCAATGAGATCAAAGGCTTTGGCTTCATGATGAACGTTGCCCGTCATCCACTCAAGGACCCATGTCGTTATATCCCTGTTGTAGCCGCGAATGTGGAGGGTTGCATAGAATTGCAGTAGAAGCTCTTCATTCCAATGTTCCTTGTCAGTGACAAACTCCAGAAGACCAGCATCACGAAAGCAGTCTAGGGCTTCTTCAAGGCAGGGCAGACCAGCAATAGCTTCAGTGTCTAGTCGCATATGAGGAAATATGTGCTCCTGATTGTATAGAATGCAGGAGTAGTAGCTGCGCTGCTAGTAGCTCCAGAACCGATCTGATGATATTCGTGGCTTGGAATATGGGTTCTTGCCAGAATCAAAGAAGGTGTTGTGTGCAATGAAGCCGTTGACATTGAATGAGCGTGGTGCTGATGCAGAACCTGGGAATCTTGGCAGTCTTGGTTTTGGCTTCTGAACCTGAGGCCTATGCTCCACATGGTAGTCAAATTATGGTCCAGGAGCAGGCAGATGAACCATAATTGGCCATCTTACAGGAACAAGCTCGCCTTGGTAGAATGCATGCTCAAGTGTGTGTGGCCTTGGAGGCGGAACAGGAGCAGAGGCATTTGCATTGGCTTCAGGCTGCACATTAGATGCAGGTGCAGCATTGGCTTCATTCACTGTATTGACTTGAGACGCCACACTAGCTTCAGCCATGACAACGTCATTGGCTTCAGTGGCGTTGTTGGTGGCCGCCTCAAGATTCTCAACCTCCACTTGTGTAGCCGGAGGGTGCAGGCATGTATCGTTCTCCTCGAGAACAACTTCTTGATTTGTGGGGGTGTGGCAACATGTTCTTCTTGTCTTTCATCGGTTGTCTTTGCCGGAATCTCGTCGAAGCATTAGCTTGAGGCATGTGAACCGTCCGGTAGGATTGTCTTGAGGAAACACTTGACGTGCCAGAGCTGGACTGGTGGGAATCCTCTTCGTGATAGTCGTCATGGAGACCGAAGGCCTCAGGCCTTTGCGAAGCCGTTGAAACACGGGCGACGCTGTCGGTGGTGGTGTGGTCTCCATGTAATTGTCGTCATTGAAAATTGGACTGGTACCTTGCGTTGGTGTAGGATGAGGTGTACTTGGGGAGTCTTGAACTGGGGTAGCTGGTTGGGGGCGATCAGCCCATGAAGCATCCTGCGTGATTGGCGTCAAAGGACGACCAATACTGATGAGTTCGCTGCTCGTGTGAACAGGCGATGATACTGTGGGGTTCTGAATTTGAGGAAGGACTACATCATCTTCTACATTGTCTTGGGGACCAATGTCTTCAGTCGCAATGGGATCGACGACTGGAACTTCTTGTTCTTCAGGAGCCTCTGTGGAAGCAGGCTCATGTACAATCAACTGACGTTCTTGATTGTCGGATGGAGGGGGAGCATAAGCAATGGGTTCAACAACTAGGGGCTCTCTGGGAGCAGCCCGATCTTTCTTCTTGGTCTTTCTCTTCTTTGGGGGTGGTGCATCATCAGTAGTGCGCTTGATTTTGTGCTTTCTGGCTTCGGCTTTGGCTTCAGCTACCTTGGTCTTCTGTTGATCTGAAGCTGGTGTGGGGACCTTAGGCTTCGAGCCTGTAATGCTGGCAGGGAAGACGATGCGAGGTTCTTCCCACCGTGTAGCATTAGTTGGGGCCACAACAGACTTCTTCTTTTGCTTGGCAGCCATCTTGGGGTCAATACCAAGACGCCCAAGTGCCTTGCGCTTTTCAGCTTCGTTGTAAGCCTGAACACACTTGGCGGCAAGAATCTTCATTCTTTCTCTTGAGCCTTTGGCTTCTTCACGCTTCTTGCGAAAGGCTTCGTTAAGGTCATTCAACATCACCTTGAATTTCTGGGCATCAGCCACACTCAGCTTGGCCACATGCTTCTTGAACTGTTCCTTCTCAAAATCAATCTTGTGTTTCAGTTCAACAATGCGCTGGGCCAGCACCAGCTCAGGAGCAATTGCGCCTTGGAAGGCGACACTGATGCCAATGGGGAGTTGAAGATCATCAAAGCTGAGATCTTGATTGTCGAACCATTCATCAATGAAATTGTGCAAGATATTCACATCAAAGAGGGGCAGATCATTGAAGATCTCCGCCTCTTGCTTGCTCTTGATCAGCTGCTCAGGAGCATCCTCACCAAATTCTTCATCTGAATACAAGTCAATGGCTTCAGATACGTTCCTCAGAACGGCAGCTGGTGTTGGTGCTTGATTGCATCTCTGAACAGTTTTCTTCTGAAGCTTCTCGGTCCGTTTGGAGACACGAGATTGATCTTCAGAGGTGTTGCTTGGAGCAGGAGGGGCAGTTGCCAATGGCTTCACTCGAGAAGCCTTTGGTGCAGCAGTGGGTTTGGAAGCCTTAGCTTTCTTCTGCTTCTTTGGCTTAGGAGTAGGAGCTGGAGCTTCATCAGAGTCAGCACCATCATCAGTATGATCCACCTTTGCACCTTGTACAACGATGTGAGTGAGGAGGCCTTCAAAGTTGTAGAAGGGACCGATCCTATTCTCATTGGCTTCACGGGTTCCATCATCCCATGGAGAGGGCGGACCAGGGTTGAAGTCAAGTCCGAACTCCTTTTTGTTCTGCACAACTGAGTCTTTGGCAAACTGGTAATTGCGCTTGAAGAGATGGTCTTCGCAACACCATAGCAGAGAAGAAGGGTCAGCATTCTCTGGCTCTGGTCCGCGAACCATGCAAGGATAGAAGCCTTGCTCAATGGCTTTAGCTTGGGTTCTGGGTTGAAGATTTTTATACAGAATATCTCCCCAGGGTCGCTTGATGGCATTCTTCTCAGCATATTCTTGAGTGACAAATCGGTACTTGAACCATTCTTCAGCCCAGTATCTTCGGATTCATTGGATGCGATTCTTGCGACCAGTATAGGTTTCCTCAGGGTCCATTTTGTACAGCTCATGCAAATCTGGAGGCAGATCCTTGGAAGTGTTCCCATGACGCTTTCTGCCACCCTTCCTTGCTGGTTTCTCAGTAGCCATGAAGCTTAACCTGAAAGGCTTCAGAACTTGCAAAGGCTTCTTGCGGCTAGTCAGACAAGAACTTGCTTCAGGTGAATTGATGTGACTCTGCAAGAATTCTGCAAATGAATGCAGATTATGAGAACCAAGGGATTCTCCCACGGACATGTACCTGTGACAGCATTAGAGATGCGAGGGAAGGGGAAGAGGTCATATGCATTCTCACATGATTTTGAAGATAAATCAGTTTGAAGACATTGACCTCATAACGCGAAGACATTCACTTATTTGATGTGAGTTGGTTCCAGAGTTGTACAAATCCAGGAATAAGTACAAGTGAGGAATCTAACTTGTAATAAAGCATAAGTGAACATACTAGGCACATTATGAGACGCAGAGAGAGACAGATTCAACTTTGGAGATGTAGAAACTACTTTTGGTAAGGAAGGATGAATCTATCGGATCAAAAAGACAGTAAAAAGAGAGTTTTAATTACCACGGGAAGAACTGCTAGACGGAGGGGAAGTTGAGGTCGAGCAGTTCAATCTCTCGTGCCCTGACTCGGCGACGAGAGACAGCTACGGCGGCGGCGGAGAAGATGAGGTCCACGGCCGGCGTGAGGACGGCGTCGGAGAAGTCGCAGCAGCTAAGCGCTTCGTCGCCGGCGTCGTCGAGTGCTAGCAGTGGCGCTAGGGTTTTCGTGATGTGGCGAGGTGGAAGAAATTTTTTTGACCGCGATGGGATGTGCATTTATAAGGAAAGGGACAACACAGCGTAATTACGCAGGTGCCCCTGGCGATTCTCATTTGAATGACACGTGGTGTGCATGCAACTCCTTGGTAGTTGTTCCATGTTCCCACGCACGCCTGGATTGTCGGGGCGGTCGTTCCGAATTCTTCGGATTTCCGGTAATAAAGATAGCGCATTTAAAACAGACATAAATGTTTGTCAGATTGGCTTCAGCTGACAAGGTTCAGTGAAGACAATCGACAGTTTTCAATAGAATGCTTATGATTTGGATAGATAGAGTTGAGGTAGAAGCATAGATAGGTTAGGGTCCGATCACATTCACTTAGATCAAAAGATTCAACACGAAGTCATAACTATAAGTGAATGCTGTGGAGGACAGAACACAAATAGTATGCAACTAGTTTAAGGCCAAATCAATCATATGAAGATAAATTCGAATATAAGTCAGAAATAAAGAAAACTCAGTTATGAAGACTATGCAAACATAAGCCAAGAGAAGCACTTCAAACAAAAGTTTGGTGGTGGCGTTACCCACCGTATAGGAAGTATTAGACCCAAACACGGCGCACAATTATCATGGCGCTCCGAAGTCAAATTCCGCATTAATGTATTCACACTTGGAATGTACGTCTTCATTGATTGAAGATATACGTTACTTCGTGTGTTGCACATCTAAGTCATCAAAATGCATAAGTGTTAGGATGTGTGTCCCATTCACAGGACATTTGAGGATTCCAAGATATTTAGCTCACACCGCAACCTGCAAAACCTTTTCTCGTCCAAGGCTTTGTGAAGATATCAGCCAATTGCTCTTCAGTGTTGACGTGGATGATATCAATGTCTTCCTTCATAACATGATCTCCGAGTAAGTGATGATGAATCTCAATATGCTTTGTCTTCGAGTGCTGAACTGGATTGTTGGCAATCTTGATGGCACTTTCATTGTCGCAGTAGAGAGGCACATTCTTCAGGTGTATACCATAGTCCTTGGGAGTTTGCTTCATCCAGAGAAGCTGAGCACAGCAGGATCCAGCAGCAATGTATTCAGATTCAGCAGTGGAGAGAGATACGCAGTTCTGCTTCTTTGAAGACCAACAGACAAGTGATCGTCCCAGAAAGTGACATGTGCCTGATGTGGACTTGCGATCAACCTTGTCACCAGCATAATCAACATCTGAGAATCCAGCTAGATCAAACTCTGAGCCCTTTGGATACCATAATCCTAGTGTTGGGGTGTAAGCCAAATATCGAAGTATTCGCTTCACAGCTAAGTGATGTGATTCCTTTGGTGCCGCTTGGAATCGGGCAGACATGCAAACACTAAGCATTATATCTGGCCTAGATGCACATAAATAAAGCAAAGAACCAATCATGGAGCGGCATACCTTTTGGTCGAATTCTTTACCATTGTCGTCAGGACCCAGATGACTTTTGGTTGGCATTGGCGTCGTGTATCCTTTGCAGTCTTGCGTTCCAAACTTCTTCAGGCAATCTTTGAGATATTTTTCTTGAGAGATGAAGATGTCGTTGCGTTGCTGACGGATTTGGAGACCCAGAAAGAACTTCAGTTCACCCATCATGGATATCTGATACTGCTCTTGCATCATATGACCAAACTCATCACTGTATTTCTTGTTGATGCAGCCGAAGATAATGTCATCCACATATATTTGGCACACAAACAGTTCGCCGTCATATGTCTTCGTGAAGAGAGTAGGATCCAGTGAACCAGGTTTAAAGCCTTTGCTCTTCAGGAAGTCCTTGAGCGTATCATACCAAGCGCGAGGGGCTTGTTTGAGGCCATACAGTGCCTTGTTGAGCTTGTACACCATATCAGGATGTTTTGGATCTTCAAAGCCAGGAGGTTGTGCAACATATACTTCTTCTTCTATCTTTCCATTGAGAAAAGCACTCTTCACATCCATTTGATATAGGAGAATGTTGTGATGATTTGCATAGGCTAGCAGTATGCGAATGGCTTCAAGCCTTGCCACAGGAGCAAAAGTTTCATTAAAGTCAATCCCTTCCACTTGAGTGTAGCCTTGATCAACTAGACGAGCTTTGTTTCTGACCACTTGACCATGTTCATCTTGCTTGTTGCGATATATCCATTTGGTGCCAATGATATTGTGCTTCCGAGGATCAGGACGCTTGACCAGTTCCCACACATTGTTAAACTCAAACTGTTGAAGCTCTTCTTGCATGGCTTGAATCCATTCAGGTTCCATGAAGGCTTCAGTCACTTTCGTGGGTTCTGAGATTGAGACGAATGCAAAGTGTCCACAAAAATTGGTGAGTTGTGTTGCTCTCTGTGTGGCTCTTGAACGAGTGAGTGGACCAGGTGCATTGAGGCTATCGATCATCTTCTCAATCTGTACTTCATTTGCAACACGAGGGTGAGCAGGACGAAGATTTTGTTCATTCTGATCAATGTCATCATTTGGAGGATTATCTTCAGGCTGAGCATTGTCTTTAGGTTGATCAGGTGCAGAAATGATCAGTTCTTCTTTAGCCTGATTCTCAGAGGGTATGATTTCGCCAGTTCCCATTTGCTTGATTGACTCACTAGGGGATACCTCATCTAGCACATTTGGCAAGTGCTCTCTTTGCGAGCCGTTAGTCTCATCGAACCGCACATCCACAGTTTCAACCACTTTATAGTGAAAGAGGTTGAAGACTCTGTAGGAATGCGAATCCTTTCTGTAACCAAGCATAAAACCTTCATGTGCTTTCGGCGCGAATTTTGAAGTGTGATGAGGATCCTTGATCTAGCACCTAGCACCAAATACTCTGAAGTAGCTTACATTGGGTTTCTTACCAGTTAGGAGCTCATAGGATGTTTTCTTCAGAAGCTTGTGAAGATAAACGCGGTTGATGATGTGGCAAGCAGTATCAATGGCTTCAGGCCAAAACTTCCGTGGAGTCTTGTACTCATCAAGCATCGTTCGGGCCATCTCAATAAGAGTTCTGTTCTTGCGCTCGGCGATGCCATTCTGCTGAGGTGTGTAAGGAGCAGAGAACTCATGAGTGATACCCATGGTATCCAGGTAGAGGTCGAGGCCGGTGTTCTTGAACTCAGTTCCGTTGTCGCTTCTGATGTTCTTGATCTTGACACCGTAGTTTGTCATGGCACGGTTGGCAAAGCGTCTAAAGACATCCTGCACTTCAGTCTTGTAGAGGATTATATGCACCCAAGTGTATCAAGAGTAATCATCAACAATGATGAAGCCATAGAGGCAAGCAGTAGCATTGAGAGTGGAATAGTGAGTAGGGCCAAATAAGTCCATGTGCAGCAGCTCGAAGGGTTGAGACGTGGTCATGATTGTCTTCGAGGGATGCTTGGCTCTTGTCATCTTTCCGCTTCGATCGCCACACAAATGATCCTTCTTGAACTTGACGCCTTGATGCCCACAACATGCTTCTTCTTGGCGAGAGTGTGCAAGTTCCTCATGCCAAGATGCCCTAGCCTTGATGCCAAAGCCAGATTCAAAGCTTTTGCTAGAAGACATACGACCATCTGTGGACCTGCCGAGAAATCTACCATATCTGAGATCATATTTTCGATATCCTTCAAAGACTAGAGACTTGTCAGATTCCATCAGTACAAAGCAGCGATATTTTCCAAATAGCACAATCATGTTCAAGTCACAAAGCATTGAGACAGACATTAAGTTGAAACCAAGGGATTCAACAAGCATCACTTTATCCATGTGCTGATCCCTTGATATTGCAACTCTACCTAGACCCAATACCTTGCTTTTACTAGTGTCAGCAAATGTGATGTGGCTCTTGTCTGATGGACGCAACGTTGAATCCATCAGAAGACTTCGATTGCCAGTCATGTGATTAGTGCATCCACTGTCCATAATCCATTCTGAAGCATGAGGTGTCGTAGCCTACAGTGCAGTTTGTGGAATAGGCTTCACCAAGCGAGTTGTGAAGCAGAAACATTTGACAAACAAGTGGAACATGGAAATTCAGGTCTTGGTTAGGATAGACAGGATGAGTATCAAGAAAATCTGGAGTGGAATACATAGTAAGACTATTTGGGCATTTTATCTTGTGCCCAACAAGATTTTTAAGGTCTCCAGCATTAGTTTCGGATGCTTTTGATTTCCGGCTGGAGACCTTCCCTGCAAAAGAGAGTCAAGTCTTCTTAACCACCCACATCTTCAGGGGTGGCTTAGAAGCAATGAGTCTAAGTGCAGCATCTTAGAATTTTGGCTTCTGAGCCCTAGTAAATAGCCTTGCAGGGGGTGAATAATACTCATGTGAATAAGCAGAAAAGTTCTTGGTTCTATGAACATAGCGATTTAATGAAACATGCTCATATTCATGGGTCTGGGTATGATTTTCCTGCAAACCATTGACGTTAGGGTGACTCAGATGAGTCCTTGGTCTTGATGAAGCTTTTGGAACGTATGACACCTTTGGTAGGGGGTTTGTCTTCTTCACAGGTGGTGTCATGATGACATTCACAGGAAGATTCTCAAGGCAACTCTTGGGTACCCATATCTTCTTCATAGGTGACCCATTCCTGCAGTTAGTACCAATATACCTGGCAAACACTGTCATTCTGATTCTTAAACAATTTATAGTTTGCATCAAGGGATTCATCAATGACAATTGGGTTAGCACAAGTGAAGCCAGATAAGGTGGATGGATCTGCTGGAGGTTCCTTTGCAGCAACCCAGGTGGTTTTGGGGTACTGCTCAGTCTTCCAGTACGACCCATCAACATTCATTTTCCTCTCAAACCCAACACCCTCTTTTCTAGGGTTTCGATTCAGAATCTGCTTTTTGAGGACATCACATAATGTCTGATGCCCTTTGAGGCTTTTGTACATCCCTGTCTCAAGCAGTGTCTTCAACCTGGCATTCTCATCAGCAATAGTAGTGGTATCCTCAATAGAGGGGTTAGTTACCACATCAACAGTTGAAGATATTGCAACAGGTGTAGCAGTAGAACATTCAGCAACAGAGGCAGCGTTATCACGCTCAATGCATTTTAGACATGGTGGTTCAAATCCTTCCTGAGCGGGACTGATCTGTTGAGCGTGAAGTGACTCGTTCTCTTTTTGAAGATCTTCATGATCCGATCTCAATTTCTCAAGTTCCTGCTTCCTTTGAAGATAATCGTAAGAAAGCTTTTCATGAGATGTTGAGAGGGTTTCATGACGACCTTCAAGTTCCTGGTACTTAACATGAAGATTTATTATGTCTTCAATTAAGGACTGAGTCTTAGTCATTTCCGCGTCCAACAGGTCATTGCTTTTGTCTAACAGTTTTTGAATATGTTCCATGGCATTCTATTGTTCAGTTGCAATTTTAGCAAGTTTTTTGTAGCTGGGTTTGGATTCACCATCAGAGTCATCTTCACTTGATGTTTGAAAGTAAGCATCGCGAGAGTTTACCTTGGCACAACGTGCCATGAAGCAGTAGGTGGGAGCCGAGTCGTTCTCGTCATTAGTGTTGGTGACGGAGTCATTGTCTTCAGTGTTGAAGATGGACTTGACGACGTAGGCTATAGCTAGAGCCAGACTTGCGACACCAGAGTCAGACTCCTCCTCAGACTCCACCACTTCCTGCTCAGAAGCAGACTCCTCCTCTGAATCCATTTCCTTGCCAACAAAATCATGTGCCTTGCCTGATGAGCTCTTCTTGTCTGATGAAGACTTAGAGGAAGATTTGGAAGAAGACTTTGAGGGTTTCTTCTTCTTCTTGTCATCAGAATCATATTCTTTGCTCTTCTTTTTCTTCTTCTCATTGTCCCATTGTGGACATTTAGAGATGTAGTGGACAGGTTTCTTGCACTTGTGACATGTTCCTTTCTTGTTGTCATAGGTGGAAGCTTCATCGTCCCTTGAGCTGGATCGTGAAGGCTTTCTGAAGTTTTTCTTCCTAGTGAATCTCTGGAACTTCTTCACAAGCATAGCAAGCTCCTTTCCAATGTCTTCAGGATCATCAGAATTGCAGTCAGATTCTTCTCCAGATGAGGAAGCCGCAGCCTTTGCCTTCAAGGCACGAGTTCGGCCGTAGTTGGGGCCATAGATATCTCGTTTCTCAGATAGCTGGTACTCATGTGTGTTGAGCCTCTCGAGTATGTCAGACGGATCGAGTGTCTTGAAATCAGGGTGTTCTTGTATCATCAGGGCTAAGGTGTCAAATGAGCTGTCAAGAGATCTCAGCAGTGTCATCACAATTTCATGCTTCGTAATGTCAGTTGCACCGAGTGCACGGAGCTCATTGGTGATATTAGTGAGGTGATCAAATGTGAGCTGAACGTTCTCGTTGTCGTGTCTTTTGAAACGGTTTAAGAGGTTGCGAAGAGTACTGATTCGTTGATCACGCTGTGTTGAGACGCCTTCATTGACCTTGGAGAGCCAGTCCCAGACTAGCTTCGACGTTTTCAGAGCGCTCACATGGCCATACTGCCCTTTAGTTAGATGACCACAGATGATGTTTGAGGGAGTCCCGGATTAGGGGGTGTCCGGGTAGCCGGACCGTGACCTTTGGCCGGACTCCTGGACTATGAAGATACAAGATTGAAGACTTCGTCCCGTGTCCGGATGGGACTTTCCTTGGCGTGGAAGGCAAGCTTGGCGATACGATATGTAGATCTCCTCCCATTGTAACCGACTCTGTGTAACCCTAGCCCTCTCCGGTGTCTATATAAACCGGAGGGTTTTAGTCCAGAGGGCGAACAACAATCATACCATAGGCTAGCTTCTAGGGTTTAGCCTCTCTGATCTCGTGGTAGATCTACTCTTGTACTACCCATATCATCAATATTAATCAAGCAGGAGTAGGGTTTTACCTCCATCGAGAGGGCCCGAACCTGGGTAAAAAACATCGTGTCCCTTGTCTCCTGTTACCATCCGCCTAGATGCACAGTTCGGGACCCCCTACCCGATATCCGCCGGTTTTGACACCAACATTGGTGCTTTCATTGAGAGTTCCTCTGTGCCGTCGCCATCAGGAAGGATGTCGCAACCCGTCTTTAAAGACGGCGTTTTCACCAAAGGAGCTTTGGCTATCGGCCAAACTCTCTGGCTAGGCGGTTTTCTTATGACCACCTGTTCGGCCGCCGTGCCGACGATGACTTCTCGGGTCATCGAAAGCAATCTCCACGTCAACTCGGGACTCGCCGAGCAGTTAGATCCGATGGAGCTCTCTTCCTTAAACGAGCTCTTGGATCGCATCGCCGCCCTGGGAGTCGCTACAGACTATGATCAGATTGGGCTTAAACCCGATCCGAGAGAGATTGACTCTCCCCAGGTCACCCACCACGCCGAAGTGGTGGAGGAACAATGCGGCGAATCTTCACCCATCCTAAGGACCAGATATGTCCGGATTCCCGATCCCTCCAAGCCGGATACCCGCGAGGGGAGGACGCCACTCAAGCCCTCGAACCTAAAGTCGAGCAGCGGGCTAGATTCATTGGACAACATCCAAGAACCCAAGCTTCCGAGTTCGAAACTTCTTGGCCCTCGAGTCTCAGATTGGGCGAGGTTCCGGTTTAACTCCACCCGCCCACCCAAATATAAGGGATCTATCCCAAATTCGCAAGAGCCCACGTAAACAAAAGACACCATTATCGGGCCGATTCCTACTGGTTATGAACAGGATAGAGGTCTGCCGCGAGGAGGATGCAATTTCATTCTTCTGCAATAATTGCACTGACATCGGGATCCTCAACGCCATAAGTCGCCGTGAAATTACACGCTTCGCTGACTTGGCATCCATAGTATGAAAATATTGTGCGACGGAAAGCATTCGGAAAACCGAAATAAAATTCTGGGACAATCCGGCCCTGAATACAACCCCAGTCCGAAATAAAAGGGCGCATTATCGCCAGGCACCGGGGCCAAACAACAAAAAGCAAAAACCCTCTATAGGGTATGGAACCGTACTGGAGGGATGGCTCAATGGACCGTGTAAAATTCATAGTACAGAGGGCGCCACACCAACTCATAGCCTTAGAGCATGTTGGATACTCCGGCAGGTGGCCAGAAGTGGCGAGGAGCTTCTAACTCCAGAATCCGCAAAGCACCAGCCCTGGAATACCAGTACGGTATCAACAGTCTTCGAGACTTTCGCATCAAACAATATGCGGAAACGAACACTTCGCAGCCTTACAGAAGTCTACCATGTAGCAACAATAAACCCATGGAGTGACACGGCTATTACCTTCAATGGCAGTGATGAACCTAAATTCCGAACAGCCCGAGCACCAGCCGCATTGGTCCTCAGTCCAATAGTGGACGGCTTTCGACTTACCAAAGTACTCATGGACGATGGCAGCGGATTGAACCTCATTTATGAGGAAACCCTTCGAAAAATGGAAATAGACTGGAGCCGCATTGAGCGAAGCAACACAACCTTTAGAGGAATAATCCCCAGTCAGGAAGCTGTGCAGGAAAAATCACACTGGATGTGGTGTTCGGCACGCCGGATAATTACAGGTCCGAGGAGGTCACATTTCAAGTGGCCCCGTTCAGCAGCGGATACCACGCTCTGTTAGGGCGAGAGGCATTCACAATTTTTCAAGCCATACCCCATTACGGGTACATGAAGCTCAAAATGTCCGGACCCAACGGAATCATCACTCTTGCTAGTGACCCGGAAATAGCACTCCGCGCCGAAAACAAGACAGCCACACTGGCCCTTGAGGCACTATCCGAAGCCCTAGCGGCCGAAGAACTGACTGCGCTACGCTCCACGGTGAACAGAGACGATGTGATACTCGATAAAAGATCCAAGTCCACCTCCTTCAAACCGGCAGACGAAATAGTCAAATTCCAAGTCCATCCAACGGACCCTACAAAAACGGCCTCCATCGGGGCACAATTAAACCCTGATGTAGACGCTGCACTACGAGAATTCCTACATGAAAATTGGGACATTTTTGCCTGGCACCCTACAGACATGCCGGGAATCCCACGCAGGCTGGCCGAGCACAGCCTAAACATCCTAAAAGGATTCAAGCACATTAAGCGAGGCTCTTCGCGTTCTCGAACCTAAGAGACAAGCCATGGAGAGGAGCTGGCCAAACCATCGGAGGCCGATTCATCGAGATACAAAACATCCAGATCGCTAGCAAACCCGGTGATGGTACCAAAGAAGGACAAATCACGGCGCCTATGCGCCGATTTCAAGGACCTCAACAAGGCTTTCCCAAAGATCCTTCCCCTCCCCGCGATCGATCAAATCATCGACGCTCTTTCGCAGGACACGATTCATTGTGTTTCTCGACGATACTCCGGCTACCATCAAATTAAGATGGCAGAGTCGCACCAAGCCGCAACGGCATTCATCACCCCATACGCCCATTCTGCTTCAACACAATGCCCTTCGGGCTCAAAAACGCCGGCGCAACATATCAGCGCATGATTCAGACATGTCTAGCAAACCAGATCGGCAAAACAGTTGAAGCATACATAGATGACATGGTCGTCAAAACCAAGCATGTCGAAACTCTAGTAGACAACTTGAGGCTCACATTCGATAACCTCCGAACATATGACATCGAGCTTAACCCGGAAAAATGCGTTTTCGGCGTGCCAGCCGGAAAGCTCTTGGGCTTCATTGTATCTGGTAGGGGAATTGAAGCAAACCCAGCCAAGATCCGAGCTCTGTCACAATTGGATATTCCAAAGGACCTCACAAATACAAAAATAAACTGGATGCGTGGCGGCTCTAAGCCGCTTCATCTCCCGCTTGAGAGAAAAGGCATTACCCCTTTATCGCCTCCTCCGGTATGCTTCGAACACTTCGAGGGATTTGCATACACGCCGGACTCGAAGAAATAAAAGCCATATTGGCAACAAATCCGGTCTTGGCCGCGCCCAACATTAGCGAACCAATGCTATTATACATTGCGGCAACTCATCAAGTTGTAAGCGCAGTGCTCGTCGTCGAACGAGATACGGACAGACACAAATTCCCCCTTCAAAAACCAGTCTACTACGTGTCCACTGTCCTCACTCCATGCAAGTCACGGTACCCGCATTATCAAAAGATAGTGTACGCGGTGTTCATGGCATCCCGGAAGCTACGACACTACTTTCAAGAGTGTTCGATAACAGTAGCCTCCGAAGTACCTCTTAACGACATTATAAACAACCGTGACGCGACGGGCCGGATTGCCAAATGGGCTATTGAGCTCCTCCCGTTTGACATAACCTATAAGCCACGGCGAGCTATCAAGTCGCAAGTTTTGGCCGACTTTGTCGCCGAATGGACTGAAGCCGAACTCCCTAAAGAGTACGGCACATATTTCAACTGGATCATGCACTTCGATGGCTCCAAAATGTTAGCGGGTCTGGGGGCTGGCGTCGTTCTGACATCCCCAACAGGAGATACAGTTCAATATGTACTCCAGATAATGTATACGGACTCTAACAATGCAGCCGAATACGAGGCCCTTCTACATGGTCTCCGGATGGCAGTCTCCATGGGCATCCAACGCATAGAGGTGCGTGGGGATTCGAACCTCGCGATATCCCAAATAAATGGAGATTTTGATGCCAAGGATCCGAAAATGGCAGTTTATCGCAACGTCGTCCTAAAAATGTCAGCTCGGTTCGAGGGGCTCGAATTTCACAATATAGCCCGGGAAAACAATCAGGTAGCAGACGTCTTAGCACGCATCGGCGCAAAGCGCGATGCAGTCCCCCCCCCCCCAACATTTTCTTGGAGAGGCTATTCAAGCCATCCGCACAATGGGAAGGTGAGTCCGGAAATAACAACCCAGACAACAGCCGCACCGCCTGACACCGAACATTCTGACACAACGGGAGGCTCTGCCAACGAAGTAACATCCTCAGCCCACGTAATAATGGCGGTCATTGCCCCATGGACAGAACCATTCTTAGCCTACTTAACTAGGCAGGAACTCCCCGAGGACCAAAACGAGGCACGCTGCATAGTGCGGCGATCTAAATCCTATAAAGTCCACGAATGAGAGCTTTATAAGAAAAGCACCACCGGAGTCCTTCAAAGGTGTATCTCCGAAGAGGAAGGGCGGAACCTTCTGGCTGAAATTCATGCCGGACTCGGCGGGCACCACGCCGCAGCCCGGGCCCTTGTAAGCAAGGCCTTCCGTACTGGATTTTATTGGCCGACGGCCCGGGCAGATGCTCAGGACTTAGTCCAACGATGCGTCGGTTGCCAATTATTTGCTAACCAAAGCCACATGCCACCCACCGCCTTCCAAACTATACCCATCACCTGGCCCTTTGCGGTCTGGGGGCTTGACATGGTTGGACCCCTTAAAGGAGGAACCCACAAGCAAAAATACCTACTGGTCATGGTGGACAAATTCACCAAATGGATAGAGGCCAAGCCTGTTAAGACGGCCGAATCCGGACCAGTGATAGACTTTATATCAGGGGTCGTACACCGTTACGGCGTCCCCACAGCATCATCACTGACAATGGCACAAACTTTACGGCCGACGAGGTTAAACTCTGGTGCAAAAACATGGGCATCAAGCTCGACTACGCTTCAGTCTATCACCCACAAACTAACGGTCAAGTCGAGCGAGCAAATGGTCTAATCATGAGCGGTATCAAACCCAGATTAGTGCAGTCCCTCAAGGAATCTAACACGCACTGGGTAGAGGAGCTTGACTCCGTACTCTGGGGGCTGAGGACCACGCCGAATCGCACTACCGGATTCACACCATTCTTTATGGTATACGGCGCAGAGGCAGTCCTGCCCTGCGACATAATTCATGACTCACCTCCCCTGCACATGTACGAAGAAAGAGAAGCCGAACTCGATCGGCAGGACAGTTTGGACGCATTGGAGGAGGAGCGCGATGTGGCAAAAGCCCGTTCCGCATTCTATCAACAGCAGGCTCGAAGATATCAAAGAAGAGAAGTACGGGCCAAAACTTACAATGTTGGCGAATTAGTTCTACGCCTGTCGGACAAGAAAAAGGACAAACTCAAGCCCAAATGGGAAGGTCCCTTCATAATTGACCAAGTCCTGACTGGTGGAGCGTACCGTCTGCGAAATGCATCGGATAACTGACTCGAGCCGAACCCATGGAATGCAGCACGCCTCGAAGATTCTACGCCTAGCGCCGGACTCTGTGTTCGTCTCCTTCCTATGTCTATTTTTTACATATTAGTTGTCTTCATATTTCTCTCCTTCTCCCTCCTTCTCTCTTACAAGCCTTTAAGGGCTCGCTTGCGCATTGTTCGCACACAATTGACGCGCTACTCGCGCTCATTATACCTGGGGGCTTCTTTATCAGAAGCTTGTTTATACGGGCCTCATGCCCAACACATGTGTCACACTTCCGCATGTACCTTTTATTCACCATTATATGCATTGATATGACTTAAGTTTTGGCCAAGCTGGGTTGCCTGGCTCCTGTGCTTACCCCTCGCTCCCGATTGTTCGGCTAGGTGGTAAAGGAGCACCTCTGCGATTATTACTGCCGGGTCAGCGGGATGTGTACCTCAGACTGGGTGAAGCCGAAAGCTAGCATTCTTAAGGGAATATTCGATCGGTGAACTAAAAGATGATTTCTCACTGCTTATTTATCCGCCCCAGACGCTTTTACTCGCTTTTTTTTACAGTCCCACATGCACTTTAGGGCATGCCTCCTGTGGAAAGGAACCCCTAACGGAACTATTCTCCCGGAAGATGTTTCTTACTAACCATGTAATATAACATAACTAGTTGGGCACTTGTCTGTTAAAGCACTAATGACCCCTACGCCTGGTCTCCACACATGCCCCGGTTCTTACATAACCGAGAGGGTATTCGGACACACTCCGGACTATTGGGTCCAGAGGTTGAAGCGAAAAGGTCCGCAATGAAAAACGATCTACAATCCGGCTAGAAGGCATTTCACATGTCATCTTAAATTACATAGTCAATTTGACTGGGTATATTCTTCTTCGATACCATCCAACAGGCTGTCTAATTTACAGTCCTGTTGGGAATACTTGGCGGCCAGCTCTACATGGCAGTACACTAAACTGACAGGGATCTCCTTCCCATCGGGCCCCACAGGTCCGACCTCAGCCATGTGGTTTGGGTCAGCCTTCGTGTACCGCGTCTTCACCATGGCCCAGGCCTCCCTGGCGCCTTGACGGCAGGCCGATATCTTCCATAATCGGAAGCACCGCCGTGCTCCCTTCAGCTTCTCTGCAAGCTCTCCAAGGCCTTCGGGCATGGAGACGGATGGCCACAAAGCCTTGGCGACGCCTTGCATCACCTGCCGAACTCGTTCGTGCAGTTGTGATAGCTCGGGAAGAAGGTCACCCGTAGAACCGGGCATTTCCTCCGCAGGCCAACCTGTTAGCATACCTACACACATAACTCTGTCAATCGACTTCCTCGCCGAACTTTTTTCGAAAGTTCGTTCAAGCACTTACTAAAAATGCCACGTCGAAGCCGCCGATTCTCCTTTACGGAGTCCGGCAAATGAGCACACGAACATCCTTTAGTTCCTCACCCAGCTGGGTGTTGGCATCTTGAAGCTTGTTCTTCTCTTGCCTCACTCTCGTAAACACGCTCTCGCCGGCCTTTAACTGGCGCAAGAGTTGCTGCTTGTCCGGATCCACTCCGGCGCAATCTGCACTGTTATTGTCAGAATTGCACACATGCCGCACTTCACAACATACTCATCTTTCGAAGCATATATTACCAGAGGGGGTTTCCTTGGCCTTCCCTGTTGCGTCTCGTGCGGCCTCAAGTTGGGCTTTGCACTCTTCCAGCTCCTGGGACAGTTGGGTATTCTTTTCTATAAGATCCTACATAACAAATGATCCTTAAATCAGTTATTCTAACTGTTTCAAGTCTCGGGGGCTACTGACATATATATAACCATCAAATTTTCTCACCCGTATGTCTTTTACATACTGCTTTGTGGCTCTGGCTAGACCATTTTGAGCGGCACGGAGGTACGCCTCTCCCGTATTAAAGGCGTCCAACGCCTCTTGGGAAAAACAAGCGTCACGAAGAACAGTCCGGCGACGCCTATGGTTCATGGCACTCTCCACCTCGGAATTGGTGGCAGACAGCCCGTCCGCGTCCTTTGTCGGAGGGGCGTCCGGTGCGCTCCTCGTGTTCGCCTCCGCTTCCGGACCCGGCCTTGAAGCCTGGCCGGTGGATATAGTCCGGCGGGCGCTCTTCTTCCTGAAGAGAGTATGAGCGTTAGTATGCCTTGAGGGCATAAACCCTGGGCATTAAAATTGCACGCCGTACCGTTGTGCCGGCGTCTCGATCCGGTCTGCACTTCTTTTTAGCCCGCTGGGCCTCGATGGCCCTTGTTGGCTAGCCACCGCGGGCTTGGCCCTCCGCCTCAAGGACTTCCCCTGCAGAAAATGCCGTTGGTATACGGTGATCAAAAATAAGCACGGATGGATCCTCTTGAAAATATTGGGACTTCGGTCTCGGTTACCTTTGAGGCTGGAAGTAGTCCGGGATAATCGGCCGTAATGGCCACTAAGGTGTTGTCCTTACTCAATTGATGAAACACCCCATCAATCAGCTCCACACATAAGTCCGGGTGCTCTTGGGAGTCCGGGTCGAGGGACCGTTCCGGGTCCTTGGGTTGTGGAGGTGGGCTGTTTATCTCCTTTACAGTCTGGCGTAGCTCCTGCGTTGAAATTGCTAGACTAAATACTTAACTATGGGAATATGAAAACGGATGGGCAAGTGAAAGTGTTCGCTTACCCAGCTTGGAGGATTGTACGTAGAAAATCCGCCCCGTGGGTTGACACGGAGGAATTCCTCCTCTTCTCCCTTGTACAAAGCGGACAAGATATTCATTAGAGTGGCAGCCGAATCCGGCCCCTTGCGGCCGCACCGGGTGGCGTCGTCCTCCCAGTTGAAATCCCACATGGGGTGGCCTCTATATCAAGCAGTTGCACCCCAGCACAGAATGCATGTGGCCATGACTCGATCATGGTCATCCGAATGAGCTAACAACTTTATCCGCTTATCGTAAAGGACGCCCCGTCATTTTCCTTCCGAGGGCTCCGTGGACGCCAGCTCGGCGCTTCTTCAAAGGAGCATTATTGAACTCAGAAGGCCGATCCAACAGGTCCAAAGCAGGGGACATCTTCTATATAAAACCATTACAAGGCCGGTCTTGGACTCTTCTTTGGGGTTCCCGATAGATATCCGTCCCGTGATGCGCCATAATTCGGCTACGCCCACTTGATATATCGACCCCTCCTGAGAACGGGGTACGAGGCAGAACAGCTTCTTCCACAGCACGAAATGAGCCTCAATACCCAAAAACAGCTCGCTCGTTGTGCCGGACGGAGCATCTCTCCCGATCTCCAGGCTGAGGGCTGGGGGCGCGAGAGGAGGAGCTGCGTCGACTGGCCATGATGGAATGGATCTCTGTCGAAAGCGCTTCGATGAATGCTCGCGGAGGGAAGATGCTGTGGTTTGGATCTAAATCCCTGTCTCTTTTATAGACGGCTCTTTTTATGCAACTAGGGGGGTAAATGAAAAAAACACCCTGGCTTTTCGCATTCGTTTGACACGTGGAAGATGGCCATAATTGGGCGCAGAAGCCAAGAAGAGCAACATTCACCAGGAGCCGGACATTATTCAACAGATATATGGAATTTGGAGAAGAACCCGCCTTGCAATGCCGAAGACAAATCTGCGCGCCGGACTCATCGTCATTGAAGCCTGGTTCGGGGGCTACTGAGGGAGTCCCGGATTAGGGGGTGTCCGGGTAGCCGGACTATGACCTTTGGCTGGACTCCTGGACTATGAAGATACAAGATTGAAGACTTCGTCCCGTGTCCGGATGGGACTTCCCTTGGCGTGGAAGGCAAGCTTGGCGATACGATATGTAGATCTCCTCCCATTGTAACCGACTCTGTGTAACCCTAGCCCTCTCCGGTGTCTATATAAACCGGAGGGTTTTAGTCTGTAGGACGAACAACAATCATACCATAGGCTAGCTTCTAGGGTTTAGCCTCTCTGATCTCGTGGTAGATCTACTCTTGTACTACCCATATCATCAATATTAATCAAGCAGAGTAGGGTTTTACCTCCATCGAGAGGGCTCAACACAGGTAAAAAACATCGTGTCCCTTGTCTCCTGTTACCATCCGCCTAGACGCACAGTTCGGGACCCCCTGCCCGAGATCCGCCGGTTTTGACACCGACAATGTTTCTTTATACTGTAGGTGAAGTAGCAAACTCCGGATCTTATTTCATTTTAGCATTCAGAGATCTTTCTTTATACTTGCATAATAATTTCTCTAGATCATCTCTATCCTTACAAGCAAGAATATCTCTACTTGCCTCCTCACTCATAGTATAACCTTCCGGTACCTTTGGCAGTTCATATCTAGGAGGACTAGTTCTGGTGGGTGTTTCAAGATTTTGAGTTTCAAGTTCATCATCAGATTCAACAATATCATGTTGTCTTACTCTAGCAATTTGTTCATCACGAAATTCACCTAGTGGCACATCATCATCAAGCAAGGTACTAGCATCATCATGAGTAGCATTCATAGCAGAAGTAGCATCATCAATAACTTGCGACATATCAGAATTGATAGCATGTGGTGGTGTTGCAAGTTTACTTATAACAGAAGGTGAATCTAAAGCGGAGCTGGATGGCAGTTCCTTAGCTCCCCTCGTCTTCGAGGGAAAAATCTTAGTCTTAGCATCCTTCGGATTCTTCATAGCGATAATATTGATAATAATCCCAAGTGACTCCACGAATATAGCTATGCTCCCTGGCAACGGCATCAGAAAAAGGTCTTGAAAACCCACAAGAATAGGGGATCCCAACAGTTTTTGAGGGTAGAGTATTCAACCCAAATTTATATATTCGACACAAGGGGAGCCAAAGAATACTTGCAAGTATTAGCAACTGAGTTGTCAATTCAACCACACCTGGAGATTAATTATCTGCAGCAAAGTGATCAGTAGCACAGTAATATGATAGTTATGATAATAGTAGCAGCAACAACAATAATGGTAACAGCAATAGTAGTGATTTTGTAGCAGTAACGATAGCAGTAACAATAGTAGTAACTTAGTAAGAACAATATAAGATAAATTCGCAGGCATTGGATCGGTGATTCGTTGGATGATATTCATCATGAGACAGTTATAACCTAGGGCGATACGGCACTAGCTCCAGTTCATAAATATAATGTAGGCATGTATTCCGTAAATAGTCATACGTGCTTATGGAAAGAACTTGCATGACATATTTTGTCCTACCCTCCCGTGGCAGCGGGGTCCTATTGGAAACTAAGGGATATTAAGGCCTCCTTTTAATAGAGAACCGGAACAAAGCATTAACACACGGTGAATACATGAATTCCTCAAACTACGGTCATCACCGGGAGTGATCCCGACTATAGTCACTCCGGGGTTGTCGGATCATAACACGTAGTAGGTGACTATAACTTTCAAAACCGAGACACCACCTCATATCCAAAAGGGTGTACTGAAGGTAAAGATACATGAAAACAATTTTTGTAGTGTTCCTTCGGTAGCAAGTCTTACTTTGGATTGTGATCGTGGACCTTGAGTTAACATAATTCCTTACACTCTTTATCCAATTTGAGGCCTTTGTATATGCATTCAACCGAAATGTTAGATAATAGCAAAACAAACGACGATATACATACAAGCATAAGCAGATATATCTAAGTGAAAAACCAATTAGATGCAAGATAAAGTGGGGAAAAAAGCCTAAATGATGCAAAAAACGAAAACCAGGTGTTAATTAAAGCAAAACCCGTTCGTGATGCAAATCCCCACGCTCTGATTGGCCGATCCTACCGCCCCACGGATCGCCACCCGTGAACGAATCCCGACCGCCCACTTCTCGAAGATCCAACGGCAGGCACGCTGCGTCACGCGGATCGCTCCCCCCTGCCGCCGTCCCGCGAAGCGCACCTCCCAAATAAAACCCGCGCCCTCGCCGCCGTCCAAACACACAAGCTCAGAGCAGCGCGCATTCCGATCCCGCACCGCCGCCCACGCATCTCGAGTAGTTTCCAGATCGCCGGAGAAGAAGCAAGCAAGATGGCCGGAAGGAAGGGAGGCGACAGGAAGAAGGCGGTGACCCGCTCCGCGAAGGCCGGGCTCCAGTTCCCCGTCGGCCGCATCGGGCGCTACCTCAAGAAGGGCCGCTACGCCCAGCGCGTCGGCTCCGGCGCCCCCGTCTACCTCGCCGCCGTCCTCGAGTACCTCGCCGCCGAGGTATGCGCCGATCTCTCCCCTCCTCGAGCACCTGTTCTGCTCTGTTCTTCTCCTGCTCGACGGATAACTGACAGATTTCGTTTTGGATCGCAGGTCCTGGAGCTCGCCGGCAACGCGGCCAAGGACAACAAGAAGACCCGCATCATCCCGCGCCACCTGCTGCTCGCCGTCCGCAACGACCAGGAGCTCGGCAGGCTGCTCGCCGGCGTCACAATCGCCCACGGCGGCGTGATCCCCAACATCAACTCTGTGCTGCTCCCGAAGAAGTCCCCTGCCGCCGCCGAGAAGGAAGCCAAGTCGCCCAAGAAGAAGACCACCACCAAGTCCCCCAAGAAGAAGGTCGCCGCCAAGGAGTAGCCGCCCCATAGACTACTGTCGTGACATTGCTTAGGTCCATAGCAGGGAGAGGATGACGCGTTTTGGTTGGTTAGATCCTGTGTGTAATTGCCTAGTCTGTAGTGGCTGTTTCATTAGATCGATGAACAAGCAAGGGCTGTAATCTGTCTCTAATTTATGTCCGAAATGGCTAATGCAATCGTTTCAATCATGTTCTCTTGTGTATCCATCGCTGCAATCCATCTTGTGAATGTTTGATTTGCTTCATAGACTGTCAGCTTCTGGTTATTAACATCTTGTACCTTGTGTCTGTTTTAACCGATGACTGTTATAAATTAGGTACTCCCAAGTTGCTTTCAGACAAACATGGCAAGGCAAACTTTGGATAGTCAGATGTAGGTTACGCAAAACTGACTGCTCTGCTTAATGTGCAATTAGGCAAATGAGATACGACCATTACTTTTGGGCTGTGAAACAAGTACTTACTGGGAAATCAAGATGCTCCTGCCTCGTAGAAAAATGTTTGTGACACAGGAGGGCAAATATTGCTGGAGAAATAATGAAGTCGATGCTGCGCTTCATGTATCAATAAAAAACACCTCTTTCAGAAAACAAAGTTACCACTGTGGAGAAAATAACAGGTAATAATCTCAATAAAACGGTGAATAGTCAGAGGTTTCACACATAATGTTACAAACTAATAAGTACCCTTCTCACCCCTTTCTCTTTTACATTTTGCATCAAAATACAACTAAGCATCCCAATGTGCATCAACTTCTAACCTTGCATCTTAGGTCATCTCCAGCCGGCCCCCCAACAAGCCTCCCCAAGCCACTTTTTGGGCGCCAAGGGCAAAACGCCCAACAGCCCCTAAAGACCCATTTTTCGCGGATTTCATGAAATTTACTGGCCGCACTACCAGCCCAAACCCAGCCCCTGGGCAACTGGGACGCAGGCGCCACTTTTTCCCTCGTGTGGCCCACCTGCAGCCACAACTCCCCCCACACTCTCTCTTCCCCGTCGCTTTCTCCTCGAGCCCCACCTCTCTCCCCATCCGCTTCTCTCTCCACGCCTGCCCCGCCCGCCTCGACCCGCCTCGGTGCCTCCCGCACACAGCTCCGCCCACAGCGCCCGGCCTTCCGCACCGCCCGCCACCCTCTCTGCGCCACTGCTGGACCGCCGAGCCCGGCCTCCGCACCACGCTGCCCGCCAAATGGAGAGCTCGCGGGCTTGGCGAGGCTGCGCCGAGCTTGTCGCGTTCCTCGTGGCGCCTCACAGCGTCCGCTCCGCTCTAGCCCCATTCCCGCGCGACTGAGGCCCCACTTCTCCTCCCTTCGCCTCCCGGTCGGCGGTCTTTGCGGCAGATCGGCAGCGGCGACGGCGATTTACAATAACGGGCTATCGGAGGCGGAGCTGAGGTGGCTTGGCGTTGTCGGCGTGAGGCGCAGCGGACGACGAGGAGGAGGCGCTCGCCCCATCTGCCTCGACGCCATGGAGTCGGGCGCGTCGTCGCGCCCTCCCCAAATTACAACCGCACCTTCCACCAGACTGCGCCGATCGGTGGCTGGCCATCTCGCTGGGCGGCCGCCTGCTCGGCCCGCCGGGCCGCCGGTCGAGCTCGTCCGGCCGGACAGCGCCATGTCCGCCTCCTACAGGACCATGGTGCGCGCGCTCTCGCGCTTACCTGTGCGTGGCAAGGAGGACGGCGGCGAGTTCGCGTGCAAGTCCATCCCCAAGCGCAAGCTCCGGGCGCGAAGTTGGTGCTGCCGCTGCTGCTCTGCTGTTGCCGGTGCTCATCAAGGCGGGCGAGCGACGGGGCACGGCGAGTCGCGCGAGATGGCGAGGACTGCGGCGGGATCATCGTGGCTTCTTCCTCGCCTCGCCATCGAGCTAGTGGGGGGCACAACGAGTGGGAATTTTTTGCCCCCCAGGCCAAAAATTTCACCGGCAACCCCCCCAGGCTGCGAAAAATATGCCTCCTGGGGAGGCCAACGGCTGGAGATGCCCTTACTAATTTAAGAAACAAAGCAAACACGAGGACATTATTTGCTAACATGATTTCTTCAATATTTCGTGAATTTTCTTCTAGTAGGGTCGGTAATATAGAACTTGGTACTTCATGATGCGATTGAATCATGGTGTATTCTCATATTCTTATTTACCCACCCTTTTTTGTCCATATTTTAGTGTTTGTTTGACCTGTTTTTTCTTACTTTTGTGTCTACTTTTTCAAAACAAATTATAAAATAAGCACACTACATTATAATTCACTAATTGCGAACTGAACCTTAGACATGTCCACATACGGATGTATATAGATATGGTTTAGAGTGTAGATTCACTCATTTTGCTTCGTATGTAGTCACTTATTGAAACCTTTAAAAATACAAATATTTAAGAACGGAGGGAGTATATGACTGTATCATAAGGGCATCTCCAGCCGTTTGCCCCCCCCCCAGGAGGCATTTTTTTCGCCTCCCGGGGGGCTGCTGTTGAGAATTTTGGCTTGGGGGTGAAAAGATCTCCAGCCGTTTCCACCCCCAAGCGAGGCTGTCGAACGCGTCGCCTTCCAGCAGATCGCGCCCGTGCTGGCCGTGGCCGCCCTCCGCTACTCCGCCAGCAGCAAGCACGCACGCACCGCTCCCTCTGCTTTCGCTCGCGCCACGGGACGGCCATCGCGAGGACGAAGAAGACGGAGGCCCTTCCGCCCGGCCATGCGCGCGCGAGCCCTCCCCGCCACGCGTGCTTCGATCCGCCACGCGAGCCCCGCCACGGCCGCGCGAAGCGAGCCCCGCCCGCCATGCGTCGTGGAGTGCACGGGCGGGGGCACCGACGCGCACGTCGACGCGGTGAGGATCCTGGCCACCATGGCGCCGGAGATGGTGCCCTACCTGACCTGGGACGACACGGAGAGGCCATGGCTGCCGTCTTGTCTGCGGGCGGAGTCAGCGAAGATGCCAAGAAACCGATCTGGTGAGGATCCTCAAGGAGGCTGCATCACCGGCAACCATCCTGTGCATGGCCACGGAGGCGCTGCTGTGGTTGTCCTGCTGCGCGGGAGGCGGGGAGCGGAAGATGAGGGAGGCGCTGGCAGCCACGCCGGAAGCGGTGGGGAAGCTGCTGGTGGTGATGCAAGGGGACTGCTCGCCGGCGACTTTGAAGATGGCCGGCAAGCGCGAGCCCCGCCCCGGCCATGTGCTGTCTGCTCCGCGCCGGGCACGTGCCCCTCCGCGGCCATGCATGCTCCGCTCCGGCTGTGTGTGCGGTAGGTGGCGGATGGAAAAGAAGAGGAGAGAGGAGAAAGAAAAAAAAGAAAGGAGAGGAGAGAGGAGAGAGAGGGAAGAAAGAGGGGCTGGCAAGTGGGCCTGTGCATGCAAAAAAGACATGCCGGCGTCCCAGCTGCCCCCCTGGGGCCTGGGTTTGGGGTGGGTGTGCCGACGCTAACTTTCGTCAAATCCGGCGAAAAACAGCTTCCTGGGGGCCTGAGTGGGGCGTTTTTTGCCCGCCGGCATCTAAAAAGTGGCCTGGGAGGGCGTCTTGTGGGGCCGGCTGGAGATGCCCTAAGAGCCATGGATAAGAGCATAGCTCCCCTCTTACCCCCATCGTCTCGATGCGGACGCCTAGACATTGGTTAGTATGAATTTTTGTGGGCATTGGGCCTTCAGTCTATGTCTACCTGCACCCAACACGTAGCGGGTTGACCCAGTCCAAGCCCTCCATCGGATTTATCATTTCTCCGCTTCTCTCATTTCATTTTCTTCCTTTGTTTTTCCCTGTTGAAAGTTTTTTTGGTTTTGAAAATCAGATTGTAGTTTACAGATTCCCGTTCAAGAAAAGAAAAGATAGAGAATAGTTTAGAAGTTTCATTCTATCTCGAGATTTTCTTCATTGGATTAATTCTTTGGTATATGCATAGCGATCTAAATACAATTGTTGATATGATATATAACCTTGTATATATTGAGGAAAAATGCAAGACACCGTCGATAAAAAAATCTGATCTAATATTAAAATTTTGTTTGAAAATAAAAAATAAATACATAAAACGAAAAGGAGAAAACAGAACAAATCAAACAGATTTTTTAATGCAGATTTTAAAAAATCAAGGAGTATGTGAAGAATGTTCAACCTATGTAGTGAAAACGTACATTGACCAAAAGTTGACATATATTTGGAAAAAAGAAAAAACGAAAAAATATATATATATATATAAAGAGAAAACCGATGAAAACTAGTAGAGAAAAAACATAGAAAAGGAGAAAAAAAATGGACAGAAAACCAACCAGAAGGTTCCTAAAACAAATCCAGGCCTCCCATGGAGAGTTCTGAAATCCGCTTAAATGAGTCGGCCCACTCACCGAACACACAACGATTTGTCTCGTAGTACGCGAGATATAGCTCACCCAGGGACAACGAGACGCTCACCTGGTGCGGCCCATAAGAACGCTGAGCCGCCAAAGCGATGTATATTTGTTCACTGAAAAAACTATGTGACGGGGGGATAGACCCCGGGTAGCCTCATCAGCACTTCTCCACATTTCAAGACATCTAGGCTGGTCGAGCCCCTCAGTCCGACTGGTCACGAGGCTAGTCCTCTGGGCCGACTGGAACCAGAGCACCGCCTCCTAGAAGGTGGCGGATCCGAGGAAGGCTGCAGACCCCGAGAAGACGACGCGCTCCAGAAGGCGGCGAAGGTGGCCCGTCCCCTCCATTGGAGTCTGAGCCCGACCAAGAGACAAGCTGGGGCATGGCTACAGTGCACCATGCTTCCCCCAAATCCCGGACGTATGGCTAGAGTGACCGCCGCCAGGCGGTCGCCGACCCGCCCGGCGCGGCACTGTAGCCATGGCGCGCCCGACACGGCTTCCATCAGCACGGATGGTGCAACAGTGAAGAGCCATCAGTGGGACCCGCAGGCGGCAGGCCCCACCTGTTAGACGGTTCCTCAGCAGCCGGCAGGGCCCACCTGAGACTGGCCCCAGCAGCCGACAGAGAACCCAGCCTCCTTAGTCACTGATGGTCGGGGCCTACCACCCGGCCGGATTACCATTGTACCCCTGGGGGGGGAGGCCTATATAACCCCCCCCCCCAAGGGTCACCCATGCAAAGGATTCCCTCTCCATTTCCCTCCACCCATAGCTAGAGAAGAGATAGAGCAAACCCTACTACTTCCTCTAGCCGAACAACTCAAGGAGAAACCTTGTAGCCCCTCTATCGATCATAGTCATCATGCGGAGACCCCGCAGTTATCTCCACGGAGAGCCCTGAACCTGGGCAAGACTCGTCGGCGTCCGAGGTCTTGCCTACTCCCTCTTCTAAAGCCCGGCAACGTACTTCTGTCCTCATACATGATAAGCCATCCCTTGGCATATGTCGAGGAAACACCACGACATTTGGCGCCCACCGTGGGGCTAAGTGCACCGTTGGCTGGAGACACGTTCTGGACGGGGACCCTCTTGCTTCCCGGTGAGCGCAGCTAGCCCGGCGCACCGGATGGCGCTTGCGCCGACACGTTGCGCGGCGCGGAGGCCGTCTACGCCGCGAGCTCCCTCGCTGACCTCCTCAGTGGGATCCTCCTCGCCAACGAGCCCGCGCCCGATGCAGGATCGGCCAGCTCCGAGAGCTGCCTCGTCGACCTCCTCAGCAAGATCCACATCGCCAGCGAGCTCGCCTCCGACTTGGAGTCCGTCGGCTCCACCGACCCGCCCGTCGAGATGTTCGTCGATTCCGACGTGGCGAACACCGATGTCTACCCGACTACGTGGACATCGTTGACGACCCGCTCCCTTCTGCGTACGGCAACACCAGTGCCAACACCATCACAGAGGTGTTGGTCATTAGCCAGGACGGAGCATCTGCCGGAGCGGGCCGTGACCCCCAGCAGGCGGCGCTGCAGGATCTGTCCGCTCCGATCGAGGTAGGCGCGGATGGTGCGACGCTGGAAACACTACACGTCTCGCTCCTCGACAGCGCCAATAAGTTGTCCGCCATGAGGCGCCTCACCGAGGCCTACCGGCGTGAGATTGAGCGCGCCGTGGGCGGCACGCCGTGTGTTGGCAAGCCCAGCCGATTGGGCGCGATCCGGCAACACGGCGCGACCATCGTCGGCATGCTGGGAGCCGACCGCTCCGTCTACGCCGCCCCGATGGAGAACCTGCACATTGCCCAGGTGGCGGCGGATGAACTGGACCACCTGGAGGGCGACGAGCAGCGCTGCATGATGGAGCGCCTCCAGCAGCTCCTTGACGCGGCTGCTACGCAGCAAGCCGGCCGCCGTGTGGTGGAGCCCGACGTGCAAGACGAGAATCGTCCTCCTTGTCGTGAGCACGGCGCAACCTCTCGGCCCCCAACAGTCGGTACCCACGGTTGGAGAGACCCAGAGCCGGCTGCCAGCCGCAGTCGGCGCACCCACATCACGATCGAGCGCGATCGAGACGGCCGCCCATGAGCAGTGGAATGACGGGACGATCGCCCGCCTCCCCCACGCAGGGAGAGGTGCGCTTCCCCGCCGCTTGTTGAGCATCCGACTCTCGGAGGCCGGCTTGGCCCCCGTGAAGGAGTCGGAGAGAACGACGACTGCCACCGGATCGACCGACTTGCTCGGTCCCTGGCGGAAGAAGAATAAGATTCAATTGGCCCACCTTGTATTGGCCTCCTCATCCGTAATGAGCCCTTCCCCAAAGGGTTCTCGCGCCCACAAGACACTCCCAAATACAACGGTTCTGTGAATCCGGAGGATTAGCTGGCCGACTACTTCATGACCGTCAACATAGCAAACGGCAACGAGCGTGCCACCATGAAGTATGTTCCGCTCATGCTCCAGGGCACAGCCCGGACATGGCTGAACAACCTCAAGTTGTACAGCGTCAACAATTGGTTGGACTTCACCGATGTCTTCGTCCGCAACTTCACCAACAGCTACAAGCGGCCGCCCAAGCCTCACCAACTCTCCATGTGCGTCCAAGGCCCGATTGATTTCACCCGCGACTACCTGACACGCTGGGCCGAGCTGCGCAACTCCTGCGAAGGGGTGCATGAGGTTCAAGCCATAGAGTACTTCACCACCGGGTGCAGAGAAGGCACCCTGCTCAAACACAAGCTCCTCTGCGACAAGCCGGCCACCCTAGATGAACTGCTGGTCATAGCGGACAAGTACGCCACGGCCGACTCTTCCATGAAGTCGGAGCTCCGAGTGGATGCGTCTGGGAAGGTGCTCCCCCTGGCTCCACAGACACCGGCTGGTGACTCCAGCAGGCGCCAGCAGCCAAACAACAACAAGAAAAAGGCCCAGCACCCAGCTTCTAACAGCTGGCAAGTGGCGGCAGTCGAGGACCACCAGCCAGATGGGAAGCCTGGCCCCAAGCGTCGATGGGGCGGCAAGGGTGCCTGGCAGCCGGCCTTCTCCTTTGAGCAAGCCCTTAATGCCCCGTGCAAGTTCCATAGCAGTGCGAAGCCGTCCAACCACATCACCTGGAAGTGCAACTGGCTCGCTCGAATCGCCAAGGGCAAGGCCCTCCCGCCTCCCCCACCAGCCGGCCCGGCCGCTCAGCAGCCGACAGCTCGACCTGTCGGCATGCTCCAAGATGAGTTCCCCGACGAACACACCGCCTACGCCTTCTTCACGAGCGAAGCCGACGACAAGAACATCAGACGGCAACAGCACCGCGAGGTGAACGCCGTCAGCTCAGAGGTTCCCACCCACATGCACTGGTCCAAGAGGCCCATCACCTGGAGCCAAGTTGACCACCCTGAAGGAAATATGCCCTAGAGGCAATAATAAAGTTATTATTTATTTCCTCATATCATGATAAATGTTTATTATTCATGCTAGAATTGTATTACCCGAAAACATGATACATGTGTGAATACATAGACAAACATAATGTCACTAGTGTGCCTCTACTTGACTAGCTCATTAATCAAAGATGGTTATGTTTCCTAACCATAGACATGTGTTGTCATTTGATTAACGGGATCACATCATTAGGAGAATGATGTGATTGACTTGATCCATTCCGTTAGCCTAGCACTTGATCGTTTAGTATATTCCTATTGCTTTCTTCATAACTTATACAAAGTTCCTACAACTATGAGATTATAACTCCCGTTTACCGGAGGAACACTTTGTGTGCTACCAAACGTCACAACGTAACTGGGTGATTATAAAGGTGCTCTACAGGTGTCTCCGAAGGTACATGTTGGGTTGGTGTATTTGAGATTAGGTTTTGTCATCCGATTGTCGAGAGAGGTATCTGCAGGCCCTCTCAAGAATACACATCACTTAAGCCTTGCAAGCATTGTAACTAATGAGTTAGTTACGGGATGATGTATTACGGAACGAGTAAAGAGATTTGCGGTAACGAGATTGAACTAGGTATTGGATACCGACGATCGAATCTCGGGCAAGTAACATACCGATGACAAAGGGAACAACGTATGTTGTTATGCGGTTTGACCGATAAAGATCTTCGTAGAATATGTAGGAGCCAATATGAACATCCAGGTTCCACTATTGGTTATTGACCAGAAACAGTTCTAGGTCATGTCTACATAGTTCTCGAACCCATAGGGTCCGCACGCTTAACGTTACGATGATAGTTTTGTTATGAGTTTATAAGTTTTGATGTACCGAAGGTTGTTCGGAGTCCCGGATGTGATCCCGGACATGACGAGGAGTCTCGAAATGGTCGATACATAAAGATCAATATATTGGACGACTATATTCGGACACCGGAAGTGTTCCGGGTGATTTCGGAGAAAACCGGAGTGCCGGAGGGTTACCGGAACCCCCCCGGGAGGAGTATTGGGCCTTATGGGCTTTAGTGGAGAGAGAGAGGGGCAGCCAGGATGGGCCGCGTGCCCCCTCCCCCTCTTATCACAAGCACAAGATGATGGTGGCCATATCATATCACTTATATTGATTGCATGTGATGTTTATCCTTTATGCATCTTATCTTGCTTTGATTGACGGTAGCATTTTAAGATGATCTCTCACTAAATTATCAAGAAGTGTTCTCCCTGAGTATGCACCGTTGCCAAAGTTTGTCGTGCCCAGACACCACGTGATGATCAGGTGTGATAAGCTCAACGTCCATCTACAACGGGTGCAAGCCAGTTTTGCACACGCGGAATACTCAGGTTAAACTTGGCGAGCCTAGCATATGCAGATATGGCCTCGGAACACGGAGACCGAATGGTCGAGCGTGAATCATATAGTAGATATGATCAACATAGTGATGTTCACCATTGAAAACTACTCCATCTCACGTGATGATCGGTTATGGTTTAGTTGATTTGGATCACGTGATCACTTAGATGACTAGAGAGATGGCTGTCTGAGTGGGAGTTCTTAAGTAATATGATTAATTGAACTTAAATTTATCATGAACTTAGTACCTGATAGTATTTTGCTTATCTATGTTTGTTGTAGATAGATGGCTCGTGCAGTTGTTCCGTTGAATTTTAATGCGTTCCTTGAGAAAGCAAAGTTGAAAGATGATGGTAGCAATTACACGGACTGGGTCCGTAACTTGAGGATTATCCTCATTGCTGCACAGAAGAATTACGTCCTGGAAGCACCACTGGGTGCCAGGCCTGCTACAGGAGCAACGCCAGATGTTATGAACGTCTGGCAGAGCAAAGGTGATGACTACTCAATAGTTCAGTGTGCCATGCTTTACGGCTTAGAACCGAGTCTTCAGCGACGTTTTGAACGTCATGGAGCATATGAGATGTTCCAGGAGTTGAAGTTAATATTTCAAGCAAATGCCCGGATTGAGAGATATGAAGTCTCCAATAAGTTCTATAGCTGCAAGATGGAGGAGAATAGTTCTGTCGGTGAGCATATACTCAAAATGTCGGGTATAATAATCACTTGATTCAACCGGGAGTTAATCTTCCGATGATAGCGTCATTGATGAAATTCTCCAATCACGCCACCAAGCTACAAGAGCTTCGTGATGAACTATAATATGCAAGGGATGAACAAGACAATTCTCGAGCTCTTCGCAATGCTAAAAGTTGCGGAGGTAGAAATCAAGAAGGAGCATCAAGTGTTGATGGTCAACAAGACCACTAGTTTCAAGAAAAGGGCAAAGGGAAGAAGAAGGAACTTAAAAAGAACAGCAAACAAGTTGCTGCTCAAGAGAAGAAACCCTAGTCGGACCTAAGCACAAACCGAGTGCTTCTACCGCAAGCAAGCTGGTCACCGAAGCGGAACTGCCCCAAGTATTTGGCTGATAAGAAGGATGGCAAGGTGAACAAAGGTATATGTGATATACATGTTATTGATGTGTACCTTACTAGAGCTCGCAGAGCACCGGGTATTTGATACTGGTTTTGTTGCTAATATTAGCAACTCAAAGCAGGACTACGGAATAAGCGAACACCGCCAAGGACGAGGTGACGATGCGTGTGGGAAATGGTTCCAAAGTCGATGTGATCGCGGTCGGCACGCTACCTCTACATCTACCTTCGGATTAGTTTTAGACCTGAATAATTGTTATTTGGTGCCGCGTTGAGCATGAACATTATATCTGGATCTTGTTTGATGTGAGACGGTTATTCATTTAAATCGAGAGAATAATGGTTGTTCTATTTATATGAGTAATATCTTTTATGGTCATGCACCCTTAAAGAGTGGTCTATTTTGATGAATCTCGATAGTAGTAATACACATATTCATAATGTTGAAGCCAAAAGATGCAGAGTTGATAATGATAGTGCAACTTATTTGTGGCACCGCCGCTTAGGTCATATCGGTGTAAACGCATGAAGAAACTCCATACTGATGGACTTTTGGAATCACTTAATTATGAATCACTTGGTACTTGTGAACCGTGCCTCATGGGCAAGATGACTAAAACACCGCTTCTCGGTACTATGGAGAGAGCAACAGATTTGTTGGAAATCATACATACTGAGATGTATGTGGTCCGATGAATATTGAGGCTCGTGGCGGATATCGTTATTTTCTCACCTTCACAGATGATTTAAGCAGATATGGGTATATCTACTTAATGAAGCATAAATCTGAAACATTTGAAAAGTTCAAAGAATTTCAGAGTGAAGTTGAAAATCATCGTAACAAGAAAATAAAGTTTCTACGATCTGATCGTGGAGGAGAATATTTGAGTTACGAGTTTGGTCTACATTTGAAACAATGCGGAATAGTTTCGCAACTTACGCCACCTGGAACACCACAACGTAATGGTGTGTCCGAACGTCGTAATCGTACTTTACTAGATATGGTGCGATCTATGATGTCTCTTACCGATTTACCGCTATCATTTTGGGGTTATGCTTTAGAGACGGCCGATTCACGTTAAATAGGGCACCATCAAAATCCGCTGAGACGACTCCTTATGAACTATGGTTTGGCAAGAAACCAAAGTTATCGTTTCGAAAGTTTGGGGCTGCGATGCTTATGTGAAAAAACTTCAACCTGATAAGCTCGAACCCAAATCGGAAAAATGTGTCTTCATAGGATACCCAAAGGAGACAGTTGGGTACACCTTCTATCACAGATCCGAAGGCAAGACATTTGTTGCTAAGAATGGATCCTTTCTAGAGAAGGAGTTTCTCTCGAAAGATGTGAGTGGGAGGAAAGTAGAACTTGATGAGGTAATCAGATACCAGCTCCCTTATTGAAAGTAGTTCATCACAGAAATCAGTTCCTGTGACACCTACACCAATTAGTGAGGAAGTTAATGATGATGATCATGAAACTTCAGATCAAGTTGTTACTGAACTTCATAGATCAACCAGAGTAAGATCCGCACCAGAGTGGTACGGTAATCCTATTCTGGATGTCATGCTACTAGATCATGGTGAACCTACGAACTATGAAGAAGCGATGGTGAGCCCAGATTCCGCAAAATGGCTTGAAGCCATGAAATCTGAGATGGGATCCATGTATGAGAACAAAGTGTGGACTTTGGTTGACTTGCCCAATGATCGGCAAGCAATAGAGAATAAATGGATCTTCAAGAAGAAGACTGACGCTGACGGTAATGTTACTATTTACAAAGCTCGACTTGTTGCAAAAGGTTTTCGACAAGTTCAAGGGGTTGACTACGATGAGACATTCTCACCCGTAGCGATGCTTAAGTCAGTTCGAATCATGTTAGCAATTGCCGAATTTTATGATTATGAAATATGGCAGATGGATGTCAAAACTGCATTCCTGAATGGATTTCTGGAAGAAGAGTTGTATATGATGCAACCGGAAGGTTTTGTCGATCCTAAGGGAGCTAACAAAGTGTGCAAGCTCCAGCGATCCATTTATGGTCCAGTGCAAGCCTCTCGAGTTGGAATAAATGCTTTGATAGTGTGATCAAAGCATATGATTTTATATGAGACTTTTGGAGAAGCCTGATTTACAAGAAAGTGAGTGGGAGCTCAGAGCATTTCGATATTATATGTGGACGACATATTATTGATTGGAAATGATATAGAATTTCTGGATAGCATAAAAGGATACTTGAATAAAAGTTTTTCAATGAAAGACCTCGGTGAAGCTGCTTATATATTGGGCATCAAGATCTATAGAGATAGATCAAGATGCTTGATTGGACTTTCACAAAGCACATACCTTGATAAAATTTTGAAAAGTTCAATATGGATCAGGAAAGAAAGGATTCTTGCCTGTATTACAAGGTGTGAAGTTGAGTCGACTCAATGCCCGACCACTGCAGAAGATAGAGAAAAATGAAAGGAGTTCCTATGCCTCAGCCATAGGCTCTATCATGTATGCAATGCTGTGTACCAGACCTGATGTGTGCCTTGCTATTAGTTTAGCAGGAGGTACCAAAGTAATCCAGAGTGGATCATCGGACAACGGTCAAGAACATCCTGAAATACGAAAAGGACTAAGGATATGTTTCGCTTTATCGAGGTGACAAAGAGCTTGTCGTAAAGGGTTACGTCGATGCAAGCTTTGACACTGATCCGGACGATTCTAAATCACAAACCGGATACGTATTTATATTAAACGGTGGAGCTGTCAGTTGGTGCAGTTCTAAACAAAGCGTCATAGCGGGATCTACATGCGAAGCGGAGTACATAGCTGCTTCGGAAGCAGTAAATGAAGGAGTCTAGATGAAGGAGTTCATTTCCGATCTAGGTGTCATACCTAGTGCATCGGGACCAATGAAAATCTTCTGTGACAGTACTGGTGCAATTGCCTTGGCAAAGGAATCCAGATTTCACAAGAGGACCAAGCACATCAAGAGACGCTTCAATTCCATCCGGGACCAAGTCCAGGTGGGAGACATAGAGATTTGCAAGATACATACGGATCTGAATATTGCAGACCGGTTGACTAAGCCTCTTCCACAAGCAAAACATGATCAGCACCAAGACTCCATGGGTGTTAGAATCATTACTATGTAATCTTGATTATTGACTCTAGTGCAAGTGGGAGACTGAAGGAAATATGCCCTAGAGTCAATAATAAAGTTATTATTTATTTCCTCATATCATGATAAATGTTTATTATTCATGCTAGAATTGTATTACCCGGAAACAAGATACATGTGTGAATACATAGACAAACATAATGTCACTAGTATGCCTCTACTTGACTAGCTCATTAATCAAAGATGGTTATGTTTCCTAACCATAGACATGTGTTGTCATTTGATTAACGGGATCACATCATTAGGAGAATGATGTGATTGACTTGACCCATTCCGTTAGCCTAGCACTTGATCGTTTAGTATATTGCTATTTCTTTCTTCATAACTTATACAAAGTTCCTAAAACTACGAGATTATGCAACTCCCGTTTACCGGAGGAACACTTTGTGTGCTACCAAACGTCACAACGTAACTGGGTGATAATAAAGGTGCTCTACAGGTGTCTCCGAAGGTACATGTTGGGTTGGCGTATTTCGAGATTAGGTTTTGTCACTCCGATTGTCAGAGAGGTATCTCTGGGCCCTCTCGGTAATACACATCACTTAAGCCTTGCAAGCATTGTAACTAATGAGTTAGTTACGGGATGATGTATTACGGAACGAGTAAAGAGACATGCCGGTAACGAGATTGAACTAGGTATTGGATACCGACGATCGAATCTCGGGCAAGTAACATACCGATGACAAAGAGAACAACGTATGTTGTTATGCGGTGTGACCGATAAAGATCTTCGTAGAATATGTAGGAGCCAATATGAACATCCAGGTTCCACTATTGGTTATTGACCAGAAACAGTTCTAGGTCATGTCTACATAGTTCTCGAACCCGTAGGGTCCGCACGCTTAACGTTACGATGACAGTTTTATTATGAGTTTATAAGTTTTGATGTCCTGAAGGTTGTTCGGAGTCCCGGATGTGATCAGGGACATGACGAGGAGTCTCGAAATGGTCGATACATAAAGATCGATATATTGGACGACTATATTCGGACATCGGAAGTGTTCTGGGTGATTTCGGAGAAAACCAGAGTGCCGGAGGGTTACCGGAACCCCCCCCCCCCCGGGAGGAGTATTGGGCCTTATGGGCTTTAATGGAGAGAGAGAGGGGCAGCCAGGATGGCCCGCGTGCCCCCTCCCCCTCTGGTCCGAATTGGACTAGGAGAGGGGGGGCGGCGCCCCCCTCTTTCCCTCTCCCTCTCCCCCTTCCTTTCCCCTCCTAGTAGGAGTAGGAAAGAGGAGTCCTCTCCTACTAGGAGGAGGACTCCTCCTCCTGGCGCGCCCACAAGGGCGGCCGCCTCCCCTTGCTCCTTTATATACGAGGCAGGGGCACCCTAGAACACACAAGTTGATCTTCGTGATCGTTCCTTAGCCGTGTGCGGTGCCCCCCTCCACCATATTCCACCTCGGTCATATCGTCGCGGAGTTTAGGCGAAGCCCTGCGTCGGTAGAACATGTAACGACCCGAATCTGATAAGATTCGATGTCTCTGTGCTCACTGTGCTAGTCCCTGGATCGACTCGCTAGCACACATAGTACATATGAATATCAAATATCAAGTGCATCATTTACTACAACGTATGATCCAGAATTTATAAAGTATTACAAACCGAACAGCACATGGCTAACTTATTCAATAATAACAGCGGAAAGGTAGCATAATCAACGACGAGTCCATCAATGCCCACTGGAGAACATGTCGAGTGAAGACTCGCAACCCTACTGTATCTCACTGATCATCTGAAAATCCTGCAACATGATAAGTTGCAGCCACAAGGGTCAATACATTGAATGTATTGGCAAATCACACAATATGATATAGCAAACCTACATCCACAAAGCAATGTATGACAAACAAAACACACTAGTTTGGAGAAGAATGTCTTCACCTACCTCCACTACCTGAACTCACAACCGTCTCTAATTTACTCGCCCAAGATAACCCAAAGATTCTAAATAAACATGACAAGAACTTCAGAACTATGTCTCAAGTGCGCTCTGTCAGTGGCGCATTCTCTAGGAAAAATAGAGCGCTCTGCCAAGGACGCATTCACCTGATTTAAGTTCCGAAAACTAAACCTCGCCTCAAGTGCGCTCTGTCAATGGCGCATTCTCTAGGGACAATAGAGCGCTCTGCCAGTGACGCATTCACCTGGTTAATAATCCCGAGCCTACGGCTATAAACACTCACCACTTTCATGGATCACTCGACACATGCCCGCGTCTACCATATCAAGTTGATCACACCATCACATACCACAATCAATATCAGAATATGACAATAGAGAACATACAGATCAAACCAAGCACATGTCATAGCATAAAAATCATACATGCATAGCAGAGTATAGGATGAGCAAAATCAAAAGTGCAAACTTGCCTTGAACAGTGCTGAAGTACTCTAACGATTAATTCCGATCCGCTTCACACTCCGCACAATCTATACGATAACGAAGGCACCGATAAATAAACCGTACTCACATAACACCACAATAAAGTCAACAGCAAAGAATTCAAATAAAAACTTAAATAACAGAATATATCAGTAGTTATATAATATCTACATGCTAGTAGGATCACAATGCAAAAAAAAGGATCAACTAAATTGGATAAACGGTTTGAAAGATATGGCCTCCGGAAGTTTGAATTCAAATTTGAGCAAATTCAAATTTTAGCAGTGCAAAAGTTTGAAATTTTGGTTCTACAATATTCTCCTGGTCTCTACGAGTACACAGGAAAAAGAATCGATGAATTTGGAGTTCCGAATGTCAAGATAAACCTAAATGAAAAGTTGATATGGAATCTGCAAAGAAAAATTATGCCATAAAAGCGTTCTGGGAAGAACTGCCACGGCTGCTGTGGCGTTGCCATGTGGCAAGGTGTGAGTGGTCGTAGGGTGTCTGCTATTGTGGTTAACGGACGAACGACCGCTAAATAATGCATACTGGTTCGGAAATAAAAAAACACAGGCTATCTAATACTAGTGGTTGGATGGAGATTGGACGGCTAAGGATGGCTCACCGGAGAGGAACAGAGTAGGCCGGCCGGAATTGAACGAGACGGCGGCGGCGCGGCTCAGATTTGAAGTTGGCGTCGCTGGAGAGGCCTCCCGAGCTCGAGGAGAACAGGACGAGGCGAGGAGGGACACGTCGAACTCCAAAACGTCCTCCGGGACGACCGGGCCTTCTGCTAACGTAGGTGAGGTTCGGCTGGAGCGGCGGCGGCGGAGTTGAGCTTCGGGTCGAAGTTAGTACGGTTGTTTAGATGCGTCCCTGCACGAACTAGGAGGTGAGGGAGGGAGAGGAGGTCATGGCGAAGACAACCGAGGGTAAGGGGCGCTGGGAACCTTCTGCATGGACGGAAACGACCGACGAAGGAGCTTCTGCGGCGGAACTCCGGCGAGATCGGGGCGCCGTTCTAGGGTATGGGAGACGGCGATTTTGGCGAAAATCGGACGATACGGATATATGGAGTATTTATAGAGTAGTTTTGATGCTGTAGAGGCAAGAGATCGATCGAATCGATCGAATTTGGATCGGCTACGGTGTGCCTGATGAACACGCCTGGAGGAACGGGATGACACGGTGGGACCCGGAGTCAAGGCGGAGAGCAGTGGAAGAGAGAGAAAAAACAAGAAGGGGTGCGGTGCTGGGCTGCACCGCTGTTGCTCAAAATGGGCTGGCCTGCTTGTTGCGCTGCTTGCCATGGCGGGAATAGAAGTTTGATGCGCACTGTTCAGCCTATGAACAGTAAAATCTGGCTGAGTAATTATACTGAACAGAAGGTCTATTTGGCTAAAAATAAAATAGAAGATTACTTCCTAAAAATACCAGAACACACAGTAAAATACTAATACTAATATAGAATACTGTGAACATTTTTAAAACACATATGCACTTTTTGGAAAATTATTTTATGTGATATAAGCATATAATGAGCATTATAATTACCACTATAAAACAATTTTGAGTTTCTATAAAGAAAAATAATTTAGGTAGACACAGAATATATTCTTAGCATTTTCCATAAATAATTAATAGGCGATAAGTCATATTATCTCCACTCCAAATATTTTTGCCTTGAGTTGGAAAACACTATGAATAAACAATAATAATAATAATTCAAATATGCATAGAAATCATGATGACAAAGAATGATCCTATTAACATTCCAAATCTGAAATTTTGGGATGTTACAAATCTACCCCCCTTAGAATGAATCTCGTCCTCGAGATTCGAGTTGGCTAGCAAGGTTAAAGATGGGAACTTGACATAATCCATATTCCAAAATATCGAGGCTTACTCATTGCATAATTCCTTCACATGAATAGATATGATGCATCAATACTGAAAGAACGGTCACAATACTTTGATCTTAATTAAGAATCTTACCAAAGACTGATGCATTATCTGGTCTTCCTACCCTTGTGTGATTCACATGTCCACTTTCGAAGTGATCAATCTCCTTCTCTCCAGAATTCCCATTGTCATAATTCATTTTCTTCTCAGGACAGTTTGTTGAATAGTGTCCTGGGTTCCTACATCTGTAGTAAAGTAACTGGCTTAGATCCTTCTTTGTGGGTGTCGAAAGGTCGTGGTCGTTGTTGCCATTCCTATGAGCATTGTGGTTGTGTCCATTGTTGTTGTGATGATTATGCCCATCATGGTTATGACTATTATAAATGTCCACTTCAGAATCATAGTACTTAGAAGATGTTGATGAATTACGATGCTTCCGTTGTCCTCCAGAATTGAACTCTGTGTCACTCGCCTTCCTCTTGTGGTTCTCCACCTCTAGAAACTTGCCTTCAAGTACAATAGCCTTATCAATAAGCTCCTGACAGTTGTTAAATGTCGCCACTGTCAACTGAATACTCAACTCATCATCCAGTCCTTCAAGAAACTTCTCCTGTCTAGATGCATCAGCGTTAACATCATTAGGTGCATACCGTGCAAGATTATTGAATTCCTCCACATATGCATTCACAAGGCGACCTCCCACGCAAGCTGCGGAACTCTTTCTTCTTCGACTCATGGCACCAAAGAGACACATGTGCGGCGCGAAACCCTGCCTGCTGCGCCCAAGTGATAGTAGCAATAGGATAAGTGACCAAGTAATTGTCCCACCATGCTGCGGCTGGTCCTTCTAACAAATGAGAGGCAAACCGCACTCTCTCGCATCAAGGCAACCAACTGTCTCCAAATTCCTATTAACCGAGCGCGAAGCCGGTCATCACCACAATAGGTTCGGGGTGCTAGAAAACCTCGAGGATTCAACCTCAAGAAACGTAAGTGCATCAACCGGGGTGGTGGTGGATTATTGTTATTGTTGTTGTTGTTGTTGTTGTTGTTGTTGTTGTTGTTGTTGTTGTTGTTACGTTCGAACAAGTAATGGATCAACCGAGTACATCCTCAAGCAACTCTTTGCATGTATGGCGGTATGTCATTGTTGTTGTTATCTCTGAACCATCGCCTCTAGAGTTACGCCTCGGCATCATCGATGGGTAAGCAAGGGTGAGATATGGACAGAAATAGATCTAAGGGGAAAACACTACCCATATGCTCATGCTAGCAACTAAAACTCCAACAACAACAAAAACAAACACTAAATTCACACAATTCACACAAGTCACCAAAATTATCCTAAAGTAATCACATCAAGGAGCATATATGATCAATCAAAGCACCCAATTGCATAATATAAACAACCCACAAAATATGACAACGCAGAAAGCAATGACCAACCAAACATATGACATATCACAAAACACAAGCAAAACCTACAGGTAAGGTCATATCCACAAGAGATATGATCCCATCATACTACCGCAAATCGTTTATCGAATACAACTTAGGAATGGTGGTCTGCCAACTAAACTCCCTAAATAACACTAATAATAATACCAGGGGCCATCTATACTTTGAAAAGAAAAGATATGAGTACAAGAGTATGAACTAACAAGCAGACAACAAGTTGTAAAGTAGGCTTTTCACTCCTATGGCCTTTCTAATCCATTTTCTAGGGTCACGACCTACAGTCAACACACTGCTCTGATACCATCTATAACGATCCAAATCTGATAAGATTCGATGTCTCTGTGCTCACTGTGCTAGTCCCTGGATCGACTCGCTAGCACACACAGTACATATGAATATCAAATAACTAGTGCATCATTTACTACAACGTATGATCCAGAATTTATAAAGTATTACAAACCGAATAGCACATGGCTAACTTATTCAATAATAACAGCGGAAAGGTAGCATAATCAACAACGCGTCCATCAATGCCCACTGGAGAACATGTCGAGTGAAGACTCACAACCCTCAGATCTCATCGATCATCAAAATCCTGCAACATGATAAGTTGCAGCCACAAGGGTCAATACATTGAATGTATTCGCAAATCACACAATATGATATAGCAAACCTACATCCACAAAGCAATGTATGACAAACAAAACACACTAGTTTGGAGAAGAATGTCTTCACCTACCTCCACTACCTGAACTCACAACCGTCTCTAATTTACTCGCCCAAGATAACCCAAAGATTCTAAATAAACATGACAAGAACTTCAGAACTATGTCTCAAGTGCGCTCTATCAGTGGCGCATTCTCTAGGAACAATAGAGCGCTCTGCCAAGGACGCATTCACCTGATTTAAGTTCCGAAAACTAAACCTCGCCTCAAGTGCGCTCTGTCAATGGCGCATTCTCTAGGGACAATAGAGCGCTCTGCCAGTGACGCATTCACCTGGTTAATAATCCCGAGCCTACGGCTATAAACACTCACCACTTTCATGGATCACTCGACACATGCCCGCGTCTACCATATCAAGTTGATCACACCATCACATATCACAATCAATATCAGAATATGACAATAGAGAACATACAGATCAAACCAAGCACATGTCATAGCATAAAAATCACACATGCATAGCAGAGTATAGGATGAGCAAAATCAAAAGTGCAAACTTGCCTTGAACGGTGCTGAAGTACTCTAACGATTAATTCCGATCCGCTTCACACTCCGGACAATCTATACGATAACGAAGGCACCGATAAATAAACCGTACTCACATAACACCACAATAAAGTCAACAGCAAAGAATTCAAATAAAAACTTAAATAACAGAATATATCAGTAGTTATATAATATCTACATGCTAGTAGGATCACAATGCAAAAAAAGAATCAACTAAATTGGATAAACGGTTTGAAAGATATGGCCTCCGGAAGTTTGAATTCAAATTTGAGCAAATTCAAATTTTAGAAGTGCAAAAGTTTGAAATTTTGGTTCTACAATATTCTCCTGGTCTCTACGAGTACACAGGAAAAAGAATCGATGAATTTGGAGTTCCGGATGTCAAGATAAACCTAAATGAAAATTTGATATGGAATCTGCAAAGAAAAATTATGCCATAAAAGCGTTCTGGGAAGAACTGCCACGGCTGCTGTGGCGTTGCCACGTGGCAAGGTGTGCGGCCGTAGGGTGTCTGCTATTGTGGTTAACGGACGAACGGCCGCTAAATAATGCATACCAGTTCGAAAAAAAAAACACAGGCTATCTAATACCAGCGGTTGGATGGAGATTGGACGGCTAAGGATGGCTCACCGGAGAGGAATAGAGTAGGCCGGCCGGAATTGAACGAGACGGCGGCGGCGCGGCTCGGATTTGAAGCTGGCATCGCTGGAGAGGCCTCCCGAGCTCGGGGAGAACAGGATGAGGCGAGGAGGGACACGTCGAACTCCAAAACGTCCTCCGGGACGACCGGGCCTTCTGCTAACGTAGGTGAGGTTCGGCTGGAGCGGCGGCGGCGGAGTTGAGCTTCGGGTCGAAGTTAGTACGGTCGTTTAGATGCGTCCCTGCACGAACTAGGAGGTGATGGAGGGAGAGGAGGTCATGGCGAAGACAACCGAGGGTAAGGGGCGCTGGGAACCTTCTGCATGGACGGAAACGACCGGCGAAGGAGCTTCTGCGGCGGAACTCCGGCGAGATCGGGGCGCCGTTCTAGGGTATGGGAGACGTCGATTTTGGCGAAAATCGGACGATACGGATATATGGAGTATTTACAGAGTAGTTTTGATGCTGTAGAGGCAAGAGATCGATCCAATCGATCGAATTTGGATCGGCTACGGTGTCCCTGATGAACACGCCTGGAGGAACGGGATGACAGGGTGGGACCCGGAGTCAGTGGCAAAGAGCAGGTGGAAGAGAGAGAAAAAAAACAAGAAGGGGTGCGGTGCTGGGCTGCACCGTTGCTGCTCCAAAATGGGCTGGCCTGCTTGTTGCGCTACGCTGCGGGCGGGGAATAGAAGTTTGATGCGCACTGTTCAGCCTATGAACAGTAAAATCTGGCTGAGTAATTATACTGAACAGAAGGTCTATTTGGCTAAAAATAAAATAGAAGATTACTTCCTAAAAATACCAGAACACACAGTAAAATACTAATACTAATATAGAATACTGTGAACATTTTTAAAACACATATGCACTTTTTGGAAAATTATTTTATGTGATATAAGCATATAATGAGCATTATAATTACCACTATAAAACAATTTTGAGTTTTATAAAGAAAAATAATTTAGGTAGACACCAGAATATATTCTTAGCATTTTCCATAAATAATTAATAGGCGAGAAGTCATATTATCTCCACTCCAAATATTTTTGCCTTGAGTTGGAAAACACTTTGAATAAACAATAATAATAATAATTCAAATATGCATAGAAATCATGATGACAAAGAATGATCCTATTAACATTCCAAATCTGAAAATTTGGGATGTTACAGAACATCATCATCGTCACCACGCCGTCGTGCTGACGGAACTCATCCCCGACACCCTGCTTGATCGGAGTCCGGGGATCGTCATCGAGCTGAACGTGTGCAGAACACGGAGGTGCCGTACGTTCGGTGCTTGGATCGGTCGGATCGCGAAGACGTACGACTACATCAACCGCGTTGTCATAACGCTTCCGCTTTCGGTCTACGAGGGTACGTGGACACACTCTCCCCTCTCATTGCTATGCATCACCATGATCTTGCGTGTGCGTAGGAATTTTTTTGAAATTACTACGTTCCCCAACACACCCAGCCGTGATGCCCTCTCCGGGTGCATACGCCTTGGTGTTCGAATCAACCTTCTCAACGGAGAGGCGGACCTGCCGCTTCGGCCGAGTTCTGATAGATGGCGGCAGCAGCATCAACATCCTGTACCACGAGACCATGGAGCGGTTGGTCATAAGGGCCAAGCAGCTTCAGCCCAGCCGAACTATCTTCCACGACATAGTTCCTGGCCTTTCCCGCTCTCCAATCGGCAAAATCAAGATTGATGTCCTGTTCGGCGACAAGGACTACTTCCACCGCGAGCCAATCTGGTTCGAGGTGGTCGACCTGGACAACCCCTACCATGCGCTCTTGGGCCGCCCTGCACTGGCCAAATTCATGATGGTCCCGCACTACACCTACATGAAGGCCAAGAAGTCGGGTACAAAGGGCATCATCATTGTTGTCGGCGACTACCAGAAGTCGCTAGCTCGCGCCACCACCAGCAGCCGGCTGGCTCAGTCCCTCGTCATCGCTCAAGAAAAAAGTCTCCTTGACCGGATGGTAGCTGATAACCCACAAGTTTAGGGGACCGCAACAGTTTTCGAGGGTAGAGTATTCAACCCAAATTTATTGATTCGACACAAGGGGAGCCAAAGAATATTCTCAAGTATTAGCAGCTGAGTTGTCAATTCAACCACACCTGGAAACTTAGTATCTGCAGCAAAGTGTTTAGTAGCAAAGTAATATGATAGTGGTGGTAACGGTAACAAAAGTAAAGACAGCAAAAGTAATGTTTTTGGTATTTTGTAGTGATTGTAACAGTAACAACGGACAAGTAAATAAGCGAGAACCAGTATATGGAAAACTCGTAGGCACCGGATTAGCGATGGATAATTATGACGGATGCGGTTCATCATGTAACAGTCATAACATAGGGTGACACAGAACTAGCTCCAGTTCATCAATGTAATGTAGGCATGTATTCCAAATATAGTCATACGTGCTTATGGAAAAGAACTTGCATGACATCTTTTGTCCTACCCTCCCGTGGCAGCGGGGTCCTATTGGAAACTAAGGGATATTAAGGCCTCCTTTTAATAGAGAACCGGAACAAAGCATTAGCACATAGTGAATACATGAACTCCTCAAACTATGGTCATCACCGGAGTGGTTCCATTATTTTCACTTGAGGTTGCGGATCATAACACACAGAGGTGACTATAGACTTGCAAGATAGGATCAAGAACTCGCATATATTCATGAAAACATAATAGGTTCAGATCTGAAATCATGGCACTCGGGCCCTAGTGACAAACATTAAGCATAGCAAAGTCATAGCAACATCAATCTCAGAACATAGTGGATACTAGGGATCAAACCCTAACAAAACTAACTCGATTACATGATAAATCTCATCCAACCCATCACCGTCCAGCAAGCCTACGATGGAATTACTCACGCACGACGGTGAGCATCATGAAATTGGTGATGGAGGATGGTTGATGATGACGACGGCGACGAATCCCCCTCTCCGGAGCCACGAAAGGACTCCAGATCAGCCCTCCCGAAAGAGATTAGGGCTTGGCGGCGGCTCCGTATCGTAAAACACGATGATTTCTTCTCTCTTATTTTTTTCTCCCCGAAAGCCAATATATGGAGTTGGAGTTGGCGTCGAGGGCCACCAGGGGCCCACGAGGTGGGGCGCGCCTGGGCGCCCCACCTCGTGGACAGGTGTGGGCCCCGGTCTTCATCTTTGGCGAGGATTTTGTATTATTTATCCTAAGATATTCGTGGAGTTTCAGTTGTTCCAGAACTTTTATTTTCTGCACATAAAACAACACGAGCAATTCTCTTTGAAAACAGCGTCAGTCCGGGTTAGTTTCATTCAAATCATACAAGTTAGAGTCCAAAACAAGGGCAAAAGTGTTTGGAAAAGTAGATACGACGGAGACGAATCAGTAGCCATGTCAGCGAGCAGTCGTCCGTGCCAACTGATCCCAAGGAGACCGAAGCAGGGGCCTCCTTCCAGCCGGCCAAAGAGACCAAGCGGATCCCCCTAGACCCGGCGCACCCGGAGAGGTTTGTTGTCGTAGGTACCAACCTCGACAGCAAATAGGAAGGCGAGCTCGTCGATTTCCTCTGTGAGAATCGGGATATCTTTGCATGGCCACCCAAAGGCATGCCGGGTGTCCCGACAGATTTCGCTGAGCACAAACTACACGTGAGGCCGGATGCTAAGCCGGTCAAGCAACCCCTCCGCTGCCTATCATAAGAGAAGAGAAGGATCGTTGGTGAAGAAATCGCCTGACTTCTGGCAGCCGGCTTCATCATGGAAGTTTTCCACCCGGACTGGCTTTCCAATCCAATCCTCGTCCTGAAGAAGAACAACAAGTGGAGCATGTGCGTCGACTACACTAGCCTCAATAAAGTCTGCCCCAAAGATCTGTTTGCTCTGCCATGGATAGATCAAGTGATTGACTCCACAGCCGGATGCGAGCTGTTGTCCTTCCTTGATGCCTACTCTGGCTACCACCAGATCAAGCTGGATCCGGCTGATCACCTGAAAATCGCCTTCATCACACCATTCGACACTTTCTGCTACATCACCATGACGTTCGGCCTGAGAAATGTCGGCGCCAAATTTCAACATTGTATGCAGAAGTGCTTGTTAAAGCAACTCGAACACAATGCCCACGTCTATGTGGACGACATTGTGGTGAAGACGGAGAAGCGTGGTACCCTGATGGAAGACCTCAAGGAGACGTTTGAGAACCTGCGCCGTTTCAACATCAAGCTCAACCCGGAGAAGTGTGTCTTCGGTGTACCAGCCGGCCAACTCCTTGGCTTTCTTGTTTCAAAGCGCGGCATCGAGTGAAACCCCGTGAAGATCAAGGCCATCAAACGGATGAAGAAACCCACCAAGCTGTGTGACGTTCAAAAGTTCACCGGGTGCCTGGCATCCCTCAGCCACTTCATCAGTCGGCTGGGCTAGAAGGCACTCCCCCTATACCAGCTCATGAAGAAAACCACTTGCTTCGAGTGGAACAACCGGGCGTACGCTGCTTTCCTCCAGCTCAAGCGTATGATGTCTATGCCGCCTATCTTGGCGGCTCCGGATGCTAAAGAGCCCATGATCCTCTACATCGCCGCCACCAACTGAATCATCAGGACGATGATCATCGTCGAGCATGCAGAAGACAGCAAAGTACAGTCGGTCCAGAGGCTGATGTACTACCTAAGCGAGGTCTTGTCTGCCTCCAAGCAGAACGACCCCCATTACCAGAAGATGTGCTACAGCGTGTACTTTGCCGTCAAGAAGCTGAAGCCATATTTCCAAGAGCACTCCATCACGGTTTTCTGCACCGCCCCCCCTCGCCGAGATCATGGGCAATAGTGTAACGCCCCGGATTCGATACGCCAGGTGTCTTTCAGTTATTCGCCGTCTTTGCCATGTCATCATCTGCATTTTATCATGTCATCATGCGCATTTCATTTTGCATACGTGTTCGTCTCATGCATCCGAGCATTTTCCCCGTTGTCCGTTTTGCAATCCGGCACTCCTATGTCCCCCAGCGCTCCCTTTTACCTCTTTTCATGTGCGGGTGTTAAACGGTCTCGGAATGGGCCAAGGTTTGTCAAGCGGTCTTGGTATAGCACCGATAGACCGCCTGTCAAGTTTCGTGCCATTTGGAGGTCGGTTGATACTCCAACGGTTAACCGGGTAACCGTAAAAGCCTCCTTCTCCTTGCAGCCCAACAGCCCTTCAAAGTGGCCCAAAACCCACCTAACTCCCCTCCATGCTCTCGGTCGTTCGATCACGATTGCGTGGCCGAAAACCGCTCCTCATTTGGACTCTCCTAGCTCCCTCTACCTATAAATATGTGTTCTTCCCCGAAATCCCGGTCTAACCCTAGCCCCGTTCCTCCCCGCGCCGCCGGACACGTCCGCCCGCCGACGGACATGTCCGCCCCGCCGCCGCAGCCACTCCCGGGCCGCCACGTGGTGAGTCGCCGTCCTCCGCCGCCGTGGCCCATGGAGCCCATCAAGGGCCTCACAGGCCTCTCGCCGCCGCCGCCCGCCCCGCTCCTCGCTGTCGCCGGATCCCAGCGCGCGCCTCCTCGTCTCCGCCGGTGACCGTCGCCGCTGCCAGCGCCGTCCGCCCGCCCATAAGCGCCAGCTGGTGCCGCCCAGCGCCTCGCGTCGCCCGCCGCCGCCAGCGCGCTCGCCGCCTACCTCCCGGCCCCGCGCTGGCGGCCCCTCGCCGAAGCGCAGCTCTCCGCCGCCGAGCTCAAGGCCGCCGCCGCTTTGCAGCCTCGCCGCGCCTCCTCCCGGCTCCTCTCCCGCGGCGCCCGTCCGCCGCCCCGGACTCCTCTCCCCGTCGACGCCAACCCGACCTCGCCGGAGTTCCTCGCCGGAACCGCCTCCACCTCGCCGGAGTTGGGGATGGATCAGATCCACCAGCCCGCCCAACCAAACACGCCCCCGAGCCGCCTGGCTCTCGCCGTCCCGGATCTCCTCGTCCCGGTTGACTTTCGGAGGTTGTTTTTTTCACAAAGTCCCAGATTTTGCACATTTTCATGCCATGTTCATCATGCCGTTACTCTGCATCCGTAGCTCCGTTTTGTGCGTGTATTATGTCAAATTGTTCGCCTCGACGAGTACATCATTGCATCTCATTGCATCATTTTCATTTGAGCTCATCTTGATACCCGAAATGCTGTTAGAAGAGGGCTATGTGATGTTAGTTTCAGATTCTTATCAGAACATGCACTTTTGTCATTTTTTCCATGATTGATGTGTGCACCCTATGAACTTGAGTCCTACATGTGTTTTGTAATATGTCATGCCATATTTACAGGGGTGTATGCCATGTATTTTTGTGATCTCTGTGGTGACTAGCACAAGCATGCAAACTAGGCTTCATGATGTTGCTGATTTCAGCCCTGCTCTGCTGATATTTTTATGCCATGTAAACTTGATGCTGAGAGAGATCCATGCTTATTTTGAGATACTTCAGTAAGGATGTTTTGAACATATGGTTATTATCTATCCATCCGTTCCCTTGTTTGCAATTATGGAGTGCCATAGCTTGAGTCAATCGAGCTCTACTTTTGCTATAAAATGTTTCCTGGCAGGTTGTTTACATGTTATTCAATTTTGCCAAGGTTGTTGTAGTTGATCCGTGTATGCTATGATGTTGTTCTTGCCATGTATAGCTTCTATGCCATGTCTTCGTGCTGTTGGGTGCCTTGCCATGCCATGTATTGCTCTGTGGTGAGTGGTTCAAGCTCACCAACATGCCTACTTATTGTTGTTCCTGCCATGTATGAATCTGTAATATAACTTGCCATGTTTACATGGGTGCCATCATATTTTCTGATCCTTTTTGGCTCATGGTCACTAAAGGACTTTTGTTCTATGCATTTAGTAGAGTCATGCCATGCCTTTGTTTGCCATGATAAGTTCCTGTAACATATTGTTTGATAGCTCTAAACATTGCAACCTGATGTTATTTCCTGATAAGTCTGAAACTGTTATTATTTGCAATCTTGCCATGTGTGTTTGAGCATGTTCTTGTGATTTCTGGAGATAGCTCAGTGTTCATGTTTTGTCATAATTTACCTGTACCTCATGCCCATGCCTTTTGTTTTCATGTTGAGATTCTGTAGCATGTTGTTTTGGTGCTTGCAATATGCCTAGTTGCTGTTTTGGACAGATTGTTGTCATGACTTGTTTCATGTGTATGTGTTGAACCGTTGCTCCGTTTTGAGTGTGCTCTATATGAAACTTGCTTGATTTTGCATGTAGTTTCATATTATCATGTTGCATCCTTGTTTTGAGGTGTTTGATTGATGTTTATATGCATTTTGCATCAATGCCATGTTTATCTTGTTTTGCTCATATCTTCTAGGCCGTAGCTTCGAATCTAATGAACTTTATATGTAACTCGACTAGAATTTCGTGTAGATCATCGTGGTGCATCTTAACTTGCTGTTTAACAACTTGAACATAAGGTTTATTCAGATCTGGACCAATTTCGAAATTTGCATATGAGGACTTACCGGAATTGTTCTATGTTGTCCCCGGCCTCATTTAAACTTGCTTTGATGTGTTGCTCTTGTTTGCATCATCTCTTGCCATGAGTAGCTTCATGTAGCTTTGTCATGCATCATGCTTGTTGTGCATCATGTATTGTTCATGTGTGGTGTGTTTACTATGTTGTGTGCTTCTTCTTGTTAGTTCCTGTTTGTTGTGATCGTGAGGATTCGTTCGCTCACGCTTAGGTTCGGCTTCATCCGCTCGCCTTCTTCATGGACTCGTTCTTCTTCCTAGCGGGATTTCAGGCAAGATGACCGTCACCTTGGATCTCATTACTATCATTGCTATGCTAGTTGCTTCGTTCTATCGCTTTGAAAAAGAAAATAGAAAAGAGAATGAAAGTCATTCCCTATGCCTCAGTCATAGGTTCTATAAAGTATGCTATGCTATGTACCAGACCTATTGTATACCTTACTCTGAATTTGGCAAGGGAGTACAATAGTGATCTAGGAGTAGATCAATGGACATTGGTCAAGAACATCCTTAGTGAGGACTAAGGAAATATTTCTCGATTATGGAGGTGATAAAAGAGCCCATCGTAAAGAGTTACATAGGTGCAAGCTTTTACACCGATCCAGATGACTCTAAGTCTCAATCTGGATACATATTGAAAGTGGGAGCAATTAGCTATAGTAGCTCCATGCAGAGCATTGTAGACATAGAATATTTGCAAAATACATACGGCTCTGAATATGACAGACCCGTTGACTAAGCCTCTCTCACGAGCAAAACATGATCACACCTTAGTACTCTTTTGGATGTTAATCACATAGCGATGTGAACTAGATTATTGACTCTAGTAAACCCTTTGGGTGTTGGTCACATGACGATGTGAACTATGGGTGTTAATCATATACGATATGAATATTGGTGTTAAATCACATGGCGATGTGAACTAGATTATTGACTCTAGTGCAAGTGGGAGATGAAGGAAATATGCCCTAGAGGCAATAATAAAGTTATTATTTATTTCCTTATATCATGATAAATGTTTATTATTCATGCTAGAATTGTATTAACCGGAAACATAATACATGTGTGAATACATAGACAAACATAGTGTCACTAGTATGCCTCTACTTGACTAGCTCGTTGAATCAAAGATGGTTAAGTTTCCTAGCCATAGACATGAGTTGCCATTTGATTAAATGGATCACATCATTAGGAGAATGATGTGATTGACATGACCCATTCCGTTAGCCTAGCACTTGATCGTTTAGTATATTGCTATTGCTTCCTTCATGACTTATACATGTTCCTGTAACTATGAGATTATGCAACTCCGCTTACGGAGGAACACTTTGGTGCTACCAAACGTCACAACGAATCGGGTGATTATAAAGGAGTACTACAGGTGTCTCCAAAGGTACATATTGGGTTGGCGATTTGAGATTAGGTTTTGTCACTCCGATTGTCGGAGAGGTATCTCTGGGCCCTCTCGGTAATGCACATCACTATAAGCCTTGCAAGCAATGTAGCTAATGAGTTAGTTACGGAATGATGCATTACGTAACGAGTAAAGAGACTTGCCAGTAACGAGATTGAACGAGGTATTGGATACCGACGATCGAATCTCGGGCAAGTAACATACCGATGACAAAGGGAACAACGTATGTTATTATGCGGTTTGACCGATAAAGATCTTCGTAGAATATGTAGGAGCCAATATGAGCATCCAGGTTCCGCTATTGGTTATTGACCGAGAATAGTTCTAGGTCATGTCTACATAGTTCTCGAACCCGTAGGGTCCGCACGCTTAAGGTTACGATGACAGTTTTATTATGAGTTTATGAGTTTTGATGTACTGAAGGAGTTCGGAGTCCCGGATGAGATCGGGGACATGACGAGGAGTCTCGAAATGGTCGAGACGTAAAGATCGATATATTGGACGACTATATTCGGACTTCGGAAAGGTTCCGAGTGATTCGGTTATTTTTTGGAGTACCGGAGAGTTACGGGAATTCGCCGGGGAGTATATGGGCCTTATTGGGCCATACGGGAATAGAGGAGAGAGGCCGAAAGGAAGGAGGCGCGCAGCCCCCTCTGGTCCGAATTGGACAAGGGTGCGGCCCCTTCCTTCCTCCTCTCCCCTCTTCCCCTTCTCCTACTCCAACAAGGAATGAGGGAGTCCTACTCCCGGTGGGAGTAGGACTCCCCTTGGCGCGCCCCTCCTAGGCCGGCCGCCTCCTCCCCTCTTGCTCCTTTATATAAGGGGGCAGGGGGGCACCCCATAGACACACAAGTTGATCTACGGATCGTTCCTTAGCCGTGTGCGGTGCCCCCTCCACCATATTCCACCTCGGTCATATCGTCATGGAGTTTAAGCGAAGCCTCGCGCCGTAGAGCATCATCATCGTCACCACGCCATCGTGCTGATGGAACTCATCCCCGACACTTTGCTGGATCGGAGTCCGGGGATCGTCATCGAGCTGAACGTGTGCTGAACTCGGAGGTGCCGTATGTTCGGTACTTGGATCGGTCGGATCGTGAAGACGTACGACTACATCAACCGCGTTGTCATAACGCTTCCGCTTACGGTCTACGAGGGTACGTGGACAATACTCTCCCCTCTTGTTGCTATGCCATCACCATGATCTTGCGTGTGCGTAGGAAAATTTTGAAATTACTACGTTCCCCAAGAGTGGTATCAGAGCCTGGTTTTATGCGTTGATGTTATATGCACGAGTAGAACACAAGTGAGTTGTGGGCGATACAAGTCATACCGCTTACCAACATGTCATACTTTGGTTCGCGGTATTGTGAGATGAAGCGCCCGGACCGACATTACGCAGACGCTTACGCGAGACTGGTTTCACCGCTCGCAGCACTCGTTGCTTAAAGGTGATGGCGGGTGTCTGCCTCTCTCACTTTAGTTGAACCGAGTGTGGCTCGCCCGGTCCTTGCGAAGGTTAAAACAGCACCAACTTGACAAACTATCGTTGTGGTTTTGATGCGTAGGTAAGAACGGTTCTTGCTCAGCCCGTAGCAGCCACGTAAAATTTGCAACAACAAAGTAGAGGACCTCTAACTTGTTTTTGCAGGGCATGCTGTGATGTGATATGGTCAAGACGTGATGCTATTGTATGAGATGATCATGTTTTGTAACCGAGTTATCGGCAACTGGCAGGAGCCATATGGTTGTCGCTTTATTGTATGAAATGCAAACGCCATGTAATTGCTTTACTTTATCACTAAGCGGTAGCGATAGTCGTAGAAGCAATAGTTGGCGAAACGACAACGATGCTACGATGGAGATCAAGGTGTCGGCGCGGTGACGATGGTGATCACGACGGTGCTTGAGATGAAGATCACAAGCACAAGATGATGATGGCCATATCATATCACTTATATTGATTGCATGTGATGTTTATCCTTTATGCATCTTATCTTGCTTTGATTGACGGTAGCATTATAAGATGATCTCTCACTAAATATCAAGAAGTGTTCTCCCGAGTATGCACCGCTATGAAGTTCTTCGTCTTTGAGACACCACGTGATGATCGGTGTGATAGGCTCTACGTTCAAATACAACGGGTGCAAAACAGTTGCACACGCGAAATACTCAGGTTAAACTTGACGAGCCTAGCATATACAGATATGGCCTCGGAACACGGAGACCGAAAGGTCGAGCGTGAATCATATAGTAGATATGATCAACATATTGATGTTCACCGTTGAAACTACTCCATCTCACGTGATGATCGGACATGGTGTAGTTGATATGGATCACGTAATCACTTAGATGATTAGAGGGATGTCTATCTAAGTGGGAGTTCTTAAGTAATATGATTAATTGAACTTAAATTTATCATGAACTTAGTCCTGGTAGTATTTTGCAAATTATGTTGTAGATCAATAGCTCGCGTTGTTGCTTCCCTATGATTTTATATGTTTGTTTTGATATGTTCCTAGAGAAAAATTATGTTGAAAAATTGTAAGTGCATCTAGTGCCCCTTAGTGATTTTGGTGTATTGAAGACTTATAGGTTAAGGAACTAATGCGTTTGTGGGTGCACACAGGTCTATAAGTCTATGAGGAGTTTGATATTTACAGAGAAAGTCGACCCCTAAAACTGAAGTTCTTCGACTGAAGACTTTGATATTCTGAAGACTTTCTGAAGACTTTGAAAGTGAAGAAATAGGTGTGACCTTGAAGACTTGGTATTCATTTGAGGAACATGAAGCGTGAAGACTTTGTTTTCGTAGTTTCATTTTCTATTTCTTGAGTCATAGGAAACACTGCTTCGTTAAAGGGGTCGAGGAAATACTAAGGAAAATTTCCATGTGATGCTCAACTCAAAATCCTACACCTACCAATCCCTTCGAGTGAAGCCTTTGAAATCTCATACAGATTCAGTCAATTTCTTGATGGATGAGACGAAGTTCTTCCGGTCGCCGAGGAATTTGTTCTGACCGAGGAGTTAGGAATTCGCCAAAGGCGGATTGCCTACACAGAGAGGAACATGATAGCCCCGAGGAATTTGATATTCAAATTTCCGACCGTTCTTTGTCTTCTTGCCACCTGTCCCAAAATATCTTATCCACCTAACGGTCATATCATTGAAGGGCATTTATGTCTTATCATGTCGGGCTGCTCCTAGGCTATAAATAGCCGCCCCTACAACCACTAGCTGGTTGGCTGCTCCGAAGAACTTGACACTTGTCATTTCAGAGCAACCCATCCTCCGAGGACTTTGAGCGAAAATCATCAAGTGAGGAAAACCCAAAACCAAAACCCTACAAACCCAAAGTGATTGAGCATCATCAAGAGATTGATCCTGCGTGGATTCGACGCTTGTTACCTTTGAAGACTGTGCTTCTTCCAGACGGTTAGGCGCCATGGTCTAGAGCATCCAAGAGGAATTGTGGATCGCCGAGTGACCAAGTCTGTGAAGGTTTGGAAGTCGCTCAAGACTTACCACGAGTGATTGGACGAGGTCTGTGTGACCTTAGTTCAAGGAGAATACGGTGAGGACTTGGTGTCCCGAGCTGCGTGCTCAGCGACTAGGTGTCCGGACTGTGTCCTCGAGTTTAAATACTCAACCGCTCCAACCGTGAGACGTACAAACCGAGACAGCAGTTGGAACTGGTCTACCAAATCATTGTCTTCACCAACCTAATCGGTTCTATTTCCTCAACCCTTTCATTTCCTCATTCTTTGTGTTGAGTATTTGTCATATCTTTGTTTGAAGACTTTGATCAAGACTTTCTCAATTTCCTCGCTTCAATTTCTTCATCTGCTTTGTCTTCATCTTGTGTTATCCTGTGATTACGCTTTACAGACTGTGTGATTGTCTTCATTTCATCATGATGACCATGCGTGTATTCTGTTATGCTTACTTCGAGTACTTATTCCGCTGCAAGTAGTTCTTCGCTAAGGAATTTCCTCACCGCAAATTTCTCGTTGAACAATTCATAAAATCGCCTATTCACCCCCCTCTAGTCGATATAACACACTTTCAATTGGTATCGAGCAAGGTACTCCTTGTTACGTGTGATTTTGGTTTAACCACCTGGAGTTTTAGTTATGTCGACCGCAGGTATGATCAAGGTCTCAGCTGGGTGTCCTACCTTTGATGGGACGGACTACCCCTCTTTGGAAGAACAAGATGCGAATGCATCTTGAAGCAATTGACAACGATCTCTGGTATGTTGTGGAAAATGGTGTTCCCTCAGTCACACCTTCTCTAAATGCTGCTGATGTGAAGAGATTCAAGCAACTCGATTCTCAAGCGAAGAATTCATATGTGGCCATCTGAGCAAAGGTCAATATGGAAGAGTGAGTGCTTTGGAATCTGCCAAGCTCATCTGGGACAGGCTGTCATAAGTGAATGAAGGAGTCTCAACTCAGCGTGACTCTCGAGTTGATGTTCTTCGGAATCTCTTCAACTGCTTCAAAAGACTCGACAACGAAAATGTTCAACAAACCTTCGATCGCCTCACTGACATCTCAAATGAGCTTCAAGCACTTGGCGCCACTGACATCACCGATCATGAGGTGGTGAGAAATTGTTAAGATCGCTTGATTCCTCATTTGATACTCTGGCACTGATGATACAAGAACGAGCTGACTACAAGTCTCTTGATCCTGCCGATATCCTCGAAAGGCTAAATACTCACGAGTTCCAGCTTGCTGAAAAGAGAGATCTCTATGGTTCTAGCTATGGAAAAACACGTGCCCTGAAGGCCAAGGCGTATGCAATCTGAGTGTGAAGACTCGGTTGTAGCCTTGGAGATCTGAAGAATTAGGCCAGTGCTAGCACTTGCTCGTGAAGAAATTCCAAGTTCTCAAGGCGTGGTCGCTTTGGAAAATCCTCAAGAAGCAAAGATTCCTCATATAGTGACTATAAGAGAAGACTTTGTCACAAATGCAAGAAACCTGGTCACTACATCCAAGATTGTCCTCAGTGGGAAAAGGAATTAAAGAAGAAGAAACACAAGGATTACAGTTCTGATGACGCGAAGAAGAAGCATGTCATTGGCATTGAGAATGTCAAATTCCTCAAAGATCACCTATGCGGAGCCTGTGAAGCTGGAAAAATGACAAAGGCCAAGCATCCAGGGAAGACTATCATGACCACTACTCGTCCCTTCGAATTGCTTCACATGGACCTCTTTGGTCCCAATCATTACTCAGCTGTCGTTAATGATGCATCTTTATATGGCTTTGTTATTGTTGATGATTACTCTCGTTACACATGGGTACACATTGTTACTTACAAAAATCAAGTGCAGGAAGTCTTCAAACGATTTTCCTCGAGGGCTTCAACTAACTTTGGTGTGAAGATCAAGCACATCAGAGTGACAATGGAACTGAGTTCAAGAATTCGGTCTTGATGACTATCTTGATGAACTTGGTATTACTCATGAGTTATCTGCTCCTTATACTCCTCAGCAAAATGGCGTCGTGGAGCGCAAGAACAGAACTCTTGTTGAGATGGCTCACACTATGCTTGATGAATACAAAACGCCTAGTCGTTTTTGGATTGATGCAATTGATACTGCGTGCCACATCATCAACAGAGTATATCTTCGCAAATTCTTCAAGAAGACTGCCTATGAACTCCTCACTGACAAGAAACCTAATGTAAGTTATTTCAAAGTCTTCGGTGCTAAATGCTGGATTAGAGATCCTCATCACAATTCTAAATTTGCACCGAAAGCACATGAAGGTTTTATGCTTGGTTACGGAAAGGACTCGCACACCTACAGAGTCTTCAACATCGCTCTTCACAAGATTGTTGACCTTGTAGATGTGCGGTTCGATGAAACTAATGGCTCGCAAAGAGAGCACCTACCTTCATGTTAGATAAACCAGCACCTGAGGAATCTATCAAGTTCAAGGCAACTGAGGATGTCATTCCTACTGAAGAAACTGCTGAAGAATTCATTCCTGTACGCGAAGAACGTCGAGCTGATGCACCTGAAGATAATGATGAAGAAAATGGTGCTGAGGAAAATGATCAAATTCCTCGACGACAACCAGCTCAACCTCGCGTTGTAAAAGAAGTGCAAGTGGAGAAGATCATCGATGACATTAAAGCGCCAGGTCCTCTCACACGCTCAAAAGCTTCACATTTATCTAAATTTTGTGGGCACTATGCTTTTGTCTCTATCATAGAGCCCACTAAGGTAGATGAAGCATTTTTGGAGCCGGAGTGGATTCAGGCCATGCAAGAAGAATTACATCAGTTCAAGCTCAACAATGTCTGGGAACTGGTCAAATGTCCAGATCCTCGCAAGCATAATATCATTGGCACAAAGTGGATCTACGGCAACAAGCAAGATGAAAATGGTCTTGTGGTGAGGAATAAGGCACGACTAGTAGCTCAAGGATACACGCAGGTTGAAGGAATTGATTTCGATGAAACTTTTGCACCTGTCGCTAGACTTGAGTCTATTCGCATATTACTCGCCTATGCTAACCATCACAATATCACTTTATATCAAATGGATGTGAAAAGTGCATTCCTCAATGGTCAGCTTGAGGAAGAAGTATATGTTGCTCAACCCCCAGGTTTTGAAGATCCAAAGAATCCTGACAAAGTCTTCAGACTCAATAAGGCCCTCTATGGCCTCAAGCAAGCCCCTCGGGTGTGGTATGATACATTGAAGGAATTCTTCGTGAAGAATGGCTTCACACCCGGTTCACTCGATCCTACTCTCTTTACTAAATCTTATGATGGTGAACTGTTTGTGTGCCAAATATATGTTGATGATATTATCTTTGGCTGTACTGACCAACGTTATAGTGATGAATTTTCCTATATGATGAGTGAAGAATATCAAATGTCTATGATGGGAGAGTTGAAATTCTTCTTAGGTCTTCAAATTCGTCAACAACACAATGGCATATTCATATCTCAGGAGAAATACCTCAAAGATGTCCTGAAGAAATTCGGCATGCAAGATTGCAAAGGCGTCAAAATTCCTATGCCCACAAATGGCCATCTATGCACTGATGAAAATGGTATTGACTTTGATCACAAGGTATACCGCTCCATGATTGGTTCTTTATTGTACTTATGTGCATCTAGTCCAGATATAATGCTTAGTGTTTGCATGTGTGCCCGATTTCAAGCTACACCGAAGGAATCACACCATAAGGCTGTGAAGCATATTCTTCGATATCTAGCTCACACACCAACACTAGGATTATGGTACCCCAAGGGCTCTACTTTTGATCTCATTGGATATTCTGACTCTGATTATGCTGGTGATCGTGTGGACCGAAGTCAACATCTGGTACATGTCATTTCCTCGGACGATCTTTGGTCTGTTGGTCCTCGAAGAAACAGAACTGCGTATCACTGTCCACTGCGGAAGCTGAATACATTACTGCTAGCTCGTGTTGTGCTCAATTGCTGTGGATGAAGCAGACTCTCAAGTACTATGGCATCAATGTGAAGAATGTGCCTCTCTACTGTGACAATGAGAGTGCCATCAAGATTGCTCACAACCCAGTTCAGCACTCGAAGACAAAGCATATTCAAATTCGTCATCATTTTCTTCATGATCATGTGTTGAAGGCAGACATCTCCATCGAGCACGTGAAGACTGAAGAACAGCTAGCTGATATCTTCACTAAGCCCTTGGATGAGAAGAGATTTAGCAAGTTGCGGTGTGAGCTAAATATCTTAGAATCTTGAACGTTCTTTGAAAAGGACACACATCCCTACACTTATGCAAAATTGATGACTTAGATGTGCAACACATGAAGAAACGTTTTCTTCAATCAATGAAGAATAACACTCTAAGTGTGAAGAAATTAATGAAGAATTTGATTCTCGAACCCTCGATAATTATGCGCGGTGTCTGAAATCATCATTCTTATACGGTGGGTCACGCCACCACCAAAGTTGAAAATCTTCAATTTGAGTTTTTCCTCAGTTTTTGAAATTCTTCAGTTTTTCAAATTCTTCAACTTTGCAAAATCTTCACTGTTTCCGTCGTCTTTCTTCATTGGCTATATATATATATGGGTTTATGTCCTCTACAGCATTCACTTATGGCTATTTCTTCAAGTCGCTTTTTCTGCTAAGTGAATGTGATCGGACCCTTCCCCCTCTATGCTTCACTCAACCCAATCTATTCACAAATTCTTCATGTGCGTTCTATTTTGAAACTCGTTCAAAATCTTCACTGTGTCATTGACAGCTGAGGAAATTGTGAACGGAACTTTAAAACTGATCTTATCCAAACTTTCGGTTTTGCCGCTCAAACCGTTCCGCATCCCACGATGCATTATTTTACTCACCCTCAATCGTACGATCTCCACTACACATCGTGGATGACACATGTCGTGAGAAGGAAATGGTCAGAACACGTTAAGTCCTAAATCTTCGGGCGATCCGTTTTTCACCGTGTCTATAAATACCCCTCTCCCCTTCCTCACTTCTTTTACTCCGCTCAACCTCTCTCTCCCGCTCGAGCTCCTCAAACCCTAGCGCTGCCGCTACTCCATCGTCGCCGGTGAGGAAAAGCTTCACTGCCTCGACCTCGTCGCCAACGTACCCGCGCCGACCGCGGAAATCCTCACTCCGCCGCCGCCGTAGATGTCTTCCTCCGCCAAGTTAGGGCGTGGAAGATCTGAACTGACGAACTTCCCAACTGTTCTTCCTAGTTCGTCGTGTTCTTCACTTCGGGTAATTAAAAGTTACTTTTATTACTCGCTTTGATTCTCAAACCTTCTTGAAAATCTTCAAAGGTGTTTATTCTTCAAATCTTCACACATATGAACACCTCAAATCTCTTGATTTGTTTCTCTAAGCAATGATTTTCTTCAAGATTCCTCAATTGTGTGGATCCTCGATTTGTACAACTCTGGAACCTAAGACAAAGAACGCTTAGTGAAATTCTTCAAGGCTTATCTGGTCAAAATCCTCAAAACTTCTTCTTTGAAAAACCTTCTGAGAACGCATATGACTTCTCCAAATTCCTCGCAACTATACTCTGTTCACAGGTACACATGTCCGCTGCTGAATCACTAGGTTCTCATCAACTTAACTCATTTGCAGCGTTCCTCGAAGAAAAACTGCATACTTCTTCAGAGAACTCAATTGTTCAAATTCCTCAACTGAAGAACATGGCAGAAGGTAAGAAGCCACAGAAAGGAGGAAAGAAACCTGAGGTTATGACGGCGTTCGAAATCCCTGAGGAAATCTATGCTGACTACTGCACACCTGATGAAGAAAACAAAAATCAACGCAAGGTGCGTATTCAGAAGATTGAACGGAGATGGGCACGGGAATGGAGGGAGTACAGATATGTGACTCCAAAGTACATGAAGAAATTTGCTCTCAATCCTCCATGCCCAAGAGCTCCTTTGGCACCTGGCCAAGTAGCTGATCCCACAAGCATCAAACGTGGTGAGGACTTTCCTGATGAATGGGCTAAGCGCCAAGCTAAATTGGCAAAACAAGCCAAGGAGGCAGTGAAGAAATTCAATGAGGATTCTGCCACTGCTACTGCTACTGAGGCCTCGGTCAAACCAAGGAAATCCATGCCGAAGAAGCCTGCTCATAAGCCAAGTGCTTCACCATCAGCGCCCTCACGGCCAATTTCCTCAGCAACACCCTCAAAGCAAATTCCTCACACTGCCACTGCTCCACCAAAGTCCTCAAAAGCTCCGTCAAAGTCTTCAATTCCTGTGCACCTGGCTACATGTCAAAGGACTGCTGGCTTCTCAATTGCCTCAGGCGTTTCTGCAAGTTCCTCAGCAGCTCCCATTTCTCCATCTGGCCCGACTCAGCTGAAGACCAACGCAACAGCTGGACGAGGTCCTCGGCCCAGCCCAAAGAAGAAACAGGTTCATTCCATGTGCCTTCTGATGATGAAGCGTCTGATGATGAACTTGCGGAAATCATCAGAGACCGTCAAGAAAAGGCCGCTAGAGCCAAAGGTACGTTTGTCCCACTGCTGTTGGATCCGAAGAAAGTCCTCGACTACATTGATCTCTGGCACAAGGACCCCAATACACCTATGCCTGACTTTCATCTGATACCTGGACAAAGTCATATGTTAACTCACTTCATCGCTGAAGAAAAATGGAAGTTTGAGAAGGCAAGAGAAATCAAAAAGGCTCAATACAGAAAGGAGAAGTTCCTGAAGAAAAACGTTGTCAAAATGACACCGAGGAGCTTCTCAAGGTCCAGACTGAAATTCAAGACCTCAAAGCAAAACTTCGATTCCTATTATGCTTTGATTAGCAAGGAGCCAAGGTCAGATTCACAACTGACGAAGAAATTCACAAATGTTGCTGCCCAAAGGCAACATGAAATTCCTCAGTTGAAGCCTCACTCAGCAGATCAAGAACATGCCAACACCGCTGATGGCGTTCAAAGGCCGATGAAAATGCTAGTTCCAGGGCTGATGATCCCATTCCAGCCACTGAAGAAATTGCCAGGGCACCCACTAGTGGTGCGCCTGAAGAAACTGAACCAAATTCCTCAGCTCCTCCTGCGCCAATTCCAACTCCAATTATTCCATCTGCCTCTGATGTGAAGAAAACCAAGGCTGCAGAACGAGCTGTTGTGAAGAAAAGGAAGGCATCAGCTGTGTCACATTCTTCGGCTGCGAAGAAAATGAAGCCAATGACCAGCTCATTCGAAAATCCAATTGATGATGTTCCGATTTCCTCCATGCCATCAAAGGACCTTGTTCCTTTTGGAGAAGACTATGAGATCCCAACCGGATCTGATGAAGAACATCATTCTGCCGCTTCGTCGAGCAGATGATGAAGAAATTGAAGTGGGCGCAATCCTTCAACCCCAGTCATTTCCTCACCTATGCCTCAGTTCACAGCTGAAGAGGCTGGTGTTGAGGAAATTGAAGATGAAGATGTGGATATTGGATGCACCACACCGATGATGAATGATGACTTTTGGGAAAGTCTGCATCCCAATACTCCGCTCTTCACCCCGCTCCAACAAATTCCTCAGTCCCCTGCACAAACAGTCCAAATGGACTCTGAAGAAACTCAACCCACTTGCTCTGTGCATGAAGAAATTCCAGCCACTAGTGCTGATAAAACTGATGCTGCTGATCCTCAGACTGCATTTGTTGAGGAACAAGAAATTCCTCAGCCTGAAGAACCTGAACTTGCGATTCCTGAGGTGGTGATGCAACTCACTGACACCCCTCTGCCCAAGCAAAAGAATCCGTTCTCAAGCAAGCAAAAGTTCAAGGCTGAAGATTTCTTTGCCGAAACACGTGTTCTTCACTGACTATAATCCATATGATTCTGCTCGCATTAGGAAGAGGCGGTTCTGGACTGCCAGCCAAGCCAACTTCTATTCCTCAGTGCTCTTCAACAAGGATAAAATCTTCGATCATGCTCATATTCCTCATGTGGACATGGAGTCGCTGCCAGGCTTTGAGCCAGTCCTCAGTGTTCTTCACGACGCAGGACTTCTGAATTTCTGCACTGATATCTGTGACTGGAATGAAGAACTAATTCTTCAATTTTATGCAACGCTGCACATCACCGGAGACGCTGAAGACGTGAACTCATGGGTATTAGACTAGATGTCTGAAAATACTCACTACAAGGCACCAGCTGAAGGAAATATGCCCTAGAGGCAATAATAAAGTTATTATTTATTTCCTTATACCATGATAAATGTTTATTATTCATGCTAGAATTGTATTAACCGGAAACATAATACATGTGTGAATACATAGACAAACAGATAGTCACTAGTATGCCTCTACTGGACTAGCTCATTTATCAAAGATGGTTATGTTTCCTAACCATAGACATGTGTTGTCATTTGATTAATGGGATCACCTCATTAGGAGAATGATGTGATTGACATGACCCATTCCGTTAGCTTAGCACTTGATCGTTTAGTATGTTGCTAATGCTTTCTTCATGACTCATACATGTTCCTGTAAATATGAGATTATGCAACTCCGTTTACGGAGGAACACTTTGGTACTACCAAACGTCACAACGAATCGGGTGATTATAAAGGAGTACTACAGGTGTCTCCAAAGGTACTTGTTGGGTTGGCGTATTTGAGATTAGGTTTTGTCACTCCGATTGTCGGAGAGGTATCTCTAGGCCTTCTCGGTGATACACATCACTTAAGCCTTGCAAGCATTACAACTAATGAGTTAGTTGTAAGATGATGTATTACGGAACGAGTAAAGAGACTTACCGGTAACGAGATTGAACTAGGTATTGGATACCGACGATCGAATCTCGGGTAAGTAACATACCGATGACAAAGGGAACAACGTATGTCGTTATGCGGTTTGACCGATAAAGATCTTCGTAGAATATGTAGGAACCAATATGGGCATCCAGGTTCCGCTATTGGTTATTGACCGAGAATGGTTCTAGGTCATGTCTACATAGTTCTCGAACCCGTAGGGTCCGCACGCTTAACGCTTCGATGACAGTTCATTATGAGTTTATAAGTATTGATGCACGAAGGTTGTTCGAGTCCGGATGTGATCACGGACATGACGAGGAGTCTCGAAATGGTCGAGACATAAAGATTGATATATTGGAAGCCTACATTTGGACATCGGAAGTGTTCCGAGTGAAATCGGAATTTATCGAGTACCGGAGGTTACCGGAACCCCGGAACTACATGGGCCATAGTGGGCCTTGGAGGAAAGGAGAAAGGGCCAGCCCTAGGTGGTCGCGCCCCCCTCCCCTAGTCCTATTAGGACTAGGAAAGGTGGCCGCCCCCTCTCTCTCTTTCCCCTCAGGAATCCTAATCCAACTAGGATTGGAGGAATCCTACTCCGGAGGGAGTAGGACTCCTGGTGCGCCTCCTCCTTGGCCGCCACCTCCCCTTGGCTCCTTTATATACGGGGGCAGGGGCACCCTAGACACACAAGTTGATCTACGGATCTTTCCTTAGCCGTGTCGGTGCCCCTTCCACCATATTCCACTTCGTCATATCGTCACGGAGCTTAGGCGAAGCCCTGCGCGGGAGAAGTCATATCGTCGCGAGCTTAAGCGAAGCCCTGCGTCGGTGGAGCATCAACATCGTCACCACGCCGTCGTCTTGACGGAACTCATCCCGACACTTTGCTGGATCGAGTCCGGGATCGCCATCGAGCTGAGCGTGTGCGTAACTCGGAGGTGCCGTGACGTTCGGTGCTTGGATCGGTCGGATCGTGAAGACGTCGACTACATCAACCGCGTTGTTATAACGCTTCGCTTTCGGTCTCACGAGGCGTGGGCGGACACTCTTCCCTCTCGTTGCTATGCCATCACCATGGTCTTGCGTGATCGTAGGAAATTTTTGAAATTACTACGCTTCCCAACAAAGGGCATCCGAGCCTGGTTTTATGCGTTGATGTCATATGCACGAGTAGAACACAAGTGAGTTGTGGGCGATATAAGTCATACTGCTTACCAGCATGTCATACTTTGGTTCAGCGGTATTGTGAGATGAAGCGGCCGGACCGACATTACGCGTGACGCTTACGCGAGACTGGTTTCACCGCTCGAGCACTCGTTGCTTAAAGGTGACCGGCGGTGTCTCGCCTCTCACTTTAGTTGAACCGAGTGTACGCCCGGTCCTTGCGAAGGTTAAAACAGCACCAACTTGACAAACTATCGTTGTGGTTTTGATGCGTAGGTAAGAACGGTTCTTGCTCAGCCCGTAGCAGCCACGTAAAACTTGCAACAACAAAGTAGAGGACGTCTAACTTGTTTTTGCAGGGCATGATGTGATGTGATGTGGTCAAGACGTGATGCTATATTTTATTGTATGAGATGATCATGTTTTGTAACCGAGTTATCGGCAATCGGCAGGAGCCATATGGTTGTCGCTTTATTGTATGAAATGCAACGCCATGTAATTGCTTTACTTTATCACTAAGCAGTAGCGATAGTCGAGAAGCAATAGTTGGCGAGACGACAACGATGCTACGATGGAGATCAAGGTGTCGCGCCGGTGGCGATGGTGATCATGACGGTGCTTGGCGATGGAATCACAAGCACAAGATGATGATGACCATATCATATCACTTATATTGATTGCATGTGATGTTTATCCTTTATGCATCTTATCTTGCTTTGATTGACGGTAGCATTATAAGATGATCTCTCACTAAAATTATCAAGAAGTGTTCTCCACGAGTATGCACCGTTGCCAAAGTTCGTAGTACCCGGACACCACGTGATGATCGGGTGTGATAAGTTCTCGTCCATCTACAACGGTGCAAAACAGTTGCACGCGGAATACTCAGTTAAACTTGACGAGCCTAGCATATAACAGATATGGCCTCGGAACACGGAGACCGAAAGGTCGAACGTGAATCATATAGTAGATATGATCAACATAGTGATGTTCACCATTGAAACTACTCCATCTCACGTGATGATCGGACATGGTTTAGTTGATTTGGATCACGTGATCACTTAGATGACTAGAGAGATGTTTGTCTAAGTGGGAGTTTTTAATATGATTAATTGAACTTAAATTTATCATGAACTTAGTACCGATAGTATTTTGCTTGTCTATGTTTATGTAGATAGATGGCTCGTCTTTGTTGTTCCGTTGAATTTTAATGCGTTCCTTGAGAAAGCAAAGTTGAAAGATGATGGTAGCAATTACGGACTGGGTCCGTAACGAGGATTATCCTCATTGCTGCACGTAAAAATTACGCCCCGAAGCACCGCTGGGTGACAGGCTCTGCGAGATCTTGAGCGAAGTTGTGAGCGTCTGCAAAGCAAAGCTGATGACTACTCAATAGTTCAGTGTGCCATGCTTTACGGCTTAGAACCGGGTCTTCAACGACGTTTTGAGCGTCATGGAGCATATGAGATGTTCCAGGAGTTGAAGTTAATATTTCAAGCAAATGCCCGGATTGAGAGATATGAAGTCTCCAATAAGTTCTATAGCTGCAAGATGGAGGAGAATAGTTACACAAGTGAGCACATACTCAAAATGTCCGGGTATAACAATCACTTAATTCAGCTGGGAGTTAATCTTCCGGATGATAGTGTCATTGATGAATTCTCCAATCACGCCACCAAGCTACAAGAGCTTCGTGATGAACTATAATATGCAAGGGATGACTAAGACAATTCTCGAGCTCTTAGCGATGCTAAAAGCATGGAGGTAGAAATCAAGAAAGAGCATCAAGTGTTGATGGTCAACAAGACCACTAGTTTCAAGAAAAGGGCAAAGGGAAGAAGATGGAAACTTCAAAAGAACAGCAAGAAAGTTGCTGATCAAGAGAAGAAACCCAAGTCTGGACCTAAGCCTGAAACTGAGTGTTTTTACTGCAAGCGGTCGACACCGAAGCGGAACTGCCCCAAGTATTTGGCGGATAAAAAGGATGGCAAGGTGAACAAAGGTATATGTGATATACATGTTATTGATGTGTACCTTACTAGAGCTCGTAGTAGCACACGGGTATTTGATACTGGTTCTGTTGCTAATATTTGCAACTCAAAGCAGGGACTACGGAATAGACGAGCACCGCAAAGGGCGAGGTGACGATCTTGCGTGGGAAATGGTTCCAAAGTCAATGTGATCGCGATCGGCACGCTACCTCTACATCTACCTTCGGATTAGTTTTAGACCTAAATAATTGTTATTTGGTGCCAGCGTTGAGCATGAACATTATATCTGGATCTTGTTTAATTCGAGACGGTTATTCATTTAAATCAGAGAATAATGGTTGTTCTAATTATATGAGTAATATCTTTTATGGTCATGCACCCTTGAAGAATGGTCTATTCTTATTGAATCTCGACAGTAGTGATACACATATTCATAATGTTGAAACCAAAAGATGCAGAGTTGATAATGATAGTGCAACTTATTTGTGGCACTCGCCGTTTAGGTCATATCGATGTAAAACGCATGAAGAAACTCCATCTTGATGGGCTTCTGGAATCACTTGATTATGAATCACTTGGTACTTGCGAACCATGCCTCATGGGCAAGATGACCAAAACGCCGTTCTCCGGAACTATGGAGCGAGCAACTGATTTGTTGGAAATCATACATACTTGATGTTTGTGGTCCAATGAATGTTGAGGCACGGCGGGTATCGTTATTTTCTCACCTTCACAGATGATTTGAGCAGATATGGGTATATCTACTTAATGAAACACAAATCTGAAACATTTGAAAAGTTCAAAGAATTTCAGAGTGAAGTGGAAAATCATCGTAACAAGAAAATAAAGTTTCTACGATCTGATCGTGGAGGAGAATATTTGAGTTACTGAGTTTGGTTTACATTTGAAACAATGTGGAATAGTTTCAGAACTCACGCCACCCGAACACCACGGAGAAATGGTGTGTCCGAACGTCGAATCGTCGTTTTACTAGATATGGTGCGATCTATGATGTCTATTTCGATTTACCGCTATCGCTTTGGGGTTATGCTTTAGAGACGGCCGCATTCACGTTAAATAGGACACCGTCAAAATCCGTTGAGACAACGCCTTATGAACTGTGGTTTGGCAAGAAACCAAAGTTGTCGTTTCTTAAAGTTTGGGGCTGCGATGCTTATGTAAAGAAACTTCAACCAGATAAGCTCGAACCCAAATCGGAAAAATGTGTCTTCATAGGATACCCAAAGGAGATGTTGGGTACACCTTCTATCACAGATCTGAAGGCAAGATTTTCGTTGCTAAATTGGATCCTTTCTAGAGAAGGAGTTTCTCTCGAAAGAAGTGAGTGGGAGGAAAGTAGAACTTGATGAGATAATCAGATCTGCTCCCTTATTGGAAAGTAGTTCATCACAAGAAATGGTTCTGTGACAACTACACCAATTAGTGAGGAAACTAATGATGATGATCATGAAGCTTGAGATCAAGTTACTCTTGAACCTCAGTGGTCAACCAGAGTAAAATCGCACTGAGTGGTACGGTAATCTTATTCGGAAGTCATGTTACTTGACCATGGCGAACCTACAAACGATGAAGAAGCGATGGTGAGCCCAGATTCCGCAAAATGGCTGGAAGCCATGAAATCTGAGATGGGATCCATGTATGAGAACAAAGTATGGACTTTGGTTGACTTGCCCGATGATCGGCAAGCCATTGAAAATAAATGGATCTTTAAGAAGAAGACCGACGCCGATGGTAATATAACTGTCTACAAAGCTCGACTTGTTGCAAAAGGTTTTCGACAAGTTCAAGGGGTTGACTACGATGAGACTTTCTCACCAGTGGCGATGCTTAAGTCTGTCCGAATCATGTTAGCAATTGCCGATTTTATGATTATGAAATTTGGCAAATGGATGTAAAACTGCATTCTTGAATGGATTTCTAGAAGAAGAGTTGTATATGATGCAACCAGAAGGTTTTGTCGATCCAAAGGGTACTAACAAAGTGTGCAAGCTCCAGCGATCAATTTATGGTCCGTGCAAGCCTCTCGGAGTTGGAATAAGCGCTTTGATAGTGTGATCAAAGCATATGGGTTTATCAGACTTTTGGAGAAGCTTTGTATTTACAAGAAAGTGAGTGGGAGCTCAGAGCATTTCTAATATTATATGTGGACGACATATTATTGATTGGAAATGATATAGAATTTCTGGATAGCATAAAGGATACTTGAATAAAAGTTTTTCAATGAAAGACCTCGGTGAAGCTGCTTACATATTGGGCATCAAGATCTATAGAGATAGATCAAGACGCTTAATTGGACTTTCACAAAGCACATACCTTGATAAAGTTTTGAAAAGGTTCAAAATGGATCAGGCAAAGAAAGGTTTTTACCAGTATTACAAGGTGTGAGATTGAGTCGACTCAATGCCCGACCACAAAGCAGAAGATAGAGAGAAAATGAAAGATGTTCCTATGCTTCAGCCATAGGCTCTATCATGTATGCAATGCTGTGTACCAGACTGACGTATGCTTAGCTGTAAGCTTGGCAGGAAGGTACCAAAGTAATCCAGAGTGGATCATCGGGACAGCGGTCAAGAACATCCTGAAATACCGAAAAGGACTAAGGATATGTTTCTCGTATATGGAGGTGACAAAGAGCTAGTCGTAAATGGTTACGTCGATGCAAGCTTTGACACTGATCCGGACGATTCTAAATCGCAAACCGGATCGTGTTTTTATTAAGCGGTGGAGCTGTCGGTTGGTGCAGCTCTAAACAAAGCGTCGTGGCGGGATCTACATGTGAAGCGGAGTACATAGCTGCTTGAAGCAGCAAATGAAGGAGTCTGGATGAAAGAGTTCATTTCCGATCTAGGTGTCATACCTAGTGCATCGGGACCGATGAAGATCTTCTGTGACAATCTTGGTGCAATTGCCTTGGCAAAGGAATCCAGATTTCACAAGAGGACCAAGCATATCAAGAGACGCTTCAATTCCATTCGGGACCAAGTCCAAGTGGGAGACATAGAGATTTGCAAAATACATTCGGATCTGAATATTGCAGACCCGTTGACTAAGCCTCTTCCACGAGCAAAACATGATCAGCACCAAGACTCCATGGGTGTTAGGATCATTACTTTGTAATCTAGATTATTGACTCTAGTGCAAGTGGGAGACTGAAGGAAATATGCCCTAGAGGCAATAATAAAGTTATTATTTATTTCCTTATACCATGATAAATGTTTATTATTCATGCTAGAATTGTATTAACCGGAAACATAATACATGTGTGAATACATAGACAAACAGATAGTCACTAGTATGCCTCTACTTGACTAGCTCATTAATCAAAGATGGTTATGTTTCCTAACCATAGACATGTGTTGTCATTTGATTAATGGGATCACATCATTAGGAGAATGATGTGATTGACATGACCCATTCCGTTAGCTTAGCACTTGATCGTTTAGTATGTTGCTAATGCTTTCTTCATGACTCATACATGTTCCTGTAACTATGAGATTATGCAACTCCGTTTACGGAGGAACACTTTGGTACTACCAAACGTCACAACGTAATCGGGTGATTATAAAGGAGTACTACAGGTGTCTCCAAAGGTACTTGTTGGGTTGGCGTATTTGAGATTAGGTTTTGTCACTCCGATTGTCGGAGAGGTATCTCTAGGCCTTCTCGGTGATACACATCACTTAAGCCTTGCAAGCATTACAACTAATGAGTTAGTTGTAAGATGATGTATTACGGAACGAGTAAAGAGACTTACGATAACGAGATTGAACTAGGTATTGGATACCGACGATCGAATCTCGGGTAAGTAAACATACCGATGACAAAGGGAACAACGATGTCGTTATGCGGTTTGACCGATAAAGATCTTCGTAGAATATGTAGGAACCAATATGGGCATCCAGGTTCCGCTATTGGTTATTGACCGAGAATGGTTCTAGGTCATGTCTACATAGTTCTCGAACCCGTAGGGTCCGCACGCTTAACGTTTCGATGACAGTTCATTATGAGTTTATAAGTATTGATGCACGAAGGTTGTTGAGTCCGGATGTGATCACGGACATGACGAGGAGTCTCGAAATGGTCGAGACATAAAGATTGATATATTGGAAGCCTACATTTGGACATCGGAAGTGTTCCGAGTGAAATCGAAATTCTCGGAGTACCGGGAGGTTACCGAAACCCCCCGGGAACTACATGGGCCATAGTGGGCCTTGGAGGAAAGGAGAAAGGGCCAGCCCTAGGTGGCCGCGCGCCCCCCCTTCCCTAGTCCTATTAGGACTAGGAAAGGTGGGCCGCCCCTCTCTCTCTCCCCCTCCGGAATCCTAATCCAACTAGGATTGGAGGAATCCTACTCCCGAGGGAGTAGGACTCCTTGGTCGCCTCCTCCTTGGCCGCCACCTCCCCTTGGCTCCTTTATATACGGGGCAGGGGCACCCTAGGACACACAAGTTGATCTACGGATCTTTCCTTAGCCGTGTCGGTGCCCCTTCCACCATATTCCACTTCGGTCATATCGTCACGGAGCTTAGGCGAAGCCTGCGCGGAGAAGTCATATCGTCGCGGAGCTTAGCGAAGCCCTGCGTCGGTGGAGCATCAACATCGTCACCACGCCGTCGTCTTGACGGAACTCATCCCGATACTTTGCTGGATCGGAGTCCGGGATCGTCATCGAGCTGAGCGTGTGCGAACTTCGGAGGTGCCGTCGTTCGGTGCTTGGATCGGTCGGATCGTGAAGACGTCGACTACATCAACAGCGTTGTTATAACGCTTCGCTTTCGGTCTACGAGGGTACGTGGACGGACACTCTTCCCTCTCGTTGCTATGCCATCACCATGGTCTTGCGTGATCGTAGGAAATTTTTTGAAATTACTACGTTTCCCAACACCAGCAACTGAATTGCTTCGTGCCCTGCCACTCAGTCCTCCACTTGATGGTGCACGTTGTATCTACAACGAACCAGAACTTTCAAATCACTATATGCAAGTGCTGATGAAGCCTTTGAAGCCAAGGCAGGCCCCAAGAACCAAATTCCTCGTCAAGGAATTATTGTATGTGCCTCGGACTGTCTATCGGATTCTGACGAAGACAATGAGTCCTATCAAAGGCCACGACTCAGATGATGAAGAACTCGTTGGCATCATGAAGAATATGCTTTTCAACATCATCCATGGCGTTCCCGTCAACTTCCATGATTTCTTCATGAGGACTCTGGCAAACATTGCTATGTCACCATTTGAGCTGAAGCCTTATGCGCCTTGGATTATGAGATTCATCAGGACAAGGTCTTCACTCAATTACAAGGCTGATACTTTGAACCACTGCAGCTACTTGCCCCCGATTGAAGTCCTCAAACGGACATTTACCTCAGATGATGACAAGGGCAAGGCTACTGCTGTGATCGATGAAGGCATTCGTCCATTGGATGGACAGTTTCGCAAAGCAGCATCCTACTCCACCAATGATGACTCTGCCACACATGACTCTGCCGCAAATACCTCAGTCAAGAAAAGTCCTCAAGCTACTGCACCAAGGGTAATGACTGATCGTGAGTTACTCCTCAGTCTTCATCAGAAGGTTGATCGTAATCATAAATGGGTCAAGCGTCAGTTTGGTTCAATTCTTCACAACATGACCTCAACACACAATGTAGTGAAGAGAAACCACTACTACCTCCATGAAACCTTCAAACGCACCTGGGCTGTTCTTTCACATATCTACAGTGCAGAAGAGCTGACGTCAATGGGACTCAAGGAAGAATTTGACTGGACTGCACCTCCTCCGAAGAAATACAAAAAGGTCAAAGTTCCTTCCTTGGTGGCCAGCTCCTATTCTTCATCTCGCGACACTGATGAAAATGAAGACTTGGACGATATCGCGGCTGGTCCTAATTCAACAACTGACCCCAACAACGCTGGCGCTCCGTCTTCAACATGAAATTCTTCAGGAGCGTTAGTCCTCAGTTTCGATCCTTTTGGTCATTTGATGACAAAGGGGGAGAAATTTGAGTTAGTCTTCAAGCGGGTCTAGTATATTGCCTATATACAGTAATTTATTTATTTTTGTTAAGTTACAGCTCTCGTTCTTCTGAAACTTTTATTGGATCGAGTTGTAATCTTAAACCCGATGGTGCTTTGATACTTTTGATGCATTATGCTCTTGCACTATGCTCTGATTCTCTTGAGCTCCTTGAATATCTTCATAGCAAATCTATTTGAGCTCCGATACTCTTGATGCGTTATCTTGCATGCTTGTTCCTCATTAATGTTATCGCACGCATGCTGAATAACATCAAGCACCATATTTCATCATGCATTTCAAATTCTTCATATTATATGTCAAATACGTGTATGAAATACAAGATATAGGGGGAGATCTCCATGATTCAATTCTTCAAATGTGCATTGCCTCAAAAGCAAATTCCTCACTATGCACATCTTCAGGGGGAGTTCTTCTATATCTTGCAATCAAATTCCTCATTATCAGTATTTACACTTCATATGTTTATCCCCGTTGAAAACTTAACCTATATTGTCATCAATCACCAAAAAGGGGGAGATTGTAAGTGCATCTAGTGCCCCTTAGTGATTTTGGTGTATTGAAGACTTATAGGTTAAGGAACTAATGCGTTTGTGAGTGCACACGGGTCTATAAGTCTATGAGGAGTTTGATATTTACAGAGAAAGTCGACCCTAAAACTGAAGTTCTTCGACTGAAGACTTTGATATTCTGAAGACTTTCTGAAGACTTTGAAAGTGAAGAAATAGGTGTGACCTTGAAGACTTGGTATTCATTTGAGGAACATGAAGCGTGAAGACTTTGTTTTCGTAGTTTCATTTTCTCTTTCTTGAGTCATAGGAAACACCGTACTGTTAAAGGGGGTCGAGGAAATACTAAGGAAAAATTTTCATGTGATGCTCAACTCAAAATCCTACACCTACCAATCCCTTCGAGTGAAGCCTTTGGAAATCTCATACAGATTCAGTCAATTTCTTGATGTGAGTAGACGAAGTTCTTCCGTCATTGAGGAATTTGTTCGACCGAGGAGTTAGGAATTCGCCAGTCGGATTGCCTACACATGAGGAACATGATAGCCCCGAGGAATTTGATATTCAAATTTCCGACCGTTCTTTATCTTGGCGCCACCTGTCCCAAAATATCTTATCCACCTAACGGTCATATCATTGAAGGGCATTTATGTCTTATCATGTCGGGCTGCTCCCTAGGCTATAAATAGCCGCCCCCTACAACCACTAGCTGGTTGGCTGCTCCGAGAGAACTTGACACTTGTCATTTGAGAGCAACCCATCCTCTGAGGACTTTGAGCGAAAATCATCAAGTGAGGAAAACCCAAAACCAAACCCCTACAAACCCAAAGTGATTGAGCATCATCAAGAGATTGATCCTGCGGATCCGACGCTTGTTACCTTTGAAGACTGTGCTTCTTCCAGACGGTTAGGCGTCATGGTCTAGAGCATCCAAGAGGAATTGTGGATCGCCAAGTGACCAAGTCTGTGAAGGTTTGGAAGTCGCCTGAAGACTTACCACGAGTGATTGGACGAGGTCTATGTGACCTTAGTTCAAGGAGAATACGGTGAGGACTTGGTGTCTGAGCTGCGTGCTCAGCGATCGGGTGTCCGGACTGTGTGTCCTCGAGTTTAAATACTCACCGCTCCAACCAGACGTACAACCGAGACAGCAGTTGGAACTGGTCTACCAAATCATTGTCTTCACCAACCTAATCTGGTTCTATTTCCTCAACCCTTTCATTTCCTCATTCTCGTTGAGTATTTGTCATATCTGTGTTTGAAGACTTTGACTGAAGACTTTCTCAATTTCCTCAATTCAATTTCTTGATCGCTTTGTCTTCATCTTGTGTTATCCTGTGATTACGCTTTACAGATTGTGTGATTGTCTTCATTTCATCATGATGACCATGCGTGTATTCTGTTATGCTTACTTCTGAGTACTTATTACGCTGCAAGTAGTTCTTCGCTAAGGAATTTCCTCACCGGCAAATTCCTCAGTGAAGAATTCATAAAAATCGCCTATTCACCCCCCCCCCCTCTAGTCGATATAACGCACTTTCAAAAATGTTAGTAGCAATGATGCGGATTGGATCCGTGATCTGAGGTTTATCCTCATTGCTGCACGTAAGAATTATGTCCTTGATGCACCGCTAGGTGACAGACCTATTGCAGGAGCAGATGCGGGGCGTTATGAACGCTTTGGCTAGCTCAATATGATGACTACTTGATAGTTTAGTGCACCATGCTTAACGGCTTAGAATCGGGACTTCAAAGACGATTGAACGTCATGGACCATATGAGATGTTCCAGGAATTGAAGTTAATATTTCAAGCAAATACCGAGTTGAGAGATATGAAGTCTCCAACAAGTTCTATAGCTAAAAGATGGAGGAGAATCGCTCAACTAGTGAGCATGTGCTCAGATTGTGCTGGTACTTCAATCACTTGAATCAAGTGGGAGTTAATCTTACGAGATAAGATAGTGATTGACAGAATTTCTAGTCACCATCACTAAGTTACTAGAACTTCGTGATGAACTATAGTATGCAAGGATGACGAAAACGATTCCCGAGCTCTTCGTGATGTTGAAATCGACGAAGGTAGAAATCAAGAAAGAGCATCAAGTGTTGCTGATTGACAAGACCACTAGTTTCAAGAAAAGGGCAAAGGGAAAGAAAGGGAAACTTCAAGTAGAATGGCAAACAAGTTGTCACGCTCGTGAAGAAGACCAAAGCTGGACCAAAGCCTGAAACTGAGTGCTTCTATTGCAAAGGAAATGATCACTGGGAGCAGAAATGACCTGAATATTTGGTAGATAAGAAGGGTGGCAAAGTGAACAAGGGTATATTTGATATACAGGTGTTTGATGTGTGCCTTACTAGTGTTTATAGTAGCCCCGAGTATTTGATACTTGTTCGGTTGCTAAGATTAGTAACTCAAACAGGAGTTACATAATAAACAGAGACTAGTTGAGGGAAGTGACGATGAGTGTTGGAAATAGTTCCAAGATTGATATGATCATCATCACACACTCCCTATATTTTCGAGATTAGTGTTAAAAGCCAAATAAATGTTATTTAGCGTTTGCGTTGAGCATGAATATGATTTGATCATGTTTATTGCAAAACGGTTATTCATTTAAAGTTAAAGAATAATTGTTATTCTGTTTAGATGAATAAAACCTTCGATGGTTATACACACAATGAAAATAGTTTGTTGGATCTCGATCGTAGTGATACACATATTCATAATATTGATGCCAAAAGATGCAAAGTTAATAATGATAGTGCAAATTATTTGTGGCAATGCCGTTTGGGTCATATCGGTGTAAAGCACATGAAGAAACTCCATAAAAATGTATTTTTTGGAATCACTTGGTTATGAATCATTTGATGCTTGCGAAACGTGCCTTTTGGGCAAGATGACTAAAACTCCGTTCTCCGGAACAAAGGAACGAGCTAGTGACTTATTGGAGATGATACATACCGATGTATGCGATCCAATGAGTGTTGATGCTCGTGGCAAGTATCATTATTTTCTGACCTTCACAAGATGATTTGAGCAGATATGGGTATATCTACTTGATGAAACATAAGTCTGAAATAGTTGAAAGGTTCAAAGAATTTCAGAGTGAAGTGGAAAATCATCGTAACAAGAAAATAATGTTTCTGCGATCTGATCGCGGAGACGAATATTTGAGTTACGAGTTTGGTCTTCAATTAAAACAATGTGGAATAGTTTCACAGCTCACGCCACCTGGAACACCACAACGTTATGGTGTGTCCGAACGTCGTAACCGCACTTTATTGGATATGGTGCGATCTATGATGTCTCTTATCGGTTTACCACTATCGTTTTGGGGTTACGCATTAGAGACAGCTGCATTCACGTTTAATAGGGCACCATCTAAATCCGTTGAGACGACACCGTATGGATCTTCAAGAGGAAGACGGACACTGATAGTAGTGTTACTATCTACAAAGCTCGACTTGTTGCAAAAGGTTTTCGACAAGTTCAAGGTGTTGAATACGATGAGATTTTCTCACTCGTAACGATGCTTAAGTCTGTCCGAATCATGTTAGCAATTACCACATTTTATGAAATCTGGCAAATGGATGTCAAAAACTACATTCTTTAATGGATTTATTAAAGAAGAGTTGTATATGATGCAACCAGAAGGTTTTGTCAATCCTAAAGGAGCTAACAAAATGTGCAAGCTTCAGCGATCCATCTATGGACTGGTGGAAGCATCTCGGAGTTGGAATAAACGCTTTGATAGTGTGATCAAAGCATATGGTTTTATACAGACTTTTGGAGAAGCCTGTATTTACAATAAAGTGAGTGGGAGCACTACCGCCTTTTTGATAAATATATGTGAGTAACATATTGTTGATCGAAATGATGTATAATTTTTTCTCGAAAGCATAAAGGAGTATTTGAAAGGAGATCTTTAAAAGAAAGACCTCGGTAAAGCTACTTACATATTGAGCATCAAGATCTATTGAGATAGATCAAGACGCTTGATAAGTTTTTCAATAAGTACATACCTTGACAAGATTTTGAAGTAGTTCAAAATGGAACAGTCAAAGAAAGAGTTTCTTGCTGTATTACAAGGTGTGGAATTGAGTAAGACTCAAATCCCACCACGGCAGAAAATAGAAAAGAGAATGAAAGTCATTCCCTATGCCTCACCATAGGTTCTATAAAGTATGCTATGCTATGTACAGACCTATTGTATACCTTACTCTGAATTTGGCAAGGAGTACAATAGTGATCTAGGAGTAGATCACTGGACATTGGTCAAGAACATCCTTAGTGAGGACTAGGAAAATATTTCTCGATTATGGAGGTGATAAAAGAGCCCATCGTAAAGAGTTACATAGGTGCAAGCTTTTACACCGATCCAGATGACTCTAAGTCTCAATCTGGATACATATTGAAAGTGGGAGCAATAAGCTGTAGTAGCTCCGTGCAGAGCATTGTAGACATAGAATATTTGCAAAATACATACGGCTCTGAATATGACAGACCCGTTGACTAAGCCTCTCTCACGAGCAAAACATGATCACACCTTAGTACTCTTTTGGATGTTAATCACATAGCGATGTGAACTAGATTATTGACTCTAGTAAACCCTTTGGGTGTTGGTCACATGACGATGTGAACTATGGGTGTTAATCATATACAGATATGAATATTGATGTTAAATCACATGGCGATGTGAACTAGATTATTGACTCTAGTGCAAGTGGGAGATCAAGGAAATATGCCCTAGAGGCAATAATAAAGTTATTATTTATTTCCTTATATCATGATAAATGTTTATTATTCATGCTAGAATTGTATTAACCGGAAACATAATACATGTGTGAATACATAGACAAACATAGTGTCACTAGTATGCCTCTACTTGACTAGCTCGTTGAATCAAAGATGGTTAAGTTTCCTAGCCATAGACATGAGTTGTCATTTGATTAACGGGATCACATCATTAGGAGAATGATGTGATTTACATGACCCATTCCGTTAGCCTAGCACTTGATCGTTTAGTATATTGCTATTGCTTTCTTCATGACTTATACATGTTCCTGTAACTATGAGATTATGCAACTCCGTTTACGGAGGAACACTTTGGTGCTACCAAACGTCACAACGAATCGGGTGATTATAAAGGAGTACTACAGGTGTCTCCAAAGGTACATGTTGGGTTGGCGATTTCGAGATTAGGTTTTGTCACTCCGATTGTCGGAGAGGTATCTCTGGGCCCTCTCGGTAATGCACATCACTATAAGCCTTGCAAGCAATGTAGCTAATGAGTTAGTTACAGAATGATGCATTACGAACGAGTAAAGAGACTTGCCATGAACGAGATTGAACTAGGTATTGGATACCGACGATCAAATCTCGGGCAAGTAACATACCGATGACAAAGGAACAACGATGTTATTATGCGGTTTGACCGATAAAGATCTTCGAGAATATGTAGGAGCCAATATGAGCATCCAGGTTCCGCTATTGGTTATTGACCGAGAATAGTTCTAGGTCATGTCTACATAGTTCTCGAACCCGTAGGGTCCGCACGCTTAAGGTTACGATGACAGTTTTATTACGAGTTCATGAGTTTTGATGTACTGAAGGAGTTCGGAGTCCCGGATGAGATCGGGGACATGACGAGGAGTCTCGAAATGGTCGATACATAAAGATCGATATATTGGACGACTATATTCGGACTTCGGAAAGGTTCCGAGTGATTCGGTTATTTTTCGGAGTACCGGAGAGTTACGGGAATTCGCCGGGGAGTATATGGGCCTTATTGGGCCATACGGGAATAGAGGAGAGAGGCCGAAAGGAAGGAGGCGCGCAGCCCCCTCGGGTCGAATTGGACAAGGGTGCGGCCCCTGCTCCTTCCTCCTCTCCCCTCTTCCCCTTCTCCTACTCCAACAGGAAGGAGGAGTCCTACTCCCGTGGGAGTAGGACTCCCTTGGCGCGCCCTCCTAGGCCGGCCGCCTCCCCCCTTGCTCCTTTATATACGGGGCAGGGGCACCCATAGACACACAAGTTGATCTACGGATCGTTCCTTAGCTGCAGGCGGTGCCCCCTCCACCATATTCCACCTCGGTCATATCGCTGCGGAGTTTAGGCGAAGCCCTGCGCCGGTAGAGCATCATCATCGTCACCATGCCGTCGTGCTGACGGAACTCATCCCCGACACTCTGCTGGATCGGAGTCCGGGGATCATCATCGAGCTGAACGTCTGCTGAACCCGGAGGTGCCGTACGTTCGGTACTTGGATCGGTCGGATCGTGAAGACGTACGACTACATCAACCGTGTTGTCATAACGCTTCCGCTTACGGTCTACGAGGGTACGTGGACAATACTCTCCCCTCTCGTTGCTATGCCATCACCATGATCTTGCGTGTGCGTAGAATTTTTTTGAAATTACTACGTTCCCCAACACTTTGATGGATCAAAGATGCGCACTGGCTTGGGAGCCAGCATCGTCCTCACCTCCCCCAAAGGCGACAAGCTAAAGTATACACTACAGATACACTTCGTTGCCTCAAACAATGTAGCCGAGTACGAGGCACTCGTCTTTGGGCTCCGACTGGCCAAAGAAATCGGCATCCGCCGCATCCTCTGCTACGGCGACTCGGACTTGGTGGTCCAGCAGTCGGCCGGCGATTGGGACGCCAAGGACACCAACATGGCAAGCTACCGATTCCTCGTCCAGCAGATGAGTGGGCACTTTGATGGATGTGAGTTCCTCCACGTACCATGAGCCGACAACAACGCAGCGGACGCCCTAGCTCGCATCGGCTCCACCCGGCAGGCCATACCAGTCGTTGTCTCCTTCGAGTGCCTGCACAAGCCGTCTATCAAGCCCTCACTGGAGTCCGACTCCATCTTCGTGCAGGCAGACCCCGGAGCAGTCGGATCCGGCTCGGGGACTTCAGCAGCTGGCCTGGGAACTTCGGCAGTCGGCCCGGGGACTTCACCAGGTCGCCCGGGGGCTGCAGCACCAGCACCCAGCCCAAAAACCCCAGCAGGCGACCCGGGGGCTGCTACAATCGACCCAGGACTTCGTCGGCACCACCAGGAGCGGCCGGCTCCAGCCCGCCGCCTCCCAACCCGGCCACCCTCGTGCCAATTGTTGTCTTCACAGTGGTGGAGGCCCCATCTTGGGTGTAGCCCATCTGCGAATACCTGGTGAGCGGTGTGCTACCAGCCGACAAAGTGTTAGCCCGATAGATCCAGCGCAGAGCAGGGCCTACACCATCGTCAACCGAGAGCTTGCCAGGCAAAGCGTCACCGGTGTCTATCAGCATTGCATGGAGCCGGAGAAGGGCATGGAAATCCTCAGGGATATCCATCAAGGTGAATGTGACCACCATGCCGCCTCCAGGTTCCTCGTAGCGAAAGCTTTCCGCCATGGTTTCTTCTGGCCGACTGCTTTGGACAACGCCAAAGAGTTGGTCAAGAAGTGCAAAAGGTGCCATAAGTTCAGCACCAAGCAACACCAACCGGCCTTCGCCCTCAAGACCATCCCCATCACCTGACCATTTGCCATGTGGGGTTTGGATATGGTGGGTCCTTTCAAGACAGCAAGCGGTAGCATGACTCATTTGCTGGTCGCCGTGGACAAATTCACCAAGTGGATAGAAGCCAAGCCAATCAAGAAGTTGAATGGTCCAACTGATGTCACATTCATCACCAACATCACCGTCCGATACGGCATTCCCCACAGCATCATCACCGACAACGGCACCAACTTTGCCAAAGGTGCCTTGGCCCGTTTCTGCGCAAATCAGGGCATCCGACTAGACTTAGCGTCTGTTGCCCACCCGCAGTCAAACGGCAAGGTGGAGCGAGCAAACGGCCTCATCTTGTCTGGCATTAAGCCTCGCCTGATCGAGCCGCTGCAGCGATTGGCCGGCTGCTGGATCGACGAGCTACTGGTTGTCCTCTGGAGCCTTCGGACCACACCCGATATATTAACCGGCTTCACGCCCTTCTTCCTTGTGTACGGCGCCGAGGCTGTCATCCCCACGGATATCAATTTTGACTCGCCCAGCGTCACCATGTACACGGAGGCGGAAGCAAAGGAGGCGCGAAAAGACGGCATCAACCTGCTAGAAGAGGCCCGGCTGCTAGCGTGCAGCAGGTCCGCCATCTACCAGCAGAGCCTGCGCCGCTACCACAACAAGAAGGTCAAGCCGTGTTCATTCCGCTAAGGCGACCTTGTGCTCCGCCTGATCCAGCAGCCGAACAGCACAAGCTCACCGCACCTTGGGAAGGCCCCTTCATCATTAGCAAGGCCCTGGACAATGATTCGTACTACCTCATCGACCGCCAGAAGCCCAGGGTGCGCAAGCGATGCACAGACAGCGAAGAGACGGAGCGGCCATGGAACGCAAATCTACTCCGCCCATTTTATAGTTGATTCGAGTGTATGTACCACACTAACTTTTGTACTAAGTAAAAGTCCTCAGGTCCCCCGAGGTGCACTCGGGGGCTACCTTCTTATCTATGAGTTGAGCTTATGCCATGATTTGAGTTTTTTATATTCATGCCCCGTCCGGGTTCCGGTCAGCCGACCCGGGGGTTCGCCGCCTTGGCCTAAGTTCGCACTAGCCAAAGTCGACTAGTAGTGTGCCGACGCCAAAGCCCTCTCTTCGCTCCAAGTCACAGCTCACAGCGCTACTGTCCGACTGGCAAAGAGCCAAAGGACGGAAACGTTGTCCACATGAAAGCCGACTAAGGAAAAATGCCAACTAAGGCCAAGCCGGCCTCTCGCCTCCCTCGCCCGGCTGCTTAGCAGCCGGCAGGCCGGCTTCTCTCTCGATTAGCTATGATCTATGCGGCTTAAGTAATTTGCCAGTTCTAAAAACGACCAAGTTCCTGGCCCAGCCACAGACCGCAGAGCGGCTATCCGGCTAGCAGGGAGGCAGCCAAAGGAACATGGCAAAGAAAAAATCCAAAGAGAGAAAAGAAAATTCAAGCTAGAACCCGGCAAGACATGCAATAATGTGGGGATTTAAACTTTATACATTGCGAAAGGCCCAAGGCCAGCATTCATCAAATTTAAACATACACCCCCAGTGGGTGGAATTGCGCATAATTAACATTGTTTTTCGCGCACAAAGACAGAAAAAACTTGAAAGAAGATAAATAGGCCGTCTAGGCAGACGGCCCCTCGGGTTGAGTGGACAGGTCGGCGGCAGGGGTAGCTCCGGCAGCTGGGGCTCGGCTCGGCTATTGGCGGTGGCTGACAAAGTCTCTGGCGGATTGCTAGTCGGCGCTGGGTCGGGCTGAGTCCGGCTGGTCGCTCCGCCGTCTGGAGCAACGTAGCTGCCGTCCTCGTTGCCTTCATCGCTGGAGGCGATCTTGTAACGCCCTCGATGCGGCTATATCTCCCACGTGTCGAAGCACGACTTAGAGGCATAACCGCATTGAAAGCAATGTCGCAAGTGAGGTAATCTTCACACAACCCATGTAATACATAAGGGAAAGAGATACATAGTTGGCTTACAGTCGCCACTTCACACAATACATAAATAAACATCCATCATACAGATTACACTCAAGGTCCGACTACGGAACCAAAATAAAAGAAGATACCCCAAATGCTACACAGATCCCGATCGTCCCAACTGGCTCCACTACTGATCATCGGGAAAAGACACATAGTAACGACCACGCCCTCATCGAACTCCCACTTGAGCTCGGTTCGCCACCTGCACCGCATCGCCGGCACTGCAACTGTTTTGGTAGAATCTGTGAGTCACGGGACTCAGCAATATCACACCATGAGATCAAGACTATTTAAGCTTATAGGAAGGACAGAGTTGTAAGGTGGAGCTGCAGCAAGCGACTAGCATATATGGTGGCTACATTCGCAAAAGAGAGCGAGAAGAGGAGCAAAGCACGGTCGTGAAGCTAGTAGCGATCAAGAGGTGATCCTGAACTACTTACATCAATCATAATTCCAACACCGTGTTCACTTCCCGGACTCCGCCGAGAAAAGACCATCATGGTTACACACGCGGTTGATGGTGTATTTTAATTAAGATCAACTTCGGGTTTTCTACAACCGGACATTAACAAATTCCCATCTGCCTCATAACCGCGGGCACGGCTTTCGAAAGATAATACCCTGCAGGGTGTCCCAACTTAGCCCATTATAAGCTCTCACGGTCAACGAAGGATATTCCTTCTACCGAAGACCCGATCAATCTCGAATCCCGGACTACAAGACATTTCGACAGCAATAAAACAAGACCAGCAAAGCCGCCCGAATGTGCCGACAAATCCCGATAGGAGCTGCACATATCTCGCTCTCGTGGCACATCCGGATGAGCAGTCCATACAACTAAAACCAGACCTCAAGTTTCCTTGAGGGGCGCTACAGGGGTTTCTAGTTCGGCCAGCACTCGAAGGAGCACTGGTCCGGGGTTAAAATAAAGATGACCCTCGGGCTCGCGAAAACCCGGGGAAAAGGCTTAGGTGGCAAATGATAAAACCAAAGTTGGGCCTTGCTGGGCGAGTCTTATTCAAAGCGAACTGTCAAGGGGTCCCATAAATCACCCAACCGTAAGGAACGCGAAATCAAGGAACATAACACCGGTATGACGGAAACTAGGGTGGCAAGAGGGAACAAAACACTGGCATAAGGCCGAGCCTTCCACCCTTTACCAAGTATATAGATGTATTAATTAAAGCAGATATATTGTGATATCCCCAACAAGTAAACATGTTCCAATAAGGAACAACATCTCCATGTTCCAACAAGGAACAAACTTCAGCTTCACCGCAACTAGCAACGCTATAAGAGGGCTGAGCAAAGCGGTAACATAGCCAATCAACGGTTTGCTGGGAAAGGATGGTTAGGGCTGACATGGCAATATGGGTGGCATGATATAGCAAGTGATAGGCATCGCAGCATAGGCATAGCAAAAGAGCGAGCAACTAGCATAGCAAAGATAGAAGTGATTTCGAGGGTATGGTCATCTTGCTCGCAATGTTCTCGAGTTGTCGAAAGCTTGATCCTCGTAAGCGTTCTCAACAGGTTCCTCGCTCACGCACTCGCCTCCGGCTCTACCCAAAGCAAGAACACAAACAAAGGAACCACAATAAATCACGATGCAATGCACAAGCAACATGATGCAAAACATGACATGATATGCGAGATGTGATATGCAATGCGTATCACGCGCTCCGAAGGAAAATGATGAACCAGGCATCAACTTGGCAAACCAAGTATGCCGCTGGAAAGATGAGATGGTTTCGGTTGAAATCGATATAAAGATCACCGGAATCGGATGCACGGTTTGCAAATGACAAGCAAAACAAGAATGGCACAAATCTGCCAATAACAGCATGATGCCACTTAGCAAGCAACAAGAAATTAAGCTACTGCACCCAAACGTACCAACAAAGCACATGGCAGTGATCTACTCAAGATGCTTGACAAAAGATGAACACTGAGCTACGGCTAAAACACATCACAACAGGTCCAAACAAGCATGGCAAAAGTGCAAAACAAATCAGCTTCACAGACTTAGTGAAATTACTGAACATGGCAAAAACAGCATCAGGTAGCAATGTTCAGAGCAAGAAAACTACATGCTACAGGAACTTATAATAGCAAAACAAGGCATGGCATGAATCTACTCAAAGCATAGAACAAAAGTCCCTTACTGACCATAAGCCAAAAAGGATCAGAAAATATAGTAACACCTATGTCAATATCGCAAGTTTCGTTAACAGATTTAGCAACATGACATGTCAAAAACAGATAACAAGTAGGCATGTTTAAGAGCTCAAAGCACTCACTACAGAGTCTTTCATGATAAAATAAGCATACATACATCAAGAAGACATGGCATAGAAGACATACATGGCAAGAACAACATCATAGCATACACGGATCAACCACAACAACCTTGGCAAAATTGAATAACATGTAAACAATCTGCCAGGAAACATTTTGTAGCAAAAGTAGAGCTCGATTGACTCAAGCTATGGCACTCCATAATTGCAAAAAAAGGCATGGATGGATAGAGCATAACCATATTTTCAAAACATCCTTACTGAAGTATCTCAAAATATGCATGGATCTCTCGGTAGCATCAAGTTAACATGGCATCAAAATATCAGCAAAACAGAGCTGAAAACAGCAACATCAGGACACCTACTTTGCATGCTTGTGCTAGTCACCACATAGATCACAAAGATACATGGCATACACCCCTGGAAATGTGGCATGGCATATTACAAAACACATGTAGGACTCAAATTCATAGGGTGCACACATCAATCATAGCAAAAATAACAAAAGTGCAAGTTCTGTTAAGAAACAGAAACTAACATCACATAGCCCTCTTCCAACAGCATTTCGGGCATCAAGAAGAGCTCAAATAAAAATGATGCAATGAGATGAAATGATCTACTCTTCGAGACGAACATTTTTACATATTACACGCAAGAAACGGAGCTACAGATGCAAAGTTATGATGCGTTGAAAATGCCACAAATTAATCAACGGAATAAAACTTAGATGAATTTTTAGGGGAGAAGAAGTCAACCGAACGGGATCTGAGATCCGGATCGGGCCGGATCCGATCGGGGCGACGGCGGCGGCGGCTCGCCGGAGCTCGCCCCGAGCGAGGAGGAGGAGGGAGACGGGGCCGGGGCCGACGGGTCCGGAGGAGGGCGGCCGGCCACGGCAGCGAGGTCGGCGAGGATCGGCGAGCGCGCGGCGGGGCGGAGGCGGCTCCGGTGGCAGCGGCGGGGGCAGCACGCCGGCGACGCCACCGGAGGGCAGGGAGGCGGCGAGCAGCGGAGGGGCGGCGGTGCCGCGCTGAGAGGCGCGGGTCGCCGGACGCTACGGGCGCTGCTGGCCGGCGCGGGCCCGCTGGGCCCGGGCGGCCAGCGCGGCGCGGGCGCGACGGAGGGCCACGTGGCGCTGATTAGCGCGACGCAGGGCGGTTTCGTCCGCGGCGGCGGACGTGTCCGGGCGCGAGGATGAATTTTAGGGTTTCGGAGGAAGAAGACCCGGATTTGGACGGGAGGTGTTTTAATAGGCATAGAGGGAGCTAGGAGAGTCCAAATGAGGTGTAATTTTCGCCACACGATCGTGATCGAACGACGGAGAGCATGGAAGTGACTTAGATGGGTTATTGGACTATTTTGAAGGGTGTTGGGCTGCAACTTAAAAGAGGCTTTTGCGAGAGTGCGGTTAACCGTTGAGTACCAAACGAGCTCCAAATGACCGAAACTTGACCGGTGGTCTACGGTGGTATACCAAGGCCACTTGACAAACCTCGGTCCATTCCGAGAAGGTTTAGTACCCGCTCACGGAAAAACGTAAAAGGGGACGCCGGGGGACATAGGAGTGCCGGATTGCAAAACGGACAACGGGAAAAATGCCCGGAATCATGAGACGAACACGTATGCAAATGCGATGCACATGATGACATGGACAAAATGCAAAAAGAAGAAAAACCCAATCACGGAGGGAATATCATATCACAATGCCGAAAATGGCAAGAGTTGGAGTTACAAATATGGAAAGTTACATCCGGGGTGTTACAACACTCCACCACTACAAGAGGATCTCGTCCCGAGATCTAGGACTGAAAGAACTCCGGATAATCGGAACGGAGGTGATCCTCGCGCTCCCAGGTGGCTTCTCGGTCGGAATGGTGTGACCACTTCACTTTCAGGAATTTGATTGACTTGTTGCGAGTCTTGCGCTCGGTTTCCTCAAGAATAGCAACGGGTGCTCATGATAAGAGAGATCTTCTTGAAGGTCAATTTCTTCGGTTGATAGTGCGTTCAGAGTCTTGAAGCACTTGCGGTTGTGACACGTGAAACACATCGTGCACATTCGCCAAGTTGGACGGAAGCTCAAGTTGATAGGCGAGATCGCCTCTTTGCCAATGATCTTGAAAGGACCCACGATCTAGGGGCAAGCTTCCTTTGATACCGGCGACGAGTGCCTTTCATTGAGAGACGCGAGGTAGACATGGTCTCCGATTTCAAAAGCCACATCACGGTGCTTATCATCATAATAGCTCTTCCGCGCGATTATGCGGCTTTGAGATTCTCACGAATGACTTTGCACATTTCTTCCGCTTCGTGATCAAGTCATTGCCAAGAAGTTGGCGCTCCTGTCTCGCACCAATTGAAAGGAGTACGCACTTTCGCCATAGAGAATTTCGAATGGGGCCTTGCCCAACTCGCTGGAAGCTGTTGTTGTAGGAGAACTCGGCATATGGAAGACAATCTTCCCACTTCATACCGAAGAAATGACACAAGCCCCGAGCAAATCTTCAAGGATTTGATTTACTCGCCGACTTGGCCACTTGTTTGAGGATGGAAAGCTGTGCTGAAATGAATGTTGGTGCCCATGGCCTTCGGAAAGAATCCCAAAACTTGGAGGTAAAGATGCTGCCACGGTCTCAAGAGATCACTTGTGGAATGCCGCAAGGAGACAATCTCGAGGTGTATAGCTCGCCAACCGAGCTGCTGTGATAGATTCTTTGATAGGAAGAAAATGAGCCACTTTAGTAAGCTTGTCAATGACAACGAAGATGGCATCATTTCCACGCTTGGACTTTGGAAATCCAGTCACGAAGTCCATCTCAATATGATCAAACTTCCATTCCGGAATAGCAAGAGGTTGGAGGAGACCAGCTGGTCGTTGGTGTTCTGCTTTCACTCTTCTGCAGACATCACATTCATTCACGAATTGAGCAATTTCTCGCTTCATTCGAGTCCACCAATATGATCGCTTGAGGTCCCGGTACATCTTCGTACTTCCGTGATGAATGGATAGAAGCGAATTGTGTGCCTCGCTCATAATGACTTTACGAGATCACCCTTAGGAACCACAATCCGTCCTCAAGAAAAGAGTATCTTTGTCATCAACGTGGAAGCACTTGAACTTGAATGCCCTTGTCGATACCACGCTTCACCTTTTTCACCATGGTATCTAGGAGTTGAGCCTCACGAATCTGATCTTCCAAAGTAGGAGAGATTATGAGGTTGGCAAGAAAGCCTTGAGGAACAACTTGAAGATTCAGCTTGGAAAGCTTCACAAAGATCCGTTGGAAGGGCTTGAGGATTAAACTGCTGCGAGAAGCCTTCCCGCTCAAAGCATCTGCAATGACATTGGCCTTGCCCGAGTATATTCAATACTTGGGTTGTACTCTTGAATCATTTCACCCATCGAGTTTGCTCGAGGTTGAGGTTGGGTTGAGTGAAGATATACTTGAGGCTCTTGTGATCGGTGAAAATGTCCACTTTCCTTCCCAACAAGAGATGTCTCCATGTTATCAATGCATGGACAACGCCGCCAACTCAAGATCGTGAGTGGGGTAGTTCTTTTCGTTGGGCTTCAATGGCGAGAGGTATAGGCCACAACTCTCTTCTCTTGCATTAACACAGCACCGAGACCTTGAAGAGAAGCATCACGAGAAAACTTGAATGGCTTGGATTCATCAGAGGAGTCAAGACAGGAGCTGTGACGAGTTTCTCTTTGAGGGTATTGAAAGCAACATCACACTCAGGAGACCAGACATACTTCACATGCTTCTGGAGGAGTTTGGAAAGAGGCTTTGCAATCTTGGAGAAGTTCTCAACGAATCTTCGGTAATAGCTTGCAAGACCAAGAAAATTGCGGAGCTGCTTGACATTCTGAGGAGGTTCCCAATTCAGAACTGCAGACACCTTCTCGGGATTAACAGCGATGCCCTTGGCGGAGATGATATGACCAAGATAAAGCACTTCATCAAGCCAAAATTCACATTTGGAAAACTTCGCATAGAATTGGTACTCTCTGAGCTTGTCTAGCACCAATCGCAAATGTTTGGCATGATCCTTCTTATTCTTGGAGAAGACCAAAATATCATCGAGATAGACCAAGACGAATTCATTGGTGTAGGGGTTGAAGATGAAGTTCATCATCCGAGAGAATGTTGGAGGAGCATTGACAAGGCCAAAAGACATGACAGTATATTCATAAGAACCAAAGCTTGTTCTGAATGCTGTCTTGGGAATATCTTGTTCACGAATGCGAATCTGATGATACCCCATACGAAGGTCAAGCTTGGAGAACACTTTAGCACCTTTGAGTTGCTCGAAAAGCTCATTGATGTTGGGAAGTGGATACTTGTTCTTGATAGTCTTCTTATTCAATGAACGGTAATCGACGCAAAGTCGGTCCGTGCCATCCTTCTTCTGGACAAAAAGAACACCACAACCCCAAGGAGATGAACTCGGTCTGATCAAACCCAGACGCTCTTGTTCATCGAGCTGCTTCTTCAATTCCTTCAGCTCATCAGGTCCAAGCTTGTATGGACGCTTGCAAACGGGTTCAATGCGTGCTCAAGATCGATAACGAATTCAATCGGCCGATGAGGAGGCATACCCGAAGCTCTTCGGAAATACATCTTGGTACTCACAAACGATCGGAATCGAGAGATAGCATCCAATTCGCCCTTCTCATTGAGAGAAAACAACTGAATGGTTTCATCACGAAGCGCATAGATGATCACATCATTAGAAGAGTGAGTCAATTGAATTTCCCGGCAGCACAATCAAGCTGAGCTTTGTGCTGAGAAAGCCATCCATTCCGAGAATAAGATCAATATCCGAGTCACCAAGGACAATTGGTTTAGCCAGAAATCTATAATCGCCCATCTTGATACCGACATTCAGAACCAAAACTCGAGAAGTCATCTCCTTAGCCGGAGAAACAATAGACAAAGGTCTCGGCAAAACTTGAGTAACCAAATCATGCATAGCCACAAAAGGTCTTGAGATGAAAGAATGCGATGCACCAGTATCAAATAAGACTTTTGCAGGAATATCAAGGAACATAACACCGGTATGACGGAAACTAGGGTGGCAAGAGTGGAACAAAACACCAGGCATAAGGCCGAGCCTTCCACCCTTTACCAAGTATATAGATGTATTAATTAAAGCAGATATATTGTGATATCCCCAACAAGTAAACATGTTCCAATAAGGAACAACATCTCCATGTTCCAACAAGGAACAAACTTCAGCTTCACCTGCAACTAGCAACGCTATAAGAGGGGCTGAGCAAAGCGGTAACATAGCCAATCAACGGTTTGCTAGGAAAGGATGGTTAGGGGCTGACATGGCAATATGGGTGGCATGATATAGCAAGTGATAGGCATCGCAGCATAGGCATAGCAAAAGAGCGAGCAACTAGCATAGCAAAGATAGAAGTGATTTCGAGGGTATGGTCATCTTGCCTGCAATGTTCTCAGAGTTGTCGAAAGCTTGATCCTCGTAAGCGTTCTCAACAGGTTCCTCGCTCACGTACTCGCCTCCGGCTCTACCCAAAGCAAGAACACAAACAAAGGAACCACAATAAATCACGGTGCAATGCACAAGCAACATGATGCAAAACATGACATGATATGCGAGATGTGATATGCAATGCGTGTCTGCGCTCGAAGGAAAATGATGAAGCAGTCATCAACTTGGCAAACCAAGTATGCCGCTGGAAAGATGAGATGATTTCGGTTGAAATTAATATAAAGATCACCGGAATCGGATGCACGGTTTGCAAATGACAAGCAAAACAAGAATGGCACAAATCTGCCAATAACAGCATGATGCCACTTAGCAAGCAACAAGAAATTAAGCTACTGCACCCAAACGTACCAACAAAGCACATGGCAGTGATCTACTCAAGATGCTTGACAAAAGATGAACACTGAGCTATGGCTAAAACACATCACAACAGGTCCAAACAAGCATGGCAAAAGTGCAAAACATATCAGCTTCACAGACTTAGTGAAATTACTGAACATGGCAAAAACAGCATCAGGTAGCAATGTTCAGAGCAAGAAAACTACATGCTACAGGAACTTATAATAGCAAAACAAGGCATGGCATGAATCTACTCAAAGCATAGAACAAAAGTCCCTTACTGACCATAAGCCAAAACGGATCAGAAAATATAGTAACACATATGTCAATATCGCAAGTTTCGTTAACAGATTCAGCAACATGACATGTCAAAAACAGATAACAAGTAGGCATGTTTAAGAGCTCAAAGCACTCACTACAGAGCCTTTCATGATAAACTAAGCATACATGCATCAAGAAGACATGGCATAGAAGACATACATGGCAAAAACAACATCATAGCGTACACGGATCAACCACAACAACCTTGGCAAAATTGAATAACATGTAAACAATCTGCCAGGAAACATTTTGTAGCAAAAGTAGAGCTCGATTGACTCAAGCTATGGCACTCCATAATTGCAAAAAAAGGCATGGATGGATAGAGCATAACCATATTTTCAAAACATCCTTACTGAAGTATCTCAAAATATGCATGGATCTCTCGGTAGCATCAAGTTAACATGGCATCAAAATATCAGCAAAACAGAGCTGAAAACAGCAACATCAGGACACCTACTTTGCATGCTTGTGCTAGTCACCACATAGATCACAAAGATACATGGCATACACCCCTGGAAATGTGGCATGGCATATTACAAAACACATGTAGGACTCAAATTCATAGGGTGCACACATCAATCATAGCAAAATAACAAAAGTGCAAGTTCTGTTAAGAAACAGAAACTAACATCACATAGCCCTCTTCCAACAGCATTTCGGGCATCAAGATGAGCTCAAATAAAATGATGCAATGAGATGAAATGATCTACTCTTCGAGACGAACATTTTTACATATTACACGCACGAAACGGAGCTACAGATGCAAAGTTATGATGCGTTGAAAATGCCACAAATTAATCAACGGAATAAAACTTAGATGAATTTTTAGGGGAGAAGAAGTCAACCGAACGGGATCTGAGATCCGGATCGGGCCGGATCCGATCGGGGCGACGGCGGCGGCGGCGCGCCGGAGCTCGCCCCGAGCGAGGAGGAGGAGGGAGACGGGCCGGGCCGACGGGTCCGGAGGAGGGCGCCGGGCGCGACCGGGCGAGAGGTCGGCGAGGACCGGCGGCGCCTGGCGGCGGGGCGGCTCCGGCCGACGGCGGCGGCGGGCAGCACACCGCGACGCCACCGAGGGCAGGAGGCGGCGGAGCAGCGGAGGGCGGCGGCGCGACGGGCGCTGGAGGCGCTGGGTCGCCGGACGCGGGCGCGCGCATGGGCGCTGCTGGCGGGCGGGTTCCGCCTGGGTTCGGCGGGCGGGCGGGCGCGGGCGCGACGGAGGGCTACGTGGCGCGCGCTGATTAAGCGCTGACGCGGGCGTTTCGTCCGCGGGGCGGACGTGTCCGTGGGCGCGAGATGAATTTTAGGGTTTCGGGAGGAAGAAGACCCGGATTTGGACGGGGGAGGTGTTTTAATAGGCATAGAGGGAGCTAGGAGAGTCCAAATGAGGTGTAATTTTCGCCCACACGATCGTGATCGAACGACGGAGAGCATGGAAGTGACTTAGATAGGTTATTGGACTATTTTGAAGGGGTGTTGGGCTGCAACTTAAAAGAGGCTTTTGCGAGAGTGCGGTTAACCGTTGGAGTACCAAACGAGCTCAAATGACCCGAACTTGACCGGTGGTCTACCGTGGTATACCAAGGCCACTTGACAAACCTCGTCCATTCCGAGAAGGTTTAGTACCGCCACGGAAAAACGTAAAAGGGGCGCCGGGGACATAGGAGTGCCGATTGCAAAACGGACAACGGGAAAAATGCCCTAATCATGAGACGAACACGTATGCAAATGCGATGCACATGATGACATGGACAAAATGCAAAAAGAAGAAAAACCCAATCACGGAGGGAATATCATATCACAATGCCGAAAATGGCAAGAGTTGGAGTTACAAATATGGAAAGTTACATCCGGGGTGTTACAGATCTCCTCCGCCGAGTCCTCCCCGTCCGACGGGTCCAGACCGAACCAGGAGGGGGGGAACGACGGTGCCATCATCTGCCTGCTCCGGGAAGAAGACATCGATGTTGGCATAGTCGGCGAGGGCAGACGCCTGAATGGCGATGTTCTCGCTCTCCGCTGCCAGCTCCGGCAGCACCTCCTGGCAGAAGGTCGCCAGCTGCGACATGTGCACGTCAGGGTATCAGGCCCTGACAAACTCCAGCGCCTTGGCGGCGCCAGCTCGCGTGGCAGAGATCTTCTAGGCGTCGAGCCGCTGGACCGCCACCCCAGCCACTCGACTGTCTGACTGGGAGTCCGCGGAATCGGACCGCCTAGCCACAAGGCCTCCAAGACCTAAGACCTGACGTGTTGAAGCCGGCGGAGCAGGCGGCGTGTCGGCTCAAGGCGCATCCTAACGGTCATAAGCTGCTCACCCACGATCCGAGGCCGGTCCCAAGGAATCTCCTTGCCCTCACGCCGGCTCGCCTCGCGCTCAGCCTCGATGGCCATGCAGACGGTGACCGAGTGGCCTGGAGGAACTCTACGCAAAAGAAGACAGCGGTGTTAGAAGACGGCCCCCCAACAGAACTTGGCAGAGAGAAGTCGGGACAAGAGAAAAAGGGCTCACCGTCGAGCAGGTCCTCGATCACGGAGTAGCCGTCATCAAGGAGCTTCTCCCTCTCGGCCTAGCACGCGCGCTCGACCTTGAGCTCTGCCTCGTCCGCCTCCAGCTTCTTGACCCGCTCCGTGTGCCGCATGGCCTGCTTCGCCAGCTCCTTCCCTAGATGGTCCCGCTCGGAGGCCGCCTGGTAGCGCTCCTGCCTCACGACCTGGAGTTGTCCTTCAAGGTCGTCCACGTGCTGGACCAACTAGGTGGTGGCCGCTGCAAGAGAAAAATGAGCAAGCGACATCACAATCTACTTCAACAAAACTAAGGAACAAGCTGCCAGAGAAGATCCGGCCCGACTGCTTAGCGGTCGTCCCGAATCTCGGGGGCTACACCCAGTGGGTGCGCTGGCACGCCCCCACTAGAAGGCAGCTTACTCACTTCGGCTCTGAGCAAGCTCAGAAGTTTGGGTGGCGAGCATCTGCTTCTGCGCGTTGTACGCGGCCACCAGCATGTTGTGGAGGTCCTGTAACAGTCGCAATTATTTCAGCAAATGAACAAAGCGCCTTGGAGTTCCAACCCGCCTACTCAGCAGCTGGCTCAGAACTTGGGGGCCACACCCAGTGGGTGCGCTGGCGCGCCCCCACGGAGGACTACGAAACGACAAAGCAAAGATAAGGTGTACATACCCGGATGGCCGACCGCATCGCCAGCATGTCCTCCCTCGCCTTCAGAATGGAGGCATTCTGGGCGAGGAACCGGTCCTCCATCTCTCGCACCGCCAGGTTCAAGGCGGTGGGGCTGGCTTGTTTCGCCCGGCATGAGGAAACGACACTCGTGGCCCAAGCACCGGCCCTCTGCGAGCTTGAGGACGCGGCATCCACCTGCCGCCTTGGCTCCGACGCCGCCCGTACCGCACACTGGCGCGTAGGAGTGCGCACCACCAGGGCCCGACCTACTGGCTGGCCGGCGTCGGCTGGTGGAGCCTACGGCTGGGTGGGCTTGCCGCTTCCTCGCCCGTCGGCAGCCGGCTCGCGCTGGATCCTCTCCACCTCAGGAAAGACGGTGTCAGGAACCTCCATTTTCGGCGCTGACTAACCGGCCTCGGCCACTCCAGGCGGCGTCTGGTTCTCCGCCGTCTCCACCTTCGTCCGGTCGAGGGGGGTGGTCTCCAGGACCCCGCCACTGTCTGGATCCGCCGTGCCCTTGGTCGCGACCTCTGCCTGGGCCTTCCTTGTTGCCTCTGCCTCCGCGTAGCTCGGGCCTCTGCCTGCGCCGCCACCTCCGCCTGTGCGTCAGCCTGCGCCTTCTCCGCGGCCTCCTGCGCCTCCCACGCCACGCCTCCTGGATGGCGGCTGCCGGATCCGGACACCGATCATCCACGGAGCCATCCATCGGGTCCATCACTGAGGCGGACGAGGCCCACGAGGTGGCACAGGCCGCCCTGTTCAACAGGAAAGCAAAGATCAAGAAACACCCCAAGAAAGAAGAAAAACACAAAGTCAAAAAGGCAGGCATGCTTACCCGGATGTGAGCGGCAACGGCTTGGGCCCCTTCCGGCTGGCGGCCACCTTCTAGGCCTCCTGCCGCCTGGTGGCGTCCGCCTTCTTGGTCCTCTTGGTCGGGTGGTTGCCGTACCTGCCCCCCTTGTGGTGCTTGTGCCCGCCAGGTGCGGCCGCCGACTCGTCGTCGCCTTCGTCATCGTCCGGCCAAGATCGGACGTCGCCGACTCCTCCACCTCCGCCTCCTGCAGAGCCGCCCGCTCCGGGGCCGCCTGATCCTCTACCGCCTCCTGCGAAGCTGCCTGCCTCAGTGCCGCCATCTCCTCCGCCGCCTCCTCCAGCGACGTCCTCCTTGCCGCCTTCCTCCATGCCGGCCGCCCCCAGCTCAGGATCCTCGGTGCCGCTGTCCTCGCGGTCCGGCATCCATTCATGACCAGGAGACGGCGCACCCTGCCTCGCGAAGCCCTGCCACAAAAGCCGACTGGTCAAGTCAGAAGGACAAGAAGTATTGCGGATGGAGCAGTCGGATCTATTGCTTACCGCAGGAAGAGGGTTGGCCCGGTTGTAAGGCTCTTTGCCGATGCGCCACTCTGCCTCATCGAGCTTGCAGTTGGTGATGTCGTTGCCGTGGCGGGCCACCTGCACCCTCGGCATATCCTTCGTCAACGTCCAGCACGGATCCCGGTGGCCGCTCATCTCGCAGATGAGGTGCGGTCGGAGCTGGAGCAGCGACACCCGGCGCATGATGAAGCTGGCCAGCAGGTCGGCCGGGTGGAGACCCTCCCGACTGGTCATCTCCTCTAGCCGGATGAGGACGCTGACGATGTTGAGCAGCAGTGGGTGCTTGGGCGCCTGCTGCTGCCAGTTGCCGCGTGATCCAGCAGGCGGCCCAGGCACGTAAGGCGGCAGGTTGATGTAGTCTATATTCCGGAGGTTCCGGACATAGAAGTATGACCTCTACCAGAGTTTGGTCGACTCGTGTAGAGGAATCAGAGGGAAGCGCGTGCCGCTTCCTGAGCGCCTCACGGCCACGCAAGCCCTGCATGGGGCCGGCTCGTCCTTCGCCGTCGTACCAAGCTTGAGGTAGAAGAGTCTACCCCAGAGCTTGATAGTCAGCAGAACGCCGAGGTACCCCTCGCAGAAGGAGACGAAGGCAGAGAGGCAAACCACCGTGTTGGGGGTGAGGTGGTGCGGCCGCAGTTGGTAGTAACGCAGGAACTCCCGGAAGAAGCCGGAGGCAGGGAACGCGAAGCCACAAAGGAAGTGGGCGCGGAAGATGGCGTACTCACCGGGCTCCGGCTGCGGCGAGACCTCCGGCCCGGGGATGTGTACGCCCACGTTGTCGGAGCGAGGTATCCTCCGCGTCGTGCGGAGGAAGTCGATGTGGTCTTGATGAATGATGGATCCCATCCATCCACTCTCCACCATGACGCAAGGACGGCGAGGGAGAGCTTGTCGGAGAATAAAAATGAAGGGCGCCGTTGCGACGGGGATGAATACGACGGTGCCGCACGGTAGCGAAGCCGCGGCGGAGACCGTGGCGGAGCGGCTGCTTCTACTGGGCGACGACCGCGGCAAGGCGACAGCAAAGAGGGAGGCAGCCGCAGCTGCCCGACGGTAGCGACGGAGCGGAGCAGCGCGGCGACGGCAAGGGAGAGGGGAAAATAGAGAGTGGGGAGTGGGTGCGCGAGCGTTCTGCTCCTCCCCCTCCCCCTCCCTCCTCTTTATAACCGGTGGGCGGCCGAGGCGACGTCAGGCGTGGGATTAACCGCGCCCACCCCTCGCTGCAGCATTTCGCACATTAAGGCGCAGTTATGGCGCCACGGGAGGGCAACCGACCGCCTCGGCCGCAGCGGATCCGCGCGCGTGCCAAGGCCTTGTAGCGGCGGGCCTCGGCCTGTGGTGATGTCCCGTCGCGCGTGTGGGCTGGCAAGCCGGCCTGGCCTGCGGGCACCACGTGGTGTGCGCTTGGCGGGCGGCGCCGCCCCGACTCCCGCCTGTCGGTTCCAATTCCACCTAACGGCCGCGGCCACGTCCGGCTCCTCTAAGACGGACGGGGCAGAAGGCGGAGGATCACTTGAGAGGGAAACTACTGAGGTCCTCCGGCTGTTGGAAGCCATAGAACCTCACCAGCTTCGGGGACTACTGAAGGGGGGATAGACCCCGGGTAGCCTCATCAGCACTTCTCCACATTTCAAGACATCGGGGCTGGTCGAGCCCCTCAGGCCGACTGGTCACGAGGCTGGTCCTCTGGGCCAACTGGAACCAGAGCGCCGCCTCCTAGAAGGCGGCGGATTCCGGGAAGGCGGCAGACCCCAAGAAGACAACGCGCTCCAGAAGGCGGCGAAGGCGGCCCGTCCCCTTCCTTGGAGTCTGAGCCCGACCAAGAGACAAGCTGGGGCATGGCTACAGTGCACCATGCTTCCCCCAAATCCCGGACGTATGGCTACAGTGACCGCCGCCAGGCGGTCGCCGACCCCGCCGGCGCTGCACTGTAACCATGGCGCACCCGACACGGCTTCCGTCAGCACAGATGGTGCAACAGTGAAGAGCCGTTAGTGGGACCCGCAGGTGGCGGGTCCCACTTGTCGACCGGTTCCTCGGCAGACGGCAAGGCCCACCAGAGACGGGCCCCAGCAGCCGACGAAGAACCCGGCCTCCTTAGTCACTGACGGCCAGAACCTACCACCCGACCGAATTACCATTGTACCCCTGAAGGGTAGGCCTATATAAACCCCCTAGGGTCACCCATGCAAAGGGTTCCCACTCCATTTCCCTCCACCCATAGCTAGAGAAGAGATAGAGCAAGCCCTACCTTCTTCCTCTAGCCGAACAGCTCAAGGAACAACCTTGTAGCCCCTCTATCGATCACAGCCATCGTGCGGAGACCCCGCAGAGCAGGACTAGGGGTGTTATCTTCACGGAGAGCCCCGAACCTGGGTAAGACTCGTCGGCGTCCAAGGTCTTGCCTATTCCCGCTTCTAGAGCCCGGCAACGTACTCCTGACCCCACACATGATAAGCCATCCCTTGGCATATCGAGGAAACACCACGACACTACGAGTTCGTAGACCTAAAACCAGCCAAGTGGTTGTTACTAGTAGACAAAACCCATCAATGTGTACATGTACTTATATTAATATATTTCTTAGTTGTGTGCAGCTAACTAAAAAAGGAAAGTAAACAGTTTTGAGAGTGCATATAGACCCTAATTGTATTTTGTTGTGACAATGATATGTTTAGTAGGACTAACAGCGTTTATCAAATTTATTTGACGACATTGGTTCCTTGATGGAAAGGAAGGAGATGGTTCACCCCTCCCCCTTCCCCCAAAATGTGCCGGTAAGTATTTTTTGGTTTATTTAAATCTTAGGAAAGTCGCGTTATTAAGAGGGGTTGAGGTTGCATCACTGTGGGGATCATGCCTAGTAAAAACCATTCAGTACCCCTCCCCTCTCCCGTCTTCGGGGTCCATTGCAGATGCTCTTAAAAGACAACGATGGGAGTTGGTTCGGAGAGTGGACTTCATCAATCGGGAAACAAGATGGCATTTGGAATTCAGATGCAACGAGGGCAGCATCATAGCGAAAGTACGCCGAGATCGTCGTGGCTTTAATGCATAAAGAGACCTGAAGCCGCTCTGTTATGTATTGGCAGCGGTTCCCATTTGGTTGTTTGTTTTTGCAAAGAATATCTCGCTTATTACTATATATACTATGTACTCGCCTCTAGCAATCTCGACATGGGTCATGGCTCGGGCGATGTATGGGGGTTTGGGATGGTGGTTTATGTGCATATTTTTTCTGTTTAACTCTCGTTTCCAACTTTTTTTCTTGTTTTCCTATTTCTTTCACCTTAATATTTTTTTACTAAATCCTTGTTTTTTTCTTTCGTATTAACTTTTCTATTATTTTTTCTTTTTATACATTTAATTCTCCCTTTTGGGGTTTCCTTTCTCCTGTTTTTTTGTTTATTTCTTTTTTTTCCTTTTCCCATATCATTTATGAAATAACTTTCCATAAAATGGTCCCCATGTTTCGAGATATGTTTTGTCATGTACTCCCCCTCCGTTTCATAGTGTACGGCATATAGATTTTTTGAGAAGTCAAACCTCACCAACTTAGACCTATTTTTTAAACAAAAACATTTACATCTAGATTGCCAAACATATATATCATTATACTCATCATAAGATGTAGTTTCATACTACCTCCGTCCAGAAATAATTGTTGCTCAAACGGATGTATCAAGATGCATTTTAGGGCTATATATTCGTTTGAGCGATAGTTATTTTTGAACGGAGGGACTATTTTATACATTTGGTATTCTACATATAACTATATTTCTCTATAAATTTGGTCAAAGTTTGACTATTCAGAAAACCTATACGCACTACATTTTGGAACAGAGGGAGTATTAAAAATGTGTATGTGTATTAAAAACGTTCAACATGTATTAGTTTATTATTATGTATTAAAAAATAATAGCTACTTATTTAAAAGATGTTCTTTGTGTATTAAAGAATCATTTATTGGTTAAAAAATATTTGATGTATATCAAGAATGTTTTACAAATTATTAAAAATAACAAGACTTTATTTAAAAAATAGTTATAGTGTGTAAAAAATAGTTGTATTTCACTAAGAATAATCCACGTGTTTAAAAAAAGACCGATACTGGACTGTGTCGCGCATCGTCGTGCCTCTGCCTGGATCTGGAGCAGCCATCCACCTCTATGCTACCTGAGAGTATCCTTATCAACTACCTTATCCCCTAGGTAGCTTGTTCTTTGGGTTCTGGTAATCCTACTTCTTATGGGATATGTACTCCTTAATAGTAAGTTGGTCCCTCTAATGGCACTGTAGTATTTGTTGGGTTTTACGGTAGGGTGCGTCGACTGCAAATTAAAATTTCCTACGAGCAGAACAACCAAGAACATGCTACGGGAGATGGATCACAGATCATTACCACTAGACGCGCAGTGCCGTGCAGCGGAAGAAGAGTTGGGGCAGCGCGTCCGCGTGGATCTTCTCCTCCTCGTCCGATCTCCCTCGAACAACCAGTCCTCCGATCCCACGTACGAGTTCGCCGGAGCGGCGCAAGTGCACCGCCTCTAACGGTATCCGTGCGTGCAGGAGAAACACCGTGCGGCGGACTGCTAGGTCCGATCACACAGTCGGCGGCGAGTGGAGGTGGCTATTCGCAACACATGCAAACCCTGGTCGCAGCCGAAGCGATCAACCGCATGAGTGTGCCGCACCTCCACTTTATATAGGCGTCTATCGCGGGCTCAACACGTGGGCCTCGCACGGACCCTAAAGCCCAAAGTCTACTCAGTAACGTTCCTAGTCAAGTTCGGATCACATTCGACCAGTGTCCTACGAACCGACCTCGTAGGTTCCTTCCCTTAAGCGCGCGACCCCTTAGGTTCAAGTCGGCTTGGTCACAGTTCGGATCACCTCCGACCTGCACGGTTGGTAGCGGCCTC